>CM042424.1:15856030-16163530 GCA_023634145.1 Thymallus thymallus
AGGGAGAGAGGGAGAGAGAGAGAGAGACAGAGAGAGACAGAGAGAGACAGAGAGAGACAGAGAGAGAGAGAGACAGAGAGAGACAGAGAGAGACAGACAGATATACAGACAGACAGACAGACATAGAGAGACAGACAGACAGACAGACAGACAGACAGACAGACAGACAGACATAGAGAGACCGACAGACAGACAGACAGACAGACAGACAGACAGACAGACAGACAGACAGACAGACATAGAGAGACAGAGAGACAGACAGACAGACAGAGAGAGATAGAGAGACAGACAGACAGACAGACAGACAGACAGACAGACAGACAGACAGACAGAGAGAGATAGAGAGACAGCCAGACAGACAGACAGAGAGCGATAGAGAGACAGCCAGAGAGAGAGACAGCCAGAGAGAGAGATAGACAGAGGTAGAGAGATAGACAGAGGGAGAGAGATAGACAGAGGGAGAGAGAGATAGACAGAGGGAGAGAGAGATAGACAGAGGGAGAGAGAGAGAGACAGAGGGAGAGAGATAGACAGAGGGAGAGAGAGATAGACAGAGGGAGAGAGAGAGAGACAGAGGGAGAGAGAGACAGAGGGAGAGAGAGAGAGACAGAGGGAGAGAGAGAGAGACAGAGGGAGAGAGAGAGAGAGAGAGAGAGAGTGAGACAGAGAAAGACAGAGAGAGAGACAGAGAGAGAGAGAGAGAGAGAGAGATAGACAGAGAGATAGACAGAGATAGAGGGACTACAATGTGACGCTCCACTGTGCCCTCATAGCTGTACAAAACAACAATCAGTGAGTCTGCTGAAAGATTAGTCTGCCTCAGCTCAGACAGAGCAGTACACATACTCCCTCCTTCACCACTGGCAGGCTCCTCGGGGGATCAGGGAGGGCCTGGCTCAGCTAAACCCAGCCACGTTGAGAGGAGAGGGTAATAGGGAGCTCTGGGTAGAAAGCCAGAGCCCCAGGTCACCGGGGCTGACTCTGCCAACTTACAGACAGCACCATAGACCACACTCCTATCAGGTTTCTTGTTTTCAAGTTTCTCCCCCACTCTTCAGTAATTGAGTAGCCCTTGCACTCATCAATCACTTCAGTTGTTAATTTTATGAACTACCAGAATGCATTTATTTAACCAAGTTAAGAACAAATTCTTATTTACAATGACAGCCTTGGAATAGTGGGTTAACTGCCTTGTTCAGGGGCAGAACAACAGATTTTTACCTTGTCAGCTCAGGGATTCGATCCAGCAACCTTTTGGTTACGGGGCCAACGCTCTAACCACTCGGCTACCTAATTGTCTCGTAAGTACTACTGGAAACAGTACTGTAAAATAAAGTAAAGATATTTCTCTTGAGTTAGTTCATGCCTCCTCAAAAGCTGAAAGCTGTATGTTAACGTGGCATAATAAAGACGAGCACAGTGACTAGACCTTTCCACCTGCCTGTTCATAAACCCGCAGAATAATAGATTGGAACACTGTGTGAGATAATACATTTAGAAGCTATTTAAAATGCTATTTACAGCACATTCACCGCCCTTCAAAAATTGTAACAGCATGTATGAGAGGATTGGTTAAGGGTTCTTTATTAAATTCTGAGTCAGATGTACTCCCAATTCAATGGTGAATACGTGAATACGCTTTCTGGTGAGTGCGTATGAAGGCGTTTTGGGCTAGCGAATGTGACAGGCCTAATTATATCTTTGTGCATGTGGATGGTAATGCCATGTACCGCATGTCTCCCACCTATTTTGGTTTGTTGAACATGCCGGGTTGGATCGGTACATATAATAATGTATAATTTAACATAGTCTTCTTCATTCGGTTACTTAGCTCACTGTTCTGTGGTTCCGTGGTGCAGTGAGCTAAGCTCAAATCCCATCACTGTGCTAGTAGCTGTTGTGGTTGCGGATAAGTGTTTAAAGACGTGTCTCGTAACTGTATGAGCCAAATGTACCCACTGGAGTCTGGAGAACAGTATATTTTATGAGGTATCAAGTGAAGTGTTAATGAAGAAACCAAAAGATGAATCTCTCTTCTGACAGTGACGATGCAGTACTAGATTTGCTTGATGACTAATGCTCATACAGTTTGTCCTATTTTGCTGCCATAGCACCATATAAGGACTTTAGGGATACAGTGCATTTCCTGGGAAATTGGAAACTTCAGACCTGACGAAGACCTTAAGGTCAAAACATTTCTCAATTAAACCGTGGGAGCAAAAAGTCTGTCTTCCTTTAATTAACTTCAGTTTAGTTCCCAGCAAATATTTTCACTGACATTTTTATCGTTCTCATCTCTCTATAGTAAAGTAGTCAGACAGTCAAAGCTCTTCACAGACACCTAAACACCTTCTTCCCTCCTTTTCCTCTACAGCACCTATCACATCTCTTCATCCGATGCAGTCCAGTTTGTGCTGAGTCGGCCATTTTAAAACCTCTGACAGTGTGAAACGTTATACACCTGTTTACCCCCATCACTTCACTGGGGTGAGCCTCGACTGCTGTCCCCCCCCCGGGTTTTTCTGAAAGCACAGCAAGTCTTTCCGAGGTGTGACCATTTGTTTTGTTTACCCCGATCAGACTGGCCTGGCGGTCGCTGAAGGCGGTAAGCCCATTTTATATACTTTTTTCTGATCAAGATTGACGAGTCAGCGCGCGACGGAGGGTATGGAGTTATGGCTGGAGCGTGCCAAGTGCCAACTACGATCATCAATGTAATCCATGATAGACCCTTTACTTTAAACACCTGGGCGATACATCACTGTGTGTCGCTCGGTGTGTAGAGGGATCTCTGAAGTTATGAAATACCTTAGCTCTGCTGCTGTGGTACACATGACCAGGAGACTGAGGAGACCTATCCCCTATGTAGTTCACTATTTTTGAACAGGGACCACGGTTCTGTGGTTCCGTGGTGCAGTGAGCTAAGCTCAAATCACAACACTGTGCTAGTAGCCGTTGTGGTTGCAGATAAGCGTTTAAAGACGTGTCTCGTAACAATACTTTGCACCGCTGAGCCAAATGCATGTATATTTTTACTCTTCGGAAGGCATCAAGTGAATAATGAAGGAATCCAAACATGAATCTCTCTTCTGACAGTGACGATGCATGGTGACTAATGCTCATACAGCGTGGCCGGTCAATCAAAACTTCTGACATATTCACAGAATTCATTTTAAAGCAGTGGAATCAGTTCTGATGGACATGATTGGGAGTTAATCAAGTCACTGTCACAAACAAATGGCAATTATTCAGAGATAGATTATCAAGATCTAACTAAAGCAAAGGGCAACGTTGCCCAAAACCAATCATTCAGAAGGACTCTAGATCATAGATCAAGACCATTTGTCAACTTCTGGAGGAAGGACATTTTAATAACAGATGGAGATTACAATAAATAAACCAACATCTCGCTCTCACTCTCCCTGTATGAAGAAAGCACTTCAAAATAACGTTGTCTACTTTGGGAGAGACAAATCGTGGAGGGAGGAAACACAGTTTTGTACCTCAAAGAGCAATTCCATCATTTGTGAAAGCTTGATTAGGCAATTAGGATGCTTCTTTGGGCATTAATCTGAACCAGCTTCGCTGGCGTGACTAACTGCCCCAACTCTGAGCTAGAAGAGTTAGGGGGGGGGAATTTAGCAACGGCTCACTCCGCTCTGGGGCTTATTGGTGCAAAAATACTTAGGCAGATAATTTAATATTTCCATTCTACTGCCAGCAGCGCTAAGGCAAGGTTGCCTTTAACTGATTGAATCTCCTCAGAATTGCTACCTCGATTGAAAACAATGTGCACTGAATCAGACACTAGTACAACAGATTTGGGAAACAGATGGGGGAGGCCTTGCTCGTGGAGAGGGGAGGCCCCCCTCCTTTTCCCCAGGAGCACATCCTCATCAAGCACTCAATCGGTCTTAATCACTGTTTTAGTGATTAGGCCTACGGCGCTTCCATTACAGCTCGGTTGACTTTGGCTAAAGGCTTTGTTGACCTTTGTGGGTGTTAGTAGTCCTCAAGACCACAGGGTTTGGATGTACTATTGCAACTGCATTCATTCATCTGCAGCACCAGGCAGTAGCTAGTTGACATGATCTAAATGTGCTAGCATTACACTTGCGGCGGCAGACAGGCAAAGAGCCAGAATCACACTGTCGGAAAGCAGTGTGACATAACAACACCTTTCACTGAAAGACAAAGGTAGGATGTGAAATCAACTGGTTGTCATTTGATGAAGAGATGAATCATTCCAAAACACGGCAGAGGCTTCTTATTAAACTCTCAGCAACTGTGTGATGTTTGATTTGTTTCACACAGGCAGAGCAGAACACTCAGCTACAATACATTGGGGCGTATGTTAAACAAGTTTCTGTATGCCGCACACAGTTTGCCAAATGCATAACAAGTGGCCCCGAAATTATTATTAATCGTTAGAAGCTCGAGATTTGTTTCTCATTATAAACAATCTGTTCAGCTGCTGGCAATTGACTTGGGGGGGGAGCAGAGACGGAGGGAGAGGGAGGGTAATTAGGAAAGTGATCAATCCGAGCGTTGTCCTCTTTGCCGGAGAGGCAAGAGAGAGAGAGCGAGAGAAATAGAGCTCAGACTAGCATTGACTCACCTACAATCATGCCTGAAATCACGACTGTAAGGACAGAAATGTTCTCATTATGGTGGATTTGAATAGGCCGGGTGCCAGCAGGAGCCTGTTTAATGGCCAGTGTTCTACAGTTGGCACAAGACACCCATCCGATATATGCACAACGCAAACATTTGCCCAGCAGATTATTCTGTGATACATTCACGCAGATGGGGTTTTATGGCATTATTTTCTGTCTCTCTTTCTAATAACCTTTTTCGGATCCTCGGGAAGAGCATGTGACATGCGAGCAATCTGGGGAATCTATCCAACCCGCGTGTGGTTCGCATCGGCAGCAGCGGCAAGCAGTAGCAACAGTGTTGAATTCTAATTGTTTTGAAGGGTATGGGATTGAATGGTTGTCATGGCAATGTGCATCAGTCCAAGAGAGGGAGGGCGGTAGGAGAGAGAGAGATGTCTCTCTCTGTCCCCTCCTTGCTGTGATCTGAATGTTCAGTTTTCACTCTGTGTTCAGGATATGAGGCTCCCAAGTGGCACAGTGGTCTAAGACACTGCATCTCAGTGCCAGAGGTGTCAATACAGACAACCTGGTTCAAATCCAGACTGTATCACAACCGGCTGTGATTGGGAGTCCCATAGGGCGGCGCACAATTGGCCCAGCGTCGTCCAAGTTTGGCCCGGTGTACGCCGTCATTGTAAATAAGAATTTGTTCTTAACTGACTTGCCTGTTTAAATAAAGTAAAAAATAAAAAAAAAGGCTATCATTGATGTTTGAGCAACTGCTTTAAACAAAGGCCACAATAATAATAATACAACTAGAACATAGAAAGCACATTTGCTCCGGCATATTGTAAAGGTATATACAGATGAAGGTAAGGATCTGAACTATTGCTACATTCAAACATGATAAGAGCGTTTTCTAAATTATGTAAATTAACTGCTGACCACTGCTTATCAACATGTCTTAAGAAAATCTACATGTCTAAAATATAGCTGGTTTAAAAACAATATTTGCTGGATCATGGGTCAGGGTCATATTATGAAACCACACACATACAGGTAACTGTCAAAATAAAGGATCATGGGTCAGGGTCATATTATGAAACCACACGCATACAGGTAACTGTCAAAATAAAGGATCATGGGTCAGGGTCATATTATGAAACCACACGCATACAGGTAACTGTCAAAATAAAGGATCATGGGTCAGGGTCATATTATGAAACCACACGCATACAGGTAACTGTCAAAATAAAGGATCATGGGTCAGGGACATATTATGAAACCACACGCATACAGGTAACTGTCCAAATAAAGGATCATGGGTCAGGGTCATATTATGAAACCACACGCATACAGGTAACTGTCAAAATAAAGGATCATGGGTCAGGGTCATATTATGAAACCACACGCATACAGGTAACTGTCAAAATAAAGGATCATGGGTCAGGGTCATATTATGAAACCACACGCATACAGGTAACTGTCAAAATAAAGGATCATGGGTCAGGGTCATATTATGAAACCACACGCATACAGGTAACTGTCCAAATAAAGGATCATGGGTCAGGGTCATATTATGAAACCACACGCATACAGGTAACTGTCAAAATAAAGGATCATGGGTCAGGGTCATATTATGAAACCACACGCATACAGGTAACTGTCCAAATAAAGGATCATGGGTCAGGGTCATATTATGAAACCACACACATACAGGTAACTGTCAAAATAAAGGATCATGGGTCAGGGTCATATTATGAAACCACACGCATACAGGTAACTGTCCAAATAAAGGATCATGGGTCAGGGTCATATTATGAAACCACACACATACAGGTAACTGTCCAAATAAAGGATCATGGGTCAGGGTCATATTATGAAACCACACACATACAGGTAACTGTCAAAATAAAGGATCATGGGTCAGGGTCATATTATGAAACCACACACATACAGGTAACTGTCAAAATAAAGGATCATGGGTCAGGGTCTTATTATGAAACCACACGCATACAGGTAACTGTCAAAATAAAGGATCATGGGTCAGGGTCATATTATGAAACCACACGCATACAGGTAACTGTCAAAATAAAGGATCATGGGTCAGGGTCATATTATGAAACCACACGCATACAGGTAACTGTCAAAATAAAATGAAACACCAACATGATGTTTTAGTAGGGAGTTGGGCCACAAGCCGCCAGAACAGCTTCAATGCACCTTGGCATAAATTCTACAATTGTCTGGAACTCTGTTGGAGGGATGCAACATTTGGTGTTTTGTTGATGGTGTTGGAAAACACTGTTTCAGGCGCTGCTCCAGAATCTCCCATAAGTGTTCACACAGACACACACACTTTAAACCCCTTATGTTCCTTTAAGACCCCTCTTTCAAGGTATCTGATATCTCTTCTTCTAGCCATGGTAGTGATGGACAACTGGGCATTTTTATACATGGACCTAAGCATGATGGGAAGTTTTAACTGCTTAATTAACTCAGGGACCACACTTTGGAAGCACCTGCTTGAAATATATTTTGTATCCCTCATTTACTTGTGTTTTAATTATTTAGGCAGTTACCTGTATGTTCATTCATCGGAAATATTGTTCTGATAAAGGCCATTGATGGAGGCCGAAACAAGTATTGATATGTATGAGAAAATATACTCTAACGTCTTGGACCAGGCACAGCCCATGCTGCTGCGTTGGTTAGTCCACAGTGTGACAGTGACCGTGTATCAGCGTTGCAAAGCTCTATAGGCTCAAATGGTACTCTATTCCATATGTAGTGGACTACTTTTGACCAGGGCTCATAGGGCTCTAGTAAAAAGCAGTGCAGTATATAGGGAATAGGGTGCCATTTGGGACACGAGCTGAAAGTATGGAGGAAAAGTCCCTCAGCACAATCCCAGTCTAAAATTGTAGACTTTATTATGTATCGATTTTCAGCACCACTTCCCCATTATAGGTATATCTGTAACAAATGTGCTGTGTTCATTTTTTCCCAATTTATGGCAGTTTACTAAGTCGCCCGCCTCGCTTATTCGGAAGCTCTCCGCTCGCCAGAAACGTATATTAACGCCGTAAGTCGGGGCTGTAGCGATGTGTCGTTTGAATGTCATACGTTAAACAACGCTGAACATTGTTGAATTGAGCTTAACCAGCCTTAGGTTTTCTCCCTAAAATACCTTCTCTACCTCCAAGACAATGGGTCATAAAAATATCTCTTCACACTACGTGACTTGGAAAGACTAGAGAAAGCACAGCACCCCTCTCCTGGACCTCCCTTATACTTGTCCTCTCTGCCATGCTCTGGGCTCAACAGCTTCTCAACCTCCGTCTTCAGCAGGTCGAGCACAAGGGGCCTGGACCTTCGCTTTCATGTCAAGAACTACTAGGAACTGGTAAGTTAAGGAAATTAGTGCCTTTTAGGGAATCAGTAGCTGCATCAGTACCTCCTATTCCGCTGCAATGGGATTAATGGAATGGTACCAAACACATCATTGATTCCATTCCGGCCATTACATTGAGCCCATCCTCCTATAGTTCCTCCCACCAGCCTCCTCTGATGTACAAACAGTGCATTCGGAAACTATTCAGACCCCATCGTTTTGTTACGTTGTTTTCCTCATCAATCTACACACAATACCCCATAATGATGACGAAGTGAAAACGGGGTTTCAGAAATTTTTGCAAATGTATTAAAAATAAAAAACAGAAATACCTTATTTACATAAGTATTCAGACCCTTCACTCAGTACTTTGTTGAAGTACCTTTGGCAGTGATAATATTTGTTCCATCTTTTCTGTAGGACAAAATTGAAATTGGAACCAGCTTTGTATGGCTTTTTGAAGAAAGGGCGATACTTTAAACAAAGTTGAATTTTCAATTTGTCGGAAATGTTTGAACAAAAGATGAACCTTTCTTTATAAACTACTGGAGACCCATTTTGGGTTTAAGTATAACTTATGTATGAGTGAAGAATTTAGTGAGAGGCTTAATGCTTTAATAATTTTAGCCCTACAAACAAAAATTTAATTAAATAGTTTAATTTGCTCATTTGATTTAAAACACGTCTGGAGTAAATGTCTGGAGTAAATGTCTGGAGTAGATGTCTGGAGTAGATGTCTGGAGTAGATGTCTGGAGTAGATGTCTGGAGTAGATGTCTGGAGTAAATGTCTGGAGTAGATGTCTGGAGTAGATGTCTGGAGTAGATGTCTGGAGTAGATGTCTGGAGTAAATGTCTGGAGTAGGCAGCACCATTATTAAGTAAGTCAACTGTGATAGGAGTTAATCAATGTGATGTTTCTATGAATAAAGTATTTACCTCTCCATGCTTCTAGAATCTTATCTATTTTTGCAAACTTCCTCTTGAAATTGGTTGTGGTAAGTTAATTTATAGTTTTGGAGATATGAATACCAAGTATGTCTACTTCACCATCCGCCCATTTTATTGGTAACCTACAAGATCGTGTAAACATTGTGTATTTTAATGATCTAATACATAATACTTTTAGTCCAGAGAGGCTAAAATAGAGTCATACATTAACACTATTGTTTTTAACCCCTGAATTTGTAACCTCTTGATGTTCTTGTTTGATCACATTTTAAGAGCTAGCATTTTGATGGCCATAATCAATAGATATAGTTTCTCTCCTCTTAAAATCTTAAAACCTCCTGAGAAGAAACCAATATTTACTATTTTACACCTGCGGTTGCTTTACATAACTTTAACCCATTGTATAAGAGATTCACCGAAATTAAAGTAGTCCAGGAATGTTTATATAAATTCTAGTCGTTCTTTATCAAACGCCTTTTCAAAATCTGCTATGAAGACCAAGTCTGGTATCTTTGATGTTTCATAATGTTCAATTGTTTCAAGTAATTGTCGTATATTATCTCCAATATATTGTCCATGTAAAAAACCTGTCTGATCAGGATGAACATTATCTGGTTGAACTCTTTGGCCTGAATGCCAAGCGTCACATCTGGAACGTCTGGAGGAAACATGGCACCATCCCTACGGTGAAGCATGGTGGTGGGTATGGGAAAACCTGCTCCAGAGCGCTCAGGACTGGGGTGAAGGTTCCCCTTCCAACAGAACAACGACTCTAAGCACACAGCCAAGAAAACGCAGGAGTGATTTAGCTGTGCAGCGATGCTCCCCATCCAAACTGACAGAGCTTGAGAGGATCTGCAGAGAAGAATTGGAGAAACTCCCCAAATAGAGGTGTTCCAAGCTTGTAGCGTCATACCCAAGAAGACTCAAGGCTGTAATTGCTGACTAAGGTGCTTCAACAAAGTACTGAGTAAAGGGTCTGAATGTACTGTAAACGTGATATTTCAGATTTGTATTTTTTATACATTTGCAAACATTTTAGAAAAACCTGTTTTTGCTTTGTCATTATGGGGTATTGTGTGTATATTGTGTTTATATTAAAACGATTTAATCAATGTTAGAATAAGGCTGTAATGTAACAAAATGTGGAAAAAGTCAAGGGGTCTGAATACTTTCTGAATGCACTGTATTGGTTTTGCTCTGTTCTCTTTGGCACTGGTTTTCTGGGTCGTATTCAATAGTGCATACTGTATCAAAAGGTTACGCAGCAGAAAACGAAAATGAGCATTTCTAATGTGGATTACTGTATGTGTAGTGCTGGGGTGTTCGACTAAGGGCTGAGAACGAAGCAGATTCTCTGTCCCCTTAGAGTCTTTGGCGAGACGCGTTGAGCTCCCAGAAATCTCCTTGTGACATTCGTCACCTGTGGATTACCACCACCCTGGGAATGCCTGGCTTGATGGTATCTTCACCCCGGTCTGACAACTCATCTCACCCTCGCTATTATCAAGGAAGGAGGGAGGGAGGGGAAGACAGAGAGGAGAGCGAGAGGGGGGATTTGGGAGAGAGAGAGAGAGAGATATGGACGTCGGGAGCATTTTACTTTCACCATTGTTGGAAAGTTACAGCGGGAAGGCAGAGGATGGATAATGGAGGGGGAAGATATTGTACACTGGGGGTCGAGGGATTTAATGATGTCAGCAGGGCCGTGATATCTCTGTTGGGGATGCAGTGACTCACTGTGACTGTGCACTAAAAGCAGCTATAAAGTAGGGTGCCATTTGGGACACAGCCTGCGTTAAGACATTATGTTTTTACTATACATTGGTGGCTGTGTCTCTCTGTTCATGTTTTGCTAGACTACTACTGCTATCCTCATTGCATGTCCTCATCACCTTATGTATTTAATGTACGAGTGCTAAAATATAAAAGTGTTTTTTTAATCACGCACTGTGAGCATTTTATTTGTCTATCAGACATCTACTAGAATCCAATATCATAGACTGTGAAGGTTGAAGAAAGATTCAGAACATCTATGACACGTCCTGCTACATATTTATGTGTATTTGTGCCTCATAGACATTGGGGTATTTGCATCACATTGCCACTACATAAGGATATCGTATAGGCTGTTTAACCGACAGTTTGTGATATCCTCTCTCCAAAGTGCCGTTTAAAAGCACTCCTACACCGCAGAGAGATGACAGAAACAGTCAATAGAAAGGTGCCCAGTCAAGGCAGCTCACCTTTATACCGTACAAGGACATAACGATTAAGAGACAGCTATTTTCAATTAATGGACATTTTTTGGGCGAATAGTGGCGAGCTATTCAGTTGATCTCTAAACGCTAAACCCAAGGCCAAAGTCCTCTTCAGGCAGCCGGCAGAGTTTTTGTATTTCAGTAGAGCCCTGTTAGGATTGCTTAGCTGATCAAATATCTCAAGCTAAACCCAACATCTATGGCTTTCTCATGGACACACAAAGTACAATGATAAATATGTGATGTCGTGTGCATGTGCACTCTTGTTTTAGGTTCTTTGTCTACAATCCTCCGGCCCACGATGCCTTTGGGGTGTTTTACAATTTCCCACCATGTGCATCCAAAGAACAAAGAAACCGGGCATATTTATTGTTTGACTCCGTAACAACTTTCCCTTTGAAAGCGCACTACGCCCGCTAATTTAAAGTGAGTTTATTGTCTTACAATTTCATTGATATGCTGATACAGAGTTTTTTTTTCTCCACATTGATGCTTCATCAATCGATGACTGAGTGATCAAGCTCGTCTTCGCCTCCACTCTTTCTCTTGTCTTTTGGAGTCTGGATCTCTCATCACCCAAACAGGGCCCTTTGTCCTAAACACTCTGCATCACTTTACAGTCTCTTCTTCTCGCTTTGTCTGTCCTCCCTCTCTCTCTCTCTCTCTCTCTCTCTCTCTCTCTCTCTCTCTCAGACTGAAAAGATACTTGACCTTGTCTCTGAAATATGAATGTCACATCTGACACGATAAGTTCACATTTGGCTCCTCATCCACATACCATTAAACCCCTTCGTCTGGTCTCATCACAACTGGGTGGACACTTCGGTCACGAACCTGTCACCCAATGTTGTCAATGCCACGTCTGTTCTAGGTGTGCCGGGTAGGTAATTTTCACCTCTGACTGAAGTGCTGTGGCGTCGATCGGGGGTGGGACTGTCGGGGGGGTTGGGAAAAGAGTGTCGGGCCTGTCGGCTTCACTGCACCTGATCGGGTCATTTATGCAAGAGTCAAAATACCTCTACTTCATTTCACACGCTTTTGCCTCTACGCCCATCCGCCGAGGGGTTGCTTGTTGGAAATCGCAGTCTTAATGGGAACACTCAGCCGCAATTATCATGCACAATTGATTCAATCGGGGGAAAATATTACAGTGAAATTAAGTACTGCGTACTCTCCTGACGGGGTCCAGCTCCATAATATAATTATCTCAGAGTTGCAGTGTCCCGAGGTTCGGACCTGGTCGGGTGAATAGGCCATTATTCAAACTCTATTGTTTTGATAAGGAATTTAGATATGCAGACAGTATAAAATTAAAATAAAGGTTGACATAACTATTAGGAAGGATATTCATACAGCTTGACGTTTATTGTCATAAGTCCTGGAGGCAGAACTGCAAAGTTAAAATTGGCTATATTGTAAAACTTCATGAAAAACAAGCTTTTTGGTCTTTAAGGTGAGGGTTAGGCATTATGGTTAGTAATGTTTTTACTGTGACTGTGCCAGCTAGTGACCACTCTGCAGAGCAGCCTCCAGAACAAGAGTTATGATGACTCTTACTAACCTGCAGTATTCATAGGCCTACAGTGGCTTGCGAAAGTATTCACCCCCCCTTGGTATTTTTCCTATTTTGTTGCCTTACTACCTGGAATTAAAATGTATTTTTCGGGGGGTTTGTATCATTTGATTTACACAACATGCCTACCACTTTGGAGATTTTTATTGTGAAACAACCAAGAAATAAGACAAAAAAACAGAGACAGGACACTCTTAAGATGCAAGTATCCTGCTCCAGCTCCTTCAAGTTGGATGGGTTCCGCTGGTGTACAGCAATCTTTAAGTTATAACACAGATTCTCAATTGTATTTAAGTCTGGGCTTTGACTAGGCCATTCCAAGACATTTAAATGTTTCCCATTAAACCACTTGAGTGTTGCTTTAGCAGTACGCTTAGGGTCATTGTCCTGCCAGTCTCAAATCTCTGGAAGACTGAAACAGGTTTCCCTCAAGAATTTCCCTGTATTTAGTGCCATCCATCATTTCTTAAATTCTGACCAGTTTCCCAGTCCCTGCCAATGAAAAACATCCCCACAGCATGATGCTGCCACCAGCTTCACTGTGGGGATGGTATTCTCAATTTTGGTCTGAACAGAGTTCCTTCTTCCATATGTTTGGGGAATCTCCCACATGCCTTTTGGCGAACACCAAACGTGTTTGCTTATTTTTTTCATTAAGCACTGGCCACTCTTCAGCTCTGTGGAGTGTACGGCTTAAAGTGGTCCTATGGACAGATACTCCAATCTCCGCTGTGGAACTTTGCAGCTCCTTCAGGGTTATCTTTGGTCTCTTTTTTGACGCTCTGATTAATGCCCTCCTTGCCTGGTCCGTGAGTTTTGGTGGGTGGCCCTCTCTTGGCAGGTTTGTTGTGGTGCCATATTCTTTCCATTTTTTAATAATGGATGTAATGGTGCTCCGTGGGATGTTCAAAGTTTCTGATAAATGTTTTTAACCCAACACTGATCTGTGCTTCTCTACAACTTTGTCTCTGACCTGTTTGGAGATCTCCTTGGTTTTCATGGTGCCTCCTGCTTGGTGGTGCCCCTTGCTTAGTGGTGTTGCAGACTTTCAGAACAGGTGTATATATACTGAGATCATGTGACAGATCATGTGACACTAAGATTGCACACAGGTGGACTTTATTTTACTAATTATGTGACTTAATTGGTCACACCAGTTTTTCACCAATTTGGACTATTTTGTGTATGTCCATTACATGAAATCCAAATAAAAATCTATTTGAATTACAGGTTGTAATGCAACAAACAAGAAAAACGCCAAGGGGATGAATACTTTTGCAAGGCACTGTACATAATGTAGAAAATTAAATATCATTGAGCTCTGGTATTGTGTCTCTACTGGTTTGAACCAGGCACAATTTCCATTTAATATAGGCCTAGTAGCAGTATACCGATTGTATTTCCTGTTTTAGGCCTGTGGTCGAAAAAGTAAACGCTCACAACTCAACATACAGAACAAGACGATCAATTCGTCAAGCGGCAAGGAGCGATATACTTCCATTTCCATCCAAATCCCCTGAATGAGTTGATTACAAAACACATCTGACTCGTTTAACTGCGTTCCCTTCCTTTTTCCCCATTCCTTCCTTGTTGCGGGTGAAGGTCTCCCACCGACTGAGCCGGCGCTGCCTGAGAGACATAGAGTCTCCATTGAAGCCGGCATGGCTCAGATCCAGCGTGGGAAGATATCAAAGGAGGCTCCGCTCTGCAGCAGGGAGGAGAGATAAAGAACCGCAGCACACCCAACTGGGCCGTACAACCACTGTCTGAAGTGTGCAATGAATAAAGGAAATGCATCCCAAATTGAAACATAATCCCTTTGTAGTGCACTACTTTTGATATACAGGAAATTGGGTGCCATTTGGGACGCATCCTACGTCTGCAGGATGCAGTTAGGACGCTTTTCTTCTTGCCTGATGGTTAAAGAGGTTGGAAAGGGGCCTGGGGTTTTATGACGTGGCTGGTCAGCTACCAAATAAGAGTCTGTTTCCGCTTCAGGCTCTGGGCGTTTTTGGCTCAAGGTGCCAAGTTTAGCAAAATAACGTAAATGGGGAATTTTCGGTCAGGCTGTAATGCTCTGGAGAATTTCTGGTCAAGCTGATATGGTCAGTCTGCTCAGACAGCTAGTGCTGTGTGGAAGGTTAACTCAAACCGATCATCAATCTGTTCTTTATCCTGCATAAAGGAGGTGCTCCACTGTGGGGAACCTATGTGTGTCATCCACCAACCCCATCATCCTGCATTATGGGAAAGAATGGAGCTCCTCTCACAAAGTGAGAGCGTTATCATTCTTTAAGTATACAACTCGCGTGTCATGCCCAATTCATCATTACCTCGGCGCTGGGTTGCCAAGTGCCTCGGTGCATGCAGCGATTCATCAAGACCGTGAAGTATCCTTTTTACGCTGAGAGAAGGGGGTGTATAGAGTTGGGGGGGACGCTAGCTTTTTAGACAACACATTGTTGGACACTGCAATTGTTGGACCAATGTATTTGATAGTTTTGTTCGCCAACCGCCATGGGATTCAATATAAATCCATAGTGGGTTTTAATACAGGGTCAACGACTTTGGTTCTTCAGCGTGAATGTCGACTAGAATTGATTCGGACCTGTGGTACTAGCCCATATAGCCCTGGCTAACCTGTTGTCGGGCTGCTAGCGAGAGGCTCCGATTAAACCGTGTTCAAAGGGCCACCGTCGATCACTCCCACAGGAGGTCATTTGATTTTAATTGAAGGTAATGATGAGGCTACAGCTCCTGAATTCTCTGCTAGTCCCCCTGACAATGGGTAAAGCCTACAGCGGGGGTTATAGTAATGTCATATGGCACGACAGTTGATCAAAAGGTCAAGAGGAAATCATTATAATCAAAGAATCATAACATTTAATATATGGCTATTTAAATATACATTAGGAACTCCTTCCTAATATTGAGTTGCACCCCCTTTTGCCCTCAGAACAGCCTCAATTCGTCGAGGCATGGACTCTACAAGGTGATGGAAGCATTCAACAGGGATGCCTGCCACCTACTACTATACCCCGTTCAAAGACACTTACATATTTTGTCTTGCCCGTTCTTCCTCTGAACGGCACACACACACAATACGTTTCAATTGTCTCAAGGCTTAAAAAAAATCCTTTAACCTGTCTCCTCCCCTTCATCTACAGTGATTGAAGTGGATTTAACAAGTGACATCAGTAAGGGACCATAGCTTTCAATAGGACTCATGGAAAGAGTTCCTAATGTTTTGTACAGTCAGTGTATGTATGGGTGGTCATACTATATTATACCAACAGCAACTCAAGTTGACATGACAAGAGTTGATTGATACACTACTAATACACTAAGACTAGTAACAGAACTACATAACTGCACTGGTACAAGGCCTCACTTCCCTTTGACTACTTTGACAGTAATATACTATATCCAATCAAAATCCTAATTGTAATTGCGTGCAGAATTACATGTTCCTTGTAGTTAAATCCCTTTCTTAATTAGGCCAAAAGCTTCAGGTGTTACCCACGTACCCCTCTCTCTTGTTACTGCTCATTAGCTAGGCGAGATATCCGCTAAGCCATGCTGGAGAACTTTTATATAGGTCAGCATCATGGGCCAATCTTACCGATACTTCTCTACAGTGGCCCAGAAGGGGCAAATGCTTTATTTGTGAGTCAGATTCAAAAGTCAAAAACATGGCATTTACCTCTAACATGCATAGTACAGACAACAAAACAACGCAAGACATTAAAGACCAGAATGTACTTAAAAACAAAGGACCACCTGACATTTAGACTACAAAGGACCATAACACCAAAGACTACAAAGGACCATAACACCAAAGACTACAAAGGACCATAACACCAAAGACTACAAAGGACCATAACACCAAGGACTACAAAGGACCATAACACCAAAGACTACAAAGGACCATAACACCAAAGACTACAAAGGACCATAACACCAAGGACTACAAAGGACCATAACACCAAAGACTACAAAGGACCATAACGCCAAAGACCACAACAACAAGGTCCACAGAAACAGAACTACAGGAGCCTTTATAGAGATAGCATCGTCTAATTCAATTGTCCTTGTACTGTACAGACAGAGGCAGACAGAGGAGTGGGTGAGTCTGGAGGTCAGCTGCAGAGTGGGCGAAATGGACACGTTTCATCTGTCTGGAACACTAAAATGCATCACTCTCTCTCTTTTCTCTCTCTAAGCCTTTAAATAAAGGTTTAAATTCAATATAGCCTGTTTGTATCTAAACATGCTGTACCTCTTTTCTTTCTTGCCCTCTGTCTCTTTCACCATCAACCTGCCTCTCTGTCTGTCTCTCTCTCTCTCTCTCTCTCTCTCTGTCTGCCTGCCTGCCTGCCTGTCTGCCTGTCTGTCTGTCTGTCTGTCTGTCTGTCTGTCTGTCTGTCTGTCTGTCTGTCTGTCTGTCTGTCTGTCTGTCTGTCTTTCTTTCTGTCTGTCTGTCTGTCTGTCTGTCTGTCTGTCTGTCTGTCTTTCTGTCTTTCTTTCTTTCTTTCTTTCTGTCTGTCTTTCTTTCTGTCTTTCTTTTTTCTATCTTTCTTTCTTTCTGTCTGTCTTTCTGTCTTTCTTTCTGTCTTTCTTTCTTTCTTTCTTTCTGTCTTTCTTTCTTTCTTTCTTTCTCTCTTTCTGTCTTTCTTTCTGTCTTTCTTTCTTTCTGTCTTTCTTTCTTTCTTTCTTTCTTTCTTTCTTTCTTTCTTTCTTTCTTTCTTTCTTTCTTTCTGTCTTTCTGTCTGTCTTTCTTTCTTTCTTTCTTTCTTTCTGTCTGTCTGTCTGTCTGTCTGTCTGTCTTTCTGTCTTTCTTTCTTTCTGTCTGTCTTTCTTTCTGTCTTTCTTTTTTCTATCTGTCTTTCTTTCTGTCTTTCTTTCTGTCTTTCTTTCTGTCTTTCTTTCTTTCTTTCTTTCTTTCTTTCTTTCTGTCTTTCTTTCTTTCTCTCTTTCTTTCTTTCTTTCTTTCTGTCTTTCTTTCTTTCTTTCTGTCTTTCTTTCTCTCTTTCTTTCTTTCTTTCTTTCTTTCTTTCTTTCTTTCTTTCTGTCTGTCTTTCTTTCTGTCTGTCTGTCTGTCTGTCTGTCTGTCTGTCTGTCTGTCTGTCTGTCTGTCTGTCTGTCTGTCTGTCTGTCTGTCTGTCTTTCTTTCTGTCTTTCTGTCTTTCTTTCTGTCTTTCTTTCTATCTTTCTTTCTTTCTTTCTTTCTTTCTTTCTTCTGATCTACTCTCGCCAGTGGAGTGTTAAACAAATGTACCCATCCTATTCAGGCAGACAGACAGAAAGGCCTTATTTTGTCATGTGGGGTTGGATCTCAGCTTTGTACCCCACAGCTAACATAATCATAGCTCACATTTCTATAGTTGGCACTCCCTGCTTCAAACAAAAGCACCTAGTAGAGAAAGACCTAATAGGACGTTTCAGAGACGATACAGGACGTGACCTCAGAGGTGCTGTGTAAACGCTAGCGGGGGAGGTGGGGTGGGCACTGTGTAGTTAAAATAGTGCGATGGAGGCGGCTCGGAGCAAAACTCATTAAGATAATGTTGCCCAACTTCCGTAACTGAAATGTCAATAACGGTTTTAATTAACTCGGCTTCTTAAAATGGCACCGGACCAAAAGGGTCTTTGTGTAGAATCCCATAGAAAGAAAACTAAGTTTTGCACGTCAGCCAAGCATGTCAGGTTTCCCTAGATTAAATAAAATCCCTCCTCTCCTGTCAGAGCCCCTTCCCCATGGTGGGTGACTAAGCTTACATTTTTGCACAACTTCCATTGCTGTGCGACTGTCCTAATATGGACACCGTATGGACACACACATTACTTTTACACAGGCATCCACAGATTAAGTAACTTGGAACGGGGAGTTCAAAGGAAGTGCTCCAGTGAGGTCTTGAACCCAATGTTTCTCTGGGCCATCAAGGCTTTGCACTATCCACAGCCCATGCATCCAAGGATCTTATTAATTAATAATAGTGATATACTGAGGGACCTGGAGGGTAGGTAGGTGGCAACAGCACATCGTTTCAACCTCACCGACTCACAGACACATGCTGCTGAAAATAGCTGAGAAGTTTGTGGTAAAAAGAGAACTTTTTTTTAATTGGCTTTTCAGTAGACACTGTTTTGACCAAGTCCAGCTTAACATTATTTGTGTGGAAAAAAAGCAATCATGTATTCATATATATATATATATATATATATATGTATTCATATATATATATATATATATATATATATATATATATATATATATATATATATATATACACAGGGGGCCAAAAGTTTGGAATATTACTAATTGAAGGGTTTTTCTTTATTTGCATTATTTTTTACATTGTACAATAAAAGGGAAGACATCAAAACTATGACAAAACACATATGGAATCATGTAGTAACCAAAAAAGTGTTAAACAATTTGAGATTCTTCATATAGCCAAGCTTTAGTTTAGTTTCCCACATATGCTGAGCACTTGTTGGCTGCTTTTCCTTCACTGCGGTCCGACTCATCCCAAACCATCTAAATTTGGTTGAGATTGGAACCAAAAATCTCAACTTTGGACTACAGACCAAAGGACACATTTCCACCGGTCAAATGTCCATTGCTTGTGTTTCTTGGCCAAAGCAAGTCTCTTCTTCTTATTGGTGTCCTTTAGTAGTGGTTTCTTTGCAGCAATTCAACCATGAAGGCCTGATTCACGCAGTCTCCTCTGAACAGTTGATGTTGAGATGTGTCTGTTACTTGTACTCTGTGAAGCATTTATTTGGGCTGCAATTTCTGAGGCTTGTCCTCTGCAGCAGAGGTATTTCTTGGTCTTCCATTCCTGTGGCAGTCCTCATGAAGCTGGTTGAGAGAATGCCATGAGTGTGCAAAGCTGTCATCAAGGGAAAGGGTGGCTACTTTGAAGAATATTCTTTTCATAGTGTTTATGTCTTCAGTTTTATCCTACAATGTAAAAAAGTTTTGCAAATAAAGAAAAAACCTTGAATGAGTAATATTCCCAACTTTTGGCCCCCAGTGTTATTAGTCACCTCCAAAAGTATTGGCACCCTTGATAAAGATGAGCATTTATGCATTTATGCATTCATAAGAATGCTGTAAGTACAGCAGTTGTTTGCTCAGTGGGAAATGAACATCCAACTAGTTAGTGACAATTATGTGGCGTTTGTGTCAGCAACTATGTGAGGGATTTCCTACGATCTATGTAGAATAATCCCTTACCTTCTAACAACTCTGGTGTGGCACCTGAGCATCATAGAGCAAAACAACATGGACATTTTACGTGTTCGTGAGAATCTCAGCTTTTCATAGATAATAGTTTGTATGTCGCTCAAACCATTAGATTTCCACAGGAGTTTTTTCTGAGAAGAACCGCCACCGGGACCCCTTCGGGACCTTCCCTTTTCTTACAAACACTGCTCTAACCCCGTTAACCACAGACTAATAGCAGAAGAAATAGACTCTAATGGTACAACCTAGAAGTCTCACGCTTAAAAGGGGTTCAAAGTCTAAAACTCACTGGTGTGACGGTAGGACTCAGGAAGTTAAAAAGGGCCCCGGGACCTGTGGAAGCAAAGCAGCCCCATAACATCAAAGATCCACCACCATATTATACAGTAGGCATACGGTTATTTTCTGCATATGCATCCTTCTTTCGAGGTACAACCCACCACTGGTGTGCGTGGCCAAAGAGCTACATTTTTGTCTCATCTGACCATAGCACCCAGTGTCAATGCCATTTTACAACCCCATGCGTTTACATTTTGTTGGTTACTCTCCAAGGGTTTTTATGGCAACCCATCCAAACAGCCTTTTGGCACCCAATTGTAGATTTGTAGACTCGGTGACCCCAAGATGCGATCAAGTTCTGTAATTCAACAGAAGTGTCCCTTGGACTTTTATTTGCCTCCCGAACCATCTTCCTCACTTGGGTCCTCTACTTGGAAAGTTTACCTTGACTGGCCAGCACAGAGCCCTGATCCCAACCCCATCGGACACCTTTAGGATTAATTGGAACGCCGACTGCGAGTCAGGCTTAATCGCCCAACATCAGTGCCCGACCTCACTAATGCTTGTGTCTGAATGGAAGCAAGTCCCCGCAGCAATGTTCCAACATCTAGCAACTCCATGTTAATGCCCATGATTTTGGAATGAGATATCTGACGAGCAGGTGTCCACATACTTTGGGTCATGTAGTGTAGATGTCAGAGTATTATTATCCGATTTCACAGCGAAGCTGATTGTTTTGGGTCCTCCTGATCTGTGTAACGGTCAAATGTTTCCCCATCTCTTTCTCCCCTGGATGGAATGTATAGAGTAAGAAGCATTATCGTGACCATGCTAGGGGGGGAGAAGCAAAAAGCATCATGGTGAAAACACTGTCACTGACAGAGAGAAGAACGGATGACGCACAGGCGTTGTAACAGATAGCTTGGTTTATCCTTGCTCACTTGCTTGAACTCCCGACTAGAGCAGACCAAAGCAGCTGCCACCGACTGCAGTATGAGGTTGGAGATCTTAAAGAGAAATCGCCGTGCTCAGATAGGAGATGAGAGAGAGAGAGAGAGAGAGAGAAAGAGAGTTTCACCTGGCTCTAATAGCGTGCTCGCAGAGATACATAACTTCCCACTGTCACTTTCCATTTGATCTGACAGGGCATGCATTACGAGCCTCCAGCCCCACACTCTGCCTTGCTTTCCCGCAAAAACAGATGACATATCCAGTCCAAGGTAGCAGACGAACAAGCCGCTACACGTTTCTATTTTTCAGTGCGCCACCAGGCCCGCTCTTTGGGTCTTTGAAGTTGAAACCAAGGGGGAAACTAACAGTGTTCGCGTGTCGGTGTGGCGGAAGCCAGATATGTCATGTGTGTGAGGTCGGGAACTGTGTGAGCTGCATGGTTATGTATGGAGACTCATATCCCTGGTCCACTAAGTGAGAAGAGGTGCTACACTGTAACATGGTTTTCCAAAATCAGTCCTGGGCCCCACCCTAGGTGCACGTTTTGGTTTTTGCCCTAGCACTAAACAGCTGATTCAAATAATTAAAGCTTGATGATGAGTTCGTAATTTGAATCAGCTGTGCAGCGCTAGGGCAAAAAACTGCACCCAGGAGGGGGGGACCCCAGGACCAATTTTGAGAAACTCTGTCTATAGTACAGCTTGGGAGTAGCTGATTGATTCCCTATTTTTATTTAACTAGGCAAGTCAGTTAAGAACAAATTCAATGACGGCCTACACCTGACAAACCTGGACGAGCGCCGCCCAACTGTATCAGTTGTGATACAGTCTGGATTCAAACCAGGTTGTCTGTAGTGACACCTCTAGCACTGAGATGCAGTGTCAGACCACTGCGCCACTTGGGACTTGGTGAAAAGTAGTGCACTATGTAGGGAATAGGGTGACATTTGGGACACAGACTGAGGGTACAGTAAGGGCCATAGCTATGGGGCTAGGATGGAGTGGTTGCCATGCATGTTTTAATGACCCTCTTGGTCTTACAAAGGTAAGAAGTAATCATCACTGGGATTTCAGCCATTTATTTTGTCATATTCAGGACTGCTTGCATACAGTAGATTTGATTTCTGTTAAACATTTAAAAGCATTAGCAGTTAAGCATATCTAAATAATCTACAATAGGCTTTACATGTATTTTAAATTAAGCATATCTAAATAATTTACAGTAGGCTTTACAGGTATTTTGTATATTTTTTATATTTTATTGTAAGTGTGTGTGCTAACCTTAATTTCTTGTCTGAATTCTTCTTCAAACTCTCGCTGCTCACCTCGTGTTTGGGCATGCCGACCGAGGAATGAATGAATATAGAAATACATGATCAAACCGCGGCGGGAAAAGAGATGTCACAGGCCGGTAAATAGCGTGGTAAAGAAGAGGGTGGAGAGAGGGCATGACATAAAGGGGGCCAGACATGGAGAAAAGACGGCCTGAGCCGCTTGGGAAGGCAGGGAAGGGGAAAGAAATGTTATCCCTGTGAGGCAAAGCGACTTAATGGAACTTCTCTTATCGGCACCGATGCAGAGTACCCGGCGCGCCCTCGTTTTCACTTTGATGTGGGACAAGAGAGAGAGAGAACAGAGAGAGAGGGAGAGAAAGAGGCGGGGGGTGGGGAAGCACTACCTCACACACACACTTTGGTATGCTATACCGCACAATGCATCAGAGCCACGGCTCCCGATATGGATTTCCAAATGCGGGTAAGTCTGGATGTATTGTTAGTGCCTCCACCCCGTCCCTGTACACTACTATTCAAATAGGGCCATTTCAATATCAAATCAGATTCCATATGCTGTCCCTAGATACTTCCGAAGGCTATACCGTTGAGAGCTAATACAGCTAAGATTATATTTTTTTTCACTGGGTAACGTGAGAAGCGTCGTTGCTGGGTTTCTGGTTGTTTTTCCGGAGAGCCGAGAAGTGGCTCTTCCAACTCCAGACTGCCATCTGGCAAAGGAAGGCATGAAGTGCACTCAGCCAAAAACAGCATTAATAACAGGCAATATTCAGGGCTCTGGTGAAAAGTAGTGATATCATCAAAAGTAATGATATATTGTAAGGAATATGGTGCCATTTCAGACACACCTGTTTGTAATAACAATGCATAAATCATCCGTTTTAAAAGCACAATCTGGGTCCTGGTCAAAGGTAATGCACAATATTATTATTATTATTAAAGACACACAGATATACATGGTTGTCTCTGCTTATAATCAAAACGCATTATAATAACACCAAAACTAAATCTTTAAACTGAGACACAGAGACAGTCTCCTGTGACGAAGCTGGCCATTACTTGGAACAGATTTCCTCAAAATCTGGATTAGTTTGTAACTGGATTAACTAAGCAGGTACCTGGATTCATACACAGAAACAAACATTCAATATAAACAGTTATACTATTGGGAAGAATATCTCTGTCATTGAGAGGTGAGGATCTCATCCTCACGTCTCCTTTAACATGCTAATCACAATCCCTGGTCCGAGGTCATCGGGGGGCTGCCTATCCAACTGCCTGTTCAATAAATGGCCTGTTTATTAATGCACACAATCGAGGCTTCAGCTTTTTTCCCATTTTCCACCTTTCCAGAGACGGCTCTCTGAGTGGTCCGGCCGGTGCTGAAGAAAGAGAGACTGTCGCTAATCTTCCCAGAGGCCCCAAGGTTTGTTTCCTGTCCTGTCAATAATGAATAATCCATGGGGTCTTAATCAAACAAACACAAATGAGGATCACTCACCAATCAGCGTCGGGTGACTGGTCCAAGGTGTTGAGCGACTCGAGAGGCCTGGACTTGTTGTGCACGTCTCCATCTGTCTTCTCTCCTTTCTCTCACTCTCTCTCTCTCTCTCTCTCTCTTTCTTTTATCATCTCTAGATTCCTCCCTTCCGCTCTCGTTCCTCACTCTCCCAGCTGTTGTTGTGCATCAGGAACATCTCATATGCCTTGGCTGCTCGTTCCATTATAGAAACCTGCTCTTTATCAGTCCATTTTGTGCCATACACTCTTACAAAAAAAGGGTTATTCGGCTGTCCCCATAGGAGAACCCTTTGAAGAACCCTTTTTGGTTCCGGGCAGAACTATTTTGGGTTCCATGTAGAACCCTCTGTGTAAAGGGTTCTACACGGAACTCAAAAAGGTTCTGGCTGGAACCAAAAAGGTTCTGCCTGGAACCAAAAAGGGTTCTTCAAAGGGTTCTCCTATGGGGACAGCTGAAGAACCCTTTTAGGTTCTAGATAGCACTTTTACGTCTAAGAGTGTAGGGTCTACAGTTGATTTTCCGAAAAAGCCGCTCAAAGTATTTGAAAGACTTCAAATACTGTTTAAACCCAGGTCTGCAAGCCAGAACCCATCCCGACTGAATGTCTGACACCACACGCTGACTAGAGTGGTGTGAATGAATGCCTGATATATCATCTAATCGTGAAACATAAGTGTACTATTGATTGAAATACACTGAGAAACATGTTCTGCTCACTAGCTGAGAACATAGATACCAACTAGACCCAGGGGAGATGACTAGAAATTAAAATTGTAGGTTTTTCTGATTGGCAAAGTATCTTGAATAATTGCATGACACATTTCCAATAATCACATGCTATCAATTATATATATATATAATTTTTTTAAAGTATAATGTCAACGCATGTGACAGACAGATGGACATTTACATTTTAGTAATTTAGCAGACTCTCTAATCCAGAGCGATTTACAGGACAGGCAGACGCAGTGTTGGTCGTGGGAGGCTCTCTCCCTCTGGCACCCCACTCACTAATCACAACACTCATTACAGGTTCCAGGCCTGTCTCCTATGTCAGCAGCTAGTTTGACAGGGGCCTAATTACTCTCAACCGTCGGCATCACTCTGAAATGGGTGCTATTCCCTACAAAGTGCCCTTCTTTTGACCAAGTAGTGAACTACATAGGGAATAGGTTGTCATTTTGGACGCCACCCCTGGTTTCATCATATCCAGGACAGTCAACCGGACTCAGGCCTGGGTTCAGCTACTGCTCAGTAAATACAGTGCGTGCTGGTGTGCTGTGAGATAGATGGACATTGTAAACAGCCTATTATACACACCGTACATGTGGTTCACATAGAGGACAACGTGACAAAACATACATATGGTTGTGTGCCGAGAGGCAGGCTTACACGTCTGAGACACTGGATTATACAGTACGTGGTTTACGTCATCATATTTAAATTGCCTCTTTTCTGAATCGTTAGCCGTGTCTGAGACAGATAGACAGAGAGACAGACACCGGCGTTGGCAAGACAGCTGCCCATTGGGTCCCTCCTCGGGCATTATCCGTCTATAGTCCCGCTGTTACCAACCACGTGCACCTGGTAACCCAAAACGAACTCTGTGCACCTGGTGACCCGAAACGGGCTCTTATGAAGTTAATGCTACATCATTGTTTTGGAGTGCTAGTGTTTGGGGAGGAGACACCGGCTATTGGACTGGTGTTGTCGCCGTCGTTAGACTACAGTACGAGAGAGATGTGTCAAACGTCTGAACTTTGGGAGCGTTTGTGTTTTATTGTGCTAGTCTTCCTTGTATGTTAAGGTAAGGATCAATGCAGGCCATTACTGCTGAGAGATACCAACCCTTAACTAGTGACCCTCTTGGTCTTTAATATACAGTCAATATCAATTAGAGATGAATGGAAAAAAAGCGTATTGCTGGGTAAAATGTTGTATACATTTATTTTATTTATTTTCTCATTTCGAGATGCATAACACTGCAAAGCAAATTTAATCGTATGCGAGCGCAGATGTTAACACCTAAGGCGAAGTGATTCCTTGATGCAACCAGGATTCCAAGAATAATGAGTTGGAGAGGAATAGATCGAAGGCTTGCATGATGCCAGTGAACATGGCTTCGTCCCAAATGGCACTATATTCCCATAAGGCCCCGGTCCAATGTAGTGCACTATATAGGGAATAGGGTGCCATTTTGGGACACAGACCCATCACTGATAGGCTGCTTTGTACGCTGGATAGTGTAGCAGATTTCATTAGGACACGTCTAATTAAATATGGTTGCCGTGGATAACTGACGCAGAATGCTAATTTGACGGCTACAAAATATCCATGTGACACCTGGGATATGATCCGTAGGCGTATTATCCATAAAGATTTTCACCATATGCATTTTCACTTATTGAAGTGAAAATAAAACCCGTCGTTCTCTTTGAGTTGACAGAGCAGTTGTGTGTTTCTAACAGACCTGACTTCAAATAGGTTAATATTTTTTTTTTTTTCTCTCCTTCTAAATACTTTAGCTGCGCTGAATTAAGATTGCCTGCCGTAATGGGACCAACGGATCAGTCACAATGGTGCCAACCCCGCCCATCTGGCACTCCAGACAGACAGACATCAAGTGATAAAGGGGTTTGATAGAAAAACCCAGAGTCCATAAACATTGATAAAGTGCAGAGCTGTCAACTCTGAACTGCCAACTCTCACTCATTGGCCACAGAGACACACGCATGTGACCCTGTTCTCACACACACCTCTTATATCTTTTAGATTTCTAATTAGTCCATTGTATAGTCAGCGAGTTAACTTTTCAACGGTGCCCCAAACCGTTTTGAGATGGGAGCATGTGCGCCTGCGATTTAACATCACGGGAGGAACCTCTGCCATTGTCCTGTCCTGCCGCAGCGCTGGGAACTGCAGCACATTGAAGCGTTGGATTTGGTCTCGTTATGTAAGTTATGGAATGGGATGCATGTTTTAAAGAAACGCCCCTCAAGATTAGAGAAGAGCTGAATGGAGAGAGAGAACGTTCACCACTGAGTTTTATACGACTGTGTAAAGAGTAGCGCGGTTTTATGTCCAACGTTGTCAACAAAACTAGGTTGCTGTTACTCCCATCCCTATTGTATAGCGCAACCTTTAGACAACCTTTAGACAACCTTTAGACAACATTCGATTGAATCCACACTTACATGAATCCCCTCGTTTGGTGATTGTCATTTAGGCTGTGACGACAAGGCAGCCGACAGAGACCTACGGTATGTTTTAGTAGGGGAGTTTGGTAGGGTGACCTGATTTGTAACGATGAAAATCCTTTTGCGAACCCAAAAGTGTACGTTTGATTCTAGAGGGGGACAATACATAGAGACATTATTCATGTCATCTTGTCTTCAGGAGATATTATATTTTTTACTTTATATAGTGTCTGATTAGTGGAACAACCCTCATTCTTAACAATGGGCTAAAATATAGTGTAATTACTGTGCTTGACTTGTCTACTGCTATTCCCCACACTTATTCCCCACACTTATTCCACTTCTTCCCAATTTTGCCACCTTCATCACATATTTGAAATCTGATATGCCTACTTTTGTCTTTGAAAAATAAACTATATGAAGCTCTGAGCCATAGGACCATGCCTCAGGACTACCTGGCCTGATGACTCCTGGCTGTCCCCAGTCCACCTGGTCGTGCTGCTACACCAGTTTTAACTCTTCTGCCTGTGGCTATGGAACCCTGACCTGTTCTACCTTGTCCCGGACCGGCTGTTTTTGACTCTCTCTCTCTCTCTACCACACCTGCTGTCTCGACCTCTGAATGACCCTGCTGGTCATCTATGAACTTTTGAACATCTTGAAGAACAATCTGGCCTCAATGGCCATGTTCTATCTCCACCTAGCACAGCCAGAAGAGGACTAGCCAGCCCGGGTTCCTCTCTAGGCTTCTTCCTAGGTTCCTGCCTTTCTAGGGAGTTTTTCCTAGACACCGTGCTTCTGCATCTGCATTGCTTACTGTTTAGGGTTTTAGGCTAGCTTTCTGTAAAAAGTGCTTTATAAAAAAAATGGGATTGATTGATTGATATGTCTTTTTTCAGGCATTCATGGACAGTTTTGAATAAGTATTGGATATTAAATGCTCCAGGAATCAAATATAATTTTGGACATTTTGGTATTGTGCACATGCTAGGCAGAGACGGTAGGGACTCACAACTCATAGACACATCATATGTTGTCTATAGACTAAGATGATGGCAGGGATCTTGAACTAACAGGCATAAACCAGCTGAATATTGATATTCATTAGATTTTTCTTGATGGTTGGGGGATTGAGAAGTTTATAGTTTTAACAATAACATTTTCAAACTTGGGAAACATAGATCAGGGGTGGCCAACCCTCCTGGAGAGCAAGCAGGATTTTATTCCAGACCTATTTTAAAGAGAGTTCACCCAAATTACAAAATGTTTGTTTCCTTACCTTGAAAGCAGTCTTTTATTTTTCTTTTATTTAACTAGGCAAGTCAGTTAAGAACAAATTCTTATTTACAATGACGGCCTAGGAACAGTGGGTTAACTGCCTTGTTCAGGAGCAGAACGACAGAGTTTTACCTTGTCAGCTCGGGGATTCAATTCAGCAACCTTCTGGTTACAGGCCAAACACTCTAACCACTCAGCTACCTGTCACCCCAAGTCTATGGATAAGGAGACTGCAATCTATGATTTGGTTACCCACTAAAATGTGTATTTCCTGTGCAGGGTATAGTGGTGACACTTCCTGATACGTGTCACGTACTTTCCACCTGAGAACAGGGATCAATCCCTGCTTCCAATCTTACCACGGTTTCTCCCATTGCTTGTCTCCTCATCTCATTTCATTACTGCCTGAAAAAAGTGTCACCTAAAAAAATATTAGCATAGTTGAAATCATCATCCTCCCAAAGTCATGTGAGTGTTGACTTAATGTTCAAAGCATTCTGAATACACCTGACCTGTGTTTTGTATTATTTTAATTTCACACCCTGTCAAAAATACACACATGTCCTCCAGTATAGGAGTTGTCCCAGGGGGGCAATGAAATTCACATAGCAAAAATCTCACTCCAGGCTTTCATCAAAAGTTGGCAGCCCTGAAAGCGTCTCTGAGTAGGTGTTCTGATCTAGGATCAGTTTAGCCTTTTAAATCATAATGAACACGATTATATGGACAGGGGTGGCCTGCTCCTAGATCGTACTGTGTTTCTAAGTGCTGACAGACGTGCAACCAGCGGTCCAGTTCACCTAACTAACACAAAGCAGCCCTCTACTGAGTAAGAGGGATTGTAAATCTATTACTGGGTCTGATAACCGCCCTAGCCCCAGTAGGCCCCATTGATCCATTCGCCAAGTTCCCACAGACACCATAGAAGGAGAAGTGCAAAGCCCCGGCAAGCCAACTCTGGGCTCTCTCAACCCTAACCCGGTTTCAAATACTATTAGAAAATCGTTCAAGTACTTTCAACATTTGCTTTAGCCTGCCTGGAGTGCCAGGTGGGCGGGGTTTGACGTTCTGTGACTATTCTATAGATGCCACTGTGCCAGACAAGCTCAAATCAAATCAAACGTATTGGTCGCGTACACAGTCAAGCCCAGCTAAAGTATCTGCAATGTTCTCAAGAGTATTGTAACCCAGTTTTCAACAGTGTTGGTTACAGAGCGCTCCCCCCAAGTATGATGAATAGCAGTACAGTAGGTTGGTGTCATCATTTAACCTGATCTAGAACGTCAGTGGGCCACTCCACCAGTGCTTCATTAAGATGATAAATGGCATGGATGCTGCTTCAACAGAAAAGGCTGTTATTGCATCATCCTTTTTGCTCTCCCTCTATATTTCTCTCTCTTTCTCTCTCTCTCTCTCCAAGCCAGATCTTGGGCAGCAGGTAGCCTAGCGGTAAGAGCGTTGGGCCATTAACTGAAAGGTCGCTGGTTCGAATACCCGAACCGACAAGGTGAAAAACTTGTCGATGTGTCCTTGAGCAAGGCACTTAACCCTAATTTGCTCCAGGTGCTAAACCTGTAGGCAGGCTGTCATTGTAAATAAGAATTTGTTCTTAACAGATTTGCCTAGTAAATAAAAAAATTAAATAAAGATTGGCACAGTAGTAAGACACTCACTATTGTTTCAGTCTAATTTGGGTAAGTTAGGGAGTAAGATGCTTCAAGGAAGCACTGGGCAGTGAAAGGGTCACAAAATAGATAGATAGATACTTTATTGATCCCCGAGGGGAAATTTCTTTGTCAAGCAGCTACGAAAAAACACAGGGCAGGTGCCAAATGCCAGAACGAAATACACAAAAGACAGATACAGGATACATGATACATAGAGCGGCAGTATGAACAAGTATAAAAATACAGGAAGTCTGGAGTGCTAAAAGCTATAAAAAGACATTGTATAGTATGGATGGATGGCTGAATATGTACACTATACATTGTTACAGAGTGTTAGGTAAAAAAAAAAAAGATAAAAATACTGCAAGTTGATAAAGTTAAATAAGGAATATTTGCATGGTTAACTATGCTATACAGGTCGATGACAGAGAAATACTTAAATAGCTAAAAGTGCGTATGATATGAGTGAGGGTAATAATAGTTTACTTAATATACAGTCTGTTTAAATGAACAGGTAAGTGAATATTTTGCATGGTTAAATTAGCTGTACAGGTAAATATACAGTTATATTTACAGGTATGTGAATATTTGCATGGTTACATTAACTTAATAGCTACATTTGTGAATGATATAATTTAGGGTAATAATAGTAATTCCCTTAAAATACAGTCCTTAGTGTAGGGTTTAATTACAGATAACTGCACGTATTGCACATTCAATATACTAAAAGCAATGAACAAAGATCCAACTGACAGGATACTAATATGCATTCCTGAGTGAATGACTACGTAAGTTCAGTCCAAGAATTACTTACAATATTGCACATTATATGATATAACAACTGTACATGAATATGTATATACAGTCCTGAATGAATAAGTCCTAAGTGAATGAGTGATTACAGACCAGAGTTACTCACGGATGGATGCATAATTGTTCAACTAGGTCCTAACACCCCAACAGTTCCAGGTCTATGTTGCCGACGGCACGGCACCGCAGTAAGGCATTAAATAGTCTAATAGCCGTCGGCAGTAAGGCCCTCCTGTATCGCTCTCTGGCACACCGTGGTGGGATCAGTCTGTGACTGAAAGTGCTCCTCTGCGTCATAACCATAGCATGCAGAGGGTAGGTGACGTTGTCCATGATGGCCAGCAGTTTGGCCAGGATCCTTCTCTCCACCACCTCCTCTAGAGTGTCAAGGCTAATCCCCAGAACAGAGCTAGCCTTCCTGATCAGCTTATTTACCCGAGAAGCATCACCGGCCTTTATGTTGGCTCCCCAGCACACCACAGAAAAAAAGATGGCACTGGTATAAGGTATGCAGTAGTTTACTGCACGCGTTGAAGAACCTGAGCCTTCTCAGAAAGTAGAGTCGGCTCTGGCCCTTTTTGTACAGAGCCCCGGTGTGTCCGGCGCATCCTATCGATCGCCTGAGGTGGCCAGATTAGGCCTGTCGTTGCGCATTGAGGCTTCTCATTGAGTCTGCTCGGTGGCAGTATTCGGCTCCTGCGCAGCACAGAGGTGGATCCCCATACATGATGCATGATGCAAGCTGCATGGTGGGAGGAAGCGGGGCACCGGCAGGAAGAGGAGAGGGGGCATGGCCTCGAGCCGCAACAGGCCTCTCTGTTGGGACCCATTTAGAATCCCATGCAGGCAGCACAAGGTGAGAGAGAGAGAGAGAGAGAGAGAGAGAGAGAGAGAGAGAGAGAGAGAGAGAGAGAGAGAGAGAGAGAGAGAGAGAGAGAGAGAGAGAGAGAGAGAAAGTAATACAAAGCGTAATGAAAACTGAACAGTATAACGGTATAAGAAACCTGAGATAATTGGATGCGTCAGGTATTCAATTATGTACAGTGCCTTCAGAAAGTATTCACACCCCTTGACTTCTTCCACATGTTGTTGTGCTACAAAGAAAGTGGGATTAAAATGGATTTCATTGTCATTTTTGTCAACGATCTACACAAAGATTAATTAATGGAAAATAAAACATTATTTTGATTAGATGTATTCAATACATGTTCGAATCACCTTTGGCATCGATTAAAGCTGTAAGTCTTTCTGGGTAAATTCTCTAACCTGGATTGTAACAATATTTGTCCATTATTCTTTAAATAATTCTGTAAGATCTGTCAAGTTGGTTGTTGATCATTGATAGACAGCCATTTTCAAGTCTAGCCACTTTCAAGTCAAAACTGTAACTCGGCCACTCAGGGACATTCATTGTCATTTTTGTAAGCAACTCCAGTGTATATTTGGCCTTGTGTTTGAGGTTATTGTCCTGCTGAAAAGTGGATTTGTCTCCCATTGTCTGTTGGAAAGCAGACTGAAACAGATTTTCCTTTTTTTTTCTTAATTACAAAATGCTAAATGTTTGTTTCCTTACCTTGAAAACAGTCTATGGACAAGGAGACTGCAATCTATGACTTGGTTGCCCACTGCCATAAACCATTAAAATTGCCTGTGAAAAATTGACAGCCTGTGATTAGCTTTATTCCTTTTATTTAAAATAAATTACCAATGACAAGCATACCCATAACATGATGCAGCCATCCCCATGCATTTCTTTTGCAGTATTACTTTAGTGCCTTATTGCAAACAGGATGCATGTTTTGGAACATTTTTATTCTGTACAGGCTTCCTTCTTTTCACTCTGTCATTTAGGTTAGTATTGTGGAGTAACTACAATGTTGTTGATCCATCCTCAGTTTTCTCCCTTCACAGCCATTTAACTCTGTTACTGTTTTAAAATCACTATTGGCCTCATGAAGAAATCCCTGAGCAGTTTCCTTCCTCTCCGGCAACTGAGTTAGGCAGGACGCCTGTATCCTTGTAGTGACTAGGTGTATTGATAAACCATCCAAAGTGTAATTAATAACTTCACCATGCTCAAAGGGATATTCAATGTCTGTTTGTTTTCTTGTTTTTACCCATCTACCACTTGGTGCCCTCCCTGGTCTTTGTAGTTGAATCTGTGCTTGAAATTCACTGCTCGACTGACAGACCTTACAGATAATTGTATGTGTGGGGTACAGCGATAGAGTAGTCATAATTATGTTAAACACCATTATTGCACACAGAGTTCACGCAACTTATTATCTGACTTGTTAAGCACATTTTCACTCCTGAAGTTATTTAGGCTTGACAAAACAAACTGATTGAACACTTGTTGACTCAAGACATTTAAGCTTCATTTCTATAAACATAATTCCACTTTGACCTGATGGGGGGGTTGTGTATAGATTGGTGACACAACATCTAAATGTAATAACGGTTTAATTCAGGCTGTAACAAAACAAAATGTGGAAAATGCGAATACTTTTTGTGTGAGATTAGTAGGCGAACAGCCCCCAGGAACAATGAGGTACTGAAGCTTTACTGTTGTCATCGATATAAAAATATACCATGAATGAATATTGAAGTAACTCATTCAAATGAACAAGTATTTACTTTATGAGCAATGGAAACATGATCTCTTTTTTATTTTAAACATCAATGTTTCAACTGTCCAGTTCAGTTCATCCTGTTTCATGGTACCAATTTCACAAACAGTGAATTTCAAGGTTAACGCAATATCATTAAACACAACACCCTTTGAAGCATACAATCCCATATTTGTGATCATTGTTGAGTGGTCCCTGCAGTGTACCATCGCAAATGTGTGATTGGTACAGTAGCAACAGAACATATGATGCAACAAACGCGTCTAAACAGCATCGTTGTCTGAAAAGCATGTAAACAATGTTTTGTTCTGATGGGAAATAAAGGTCTTCACAACTTTATTCCTCAATTTCACCTTTTATTGTAAAATATAAATGCGTACTTCATCCAAACATCACACGGAACACATCCACAGCCAAACTCATTCCATAAACCAGTCTGAAGCCAAACAAAACTTTAGTTAGCAAACTAACAGCTAGACTTGTTTACAAAGTACCACATCTCTGGTGAGCACAAGGGAGAAATGTAATATTGTTTAGAAAAGAGATGGGGTCAGCTAAGCTAACAGCAGATAAATTATTCATGATGGCAGCCATGTTTGTTTATTTTTGACAAGCGAAAACTCCGTAATCCCAGAATGCGATTCAATATAAGATGCAAATAAACAAAGTCAAAGTCAAAGATGGCTTCGCCCATTGAATGAAAAATATTAACTTAGTTTGGCATCTTTTCAGCATATTACAAATCTTCGATGTACTTGTTACAGTGTATACAAGAACTGGAGCACATGACTTGGAAAGTCGTTTACCGTTTTTGACAAATCCCAAAGCAAATAAAATGTTATCACCTCACAGATCATCACCCCAAACACAGGCCTACTGCCTAACCTAACCACAGTGCGAAAGCTAAACAGGGGTGAAACCATTTTAGGGGTTTGTGTTTTTTTTTAAATATTGCTATGATGGGGGGATTTATCAATAAATGGGGGTCAAACACAGGAGAAGTTTATACGGCAACCCTGAGGTACCATAGATACAATCTGATGCTGCGTTCAAAGCAACTGGGAACTCGTAAATCTCTGACTTCTGACTTCAGTGCATTCAAGTGGGAACTCGGAAGAAAACGAGCTCTGACTGACTTGAAATTCCAACTCGGGAACTCGGGCCTCTTTCTAGAGCTCCGTCTTTGCGACCGGAAGATCACTGAAGTCATGATTTGACCTCGTATTTCTCTAAGTTCCCAGTTGTCTTTAAAGCACCACATGACAACCAGAATGCATTGTATGACGTCAACAAACATGGCGCCACACATAGCTGGCAAATAGCTTAGCATTAGCTCATTATAATCAGTACAACCTTCAAAAAAGTATTTTACACACGTCATAGGTGTCCATTAAAATATATGCAAGAATCGGAAGGCATGATTTGTCACCAGTACATGAAAATATGTAAATAAACTGTAAATACATTATGCTCCGTACATACTGTATGCTACAGTAGAAACATCAACACAATATACAGAAAATAAGGTACTTACTTTGATAGGAACGCACACATGTCCAAAGTTATTATTTATAAGGAAAACAACAGTGAAGGAAATGCGAGCGCCAGCTAGAAAATATGCCAGGGCGGAATGTCTTCATACTTGATCTGGGGAAACACTGGGGAAGTGCTTGGGCTCTCCTCTAAGAGATAAGTTTGTCCGGTTCAGTAAAGCCTCAAACATAAATTCTACACAACAGTGAAATGAGTTGCTTCTTATGTGAGTTAATGAGGAGGTGGAACACACCTCATTTCAAACAGTTGTTGGGAAATCATTTTAAATTGACAAGTTGAAACGTAGCCTATTTATCAGGTAGCGTACCCAGGGCAGCGCGGGTTAACTGCTCGTTTGCATAACAATCACATTTTGGAACAGTGAATGCGTTCTCACATCACGCGCTTCAAGAACACTCACGCTGTTAAGAGATATTTGGTGCTCACCCGTGAAAAGGTTAAAGAACAAAGAAACGAAGCCTTTTGATATTTCATATTTTACCATTATGCATTCCAACACATAAGTAGATCACTCAAAAGTGAATGTGAAGACTCACAGAATAAAATTCATGCGCTCCCCTTTCTCTTCTCATATCTAGCAGAGATATGTCGGACTAAAACCTGATAGGGGGCGGCTGGGAATTTATGTCTTTATATTGACAATTAGGAGATGGCAATGAAGAGGGATGGGCGCCTCTCAGCATTGATTTTGGTTCATAATAAGTGTTTACGACAGGCGCAGGATGGGACAGCCTCACCAATTAGGGTCCCCCATCCCTCGCCGCCTGTGTGATTAACTGGTGAGGCAGTAATTATATGGGAGGAGCCTGTCAATACTCTTTGCAAGGCTTAATGCGCTCCAAAAACAGCCGCACGGCAACTCAGGGTGTGTGTGTGTGTGTGTGTGTGTGTGTGTGTGTGTGTGTGTGTGTGTGTGTGTGTAGGGAGGTCTCAGTGTGATAGGGTACAGTATGTGCCATCTAGATGTGTTGGCATAGATAAGTACCGACTGACACATATCCTGCGATATCACTAGAGATGTTCACATAGCGATGTCAATCTCAATATGACCTCCCGGATTAAATAAATGCTTGCACTGTAACGCAGTGTCTAGCCACAATATTTAAGTAACATATATTTTTATGCAGGGATTCCCAAGGGAGCCCTGAATGACAAGACCAGCAGCCGTTACGCAGTCAGAGACACACATACTTCAATCAAGGTGAAAGTACAGGAAACAAAGGAGCGTTCCTCTGTGAAGAGGTCCTCCAATAACAACCTGAACTGACCGAAAGGCACCCAACGCCTGTAGGGTATTCTGAAGACTGTTCCTTAAGGGAAACTAAAAGCTGTTCTACTTCATCTGTAGTGACAGAAGGAATTTTTTTACCTGACTATTATATCTTATTTATAGCTGTACTTTCCTGTAAGACACCAAACACACTATGTTACATCACATATCTAAAGAAAGGCCCTGTTGAATTACAGTGAGAAAACAAGGAGACGTGAGGTCACTGTAGTTACAATATCTGATTCAAAGAAAGCTCAAAGACCCACATCCCAAAGCTGCCTTTTCGGTGTGGCCATTTCCTGACGCAGGCCTCCTTGCTCTCTAGCTGAGTACTTTGAACTAAGAAAAAAATTAACAACAAAAAGCTCAAACTGAAAAATACTTTCTAATTGTGTTTCCTCTAGAGATTAGTAGTACCAGAACTAAAGGCCCTGCTGGCTTCTGTGGATATCTCCTCTAGAGATTAGTAGTACCAGAACTAAAGGCCCTGCTGGCTTCTGTGGATATCTCCTCTAGAGATTAGTAGTACCAGAACTAAAGGCCCTGCTGGCTTCTGTGGATATCTCCTCTAGAGATTAGTAGTACCAGAACTAAAGGCCCTGCTGGCTTCTGTGGATATCTCCTCTAGAGATTAGTAGTACCAGAACTAAAGGCCCTGCTGGCTTCTGTGGATATCTCCTCTAGAGATTAGTAGTACCAGAACTAAAGGCCCTGCTGGCTTCTGTGGATATCTCCTCTAGAGATTAGAAGTACCAGAACTAAAGGCCCTGCTGGCTTCTGTGGATATCTCATCTAGAGATTAGTAGTACCAGAACTAAAGGCCCTGCTGGCTTCTGTGGATATCTCCTCTAGAGATTAGTAGTACCAGAACTAAAGGCCCTGCTGGCTTCTGTGGATATCTCCTCTAGAGATTAGTAGTACCAGAACTAAAGGCCCTGCTGGCTTCTGTGGATATCTCCTCAAGAGATTAGTAGCACCAGAACTAATGATTACCATGTACCCACTGCACTGATTACTGTGTACCCACTAAGAGGGCCAGTTCAAAGAGGATACTCTGCACTGATTTCCATGTACCCACTAAGGAGGGCCAGTTCAGAGAGGATACTCTGCACTGATTACCATGTACCCACTAAGAGGCCCAGTTCAGAGAGGATACTCTGCACTGATTACCATGTACCCACTAAGAGGGCCAGTTCAAAGAGGATACTCTGCACTGATTACCATGTACCCACTAAGAGGGACAGTTCTGCACACTATCTATCTATCTATCTATCTATCTATCTATCTATCTATCTATCTATCTATCTATCTATCTATCTATCTATCTATCTATCTATCTATCTATCTATCTATCTATCTATCTATCTATCTATCTATCTAACAGAATCGACAGACTGAAAACACCCCAGGTATGCCAGCAGGATATGTTACGAACAAAGAGCAATCAACTGTCCCTACACAAGCTTGGCATATAAAAGCTGTTGACTAGAGCTCATCGTTGTCATTAACCATTACTATGCATTACATGCCAAACATATAGGCCTGTGTACATGTCAAACGAGTGCAACTCGGATGGCGAACGGTTAACGGATGTCTCGGATTTCGACAGCTTTTCTTTAACTGTTGGTGCGGTAGGAGTCATCACTCCTGAATATGCAACCTGTACCTCATTCAAGCGACGCTTTGCAGTGGATGACGCAAGCCAGCCTCAGCTCAGGCATGGGTTCGAATAGCATTTGTTTTCTTTCAAACACTGAGATTTTGATAATGTGCCTTGAGTGCCAGGTTGGCGGGGTTTACACTTTTAGGACTAGTCCATTGATTCCATTTGTGTCTACCAAGCTCGATTAAGCACACCTTAAATATTTATGGGACCAAAACAAATACTAATTGAACCCAGGTCTGCTGTTTTGTGCCAGGCCCCTGGTGTGAACATCCCATCTGCGAGAGACTCAGATCTTAGCGAAGGGCTGATTGTGGTGGGCTGTGCTAACCGTCCACCACACTGACACTCACCTCTTCAGTCCTGGCCGCCTGGCAGAAGGCAGAAGTGACGATGGAGGGGAGATGAGCATGTGTGAAAGAGCAGGGGACATTACGCATGTTCTATCAGTCTATCCCACGTGTTGAGCTTGTCGGGTACTACATGAACCTCTGGTGTCATGGACAGACATAGATCTGTTTTGAAGGGCAGGGCAGCATCCCCTCCTTCACCGTCTTAACTATCAGGACTATGGAGCCAAATCAAGCAATGCTATACAACTAAGAGAAATTGATTTTTATAAAACATTTAATAAAATTATACTTATTTTGGCATAGGGTAGAGAGAATAAATGTTTTAAAGTTAATTTCCTGCAAATCTACACATTTTGCCTTGACTTATGCCATGTTAATGATATTTAAAATGTAAACGGGTGCCTCCTGGAGGTCAAGGCCCCTGGAGGTCAAGGCCCCTGGAGGTCAAGGCCCCTGGAGGTCAAGGCCCCTGGAGGTCAAGGCCCCTGGAGGTCAAGGCCCCTGGAGGTCAAGGCCCCTGGAGGTCAAGGCCCCTGGAGGTCAAGGCCCCTGGAGGTCAAGGCCCCTGGACACGTACCTGCGTTCCCGCCCGGTCGCTATTTGGCCATGATTACTACAAGTTTGAATAGCTGGCTGGACTACCTTACCAATCTTAAAAGTGTTAGCTGACATGGCTAATGGAGTGTCTGTCAGTGACTGACATGACAAAAATTATTACTATTTTAACTCGGAACAGTAAGACTCGAACTGAGTTCCCCAAAAAAAAATTGTTTTAACGTTTCATCAAATGGATGAGAAAGGTCTGTGTTCAGTAAGGCATACTGTACAGGTGTGTAATCTTAATTTGATCACCCTATTGCAGGAGAGCTGTCACGTTGTACAAATGATAGGAGACAGGCGCAGGAATAAGTACGGGGTTTTATTTCCCACCCAAAAACAAAGCATGCATATACTATATATATATATATATAAACACAGGGTTGAAACCCAAACAGAAGCCTCTACATAAATCACCGGACGAGACCCGTAATAACAAGTGGCCCCAATAACACGCAGCACGAAACTGCTACGACAGAGCACAGGTACTCACAAGACCAACGGACATGGAACAATAATCGACCCCACAATGGTGAACAAAGGGCACATTGAGTATATACAACACTCATCAGGGGGGGATGGGTACCAGGAGTGTGTAATGGCACAGTTCATTGACGCCTAGAGGCCGGTGACATAGACCTCCGGAACTGGTGCACGGAATTAGCAACATACCGGGGGGATCCGTGACAAAAACGTTCATTTTAAAGTTGTAGTGTGTTTGAGGTTTAAAAAGGCTTCAGAAGTTTGTAATTTCCACACTTAAATTTCACCTGATTTTCCCTTGTGAAAAACATATCAACCCCTACACAACTGTCCATTCCTTATAATCCACATAATAATTCACATTTCCTGCTGTAGAAAAAACTGGCTCAAATTAAGATCCTACACCTGTAGCAGGACGCAAATGAAAAATAAATCCATATTGAGTTCAGATAGTACCTCCCAGTTTCATTCTGTCTTCTCTCTACTAAACATGACCCACCCAGGTCATGTGGAGAAGCGTATCTGGCATATGTGTCAACACTCTTACTCGGGGTGTAAAACACGGAGTGAAATTAAAATCACAACAACCGACATACAATGCTACTATGCCACATGATTCATAGTCCTAGGCTATATTCATGCTACGAAACCCTAAATCAATTGATCTTTTGTTTTTCATATAAAAGCAATCCAAGTCTGCTGTTTCAGCAGTTGGACTATTTTCTGAAGTGTCACTCCCATTAGAGATCCTCCATGCTTCTGGGCGACTTTTGACGGTTTGATAGCCGAGAGAGGTCATTCAGAGGCAGAGAAGTGAGAGTGAATCTTGCTATTGTGGAGTCGGGAGACTTCCTTCCTTCCATCTCACAACAACAGATAGATAGATAAATAAAATATGGCAGTTTTGACAGCTCAGACAGGTGCCTGTTAGAACATTGATAGAGGCAGACATTGCTCTGCCACATGGAAATGGAGTATCATGCATCAAAGAGTTATTAATTGGACGAAAGGACTCGCGGGAACATTGAGTCTGAAGCGAGGTGGACAATGTGTCTTCAAATTCTTTAGAGCGGGCACGCGGCACGGGCACACAGTGTACCATGCTTTATCAAACCAAACCTCCCTTCTGTCCCATGAAAGGCATTTTTTGCTCAAGAGGCTGATCTCACTCAATCTAGTCACTGACAGGCAGCTCAAAACACACATTGTCTGGCTCTCTCTCAAATGACACCGTTCAGAAAGTATTCACACCCCTTGACTTAATCCACTTTTTGTTGTGTTACAGCCTGAATTCAAAATGGATTAATATATATATCACCAATCTACACACAATATCCCACAATGACAAAGTGAAAACATGTTTTTAGACATTTTTGCAAATGTATTGAAAATTAAATGCAGAAATATCGCAAAACTTTCTACAAACATGTTTTGACTTTGTCATTATGAGGTATTGTGTGTAGATGTGTGAGAAAAAAACATGTATTTAATAAATGTTGAATTCAGGCACAAGAGACTGGTCAAAAGTAGTGCACTATATAGCAAATAAGGTTCCATTTGGGACGCAGCCTCTGACTGTAGGTCTACAATCGCTGAAGACCATTGAAGACACAGCATGATTAAAAAGCCAAACTGTTCATCTGTTACAGTGTGAAAGCCAGCTACAGTAGCCTTATTGGTAGCAAGCTAGATACTTGGTTTGTTATTGCTGGCACACCAGGCAATTCAAGACAGACTTTCACATGGCTGGGATTCAACTTCAAAATGTTATTCTCACAGCACCATGAAAATGTGCTACTCGATTTATTTAATCGACCGCAAAAAGTTACCGGGAAGAGTGAAACTCAACTTTGCTATTCAAAACAGCTTCCAAACAATCCATTTCCTGTCTCGTCCGGGAAATCCGTAACCCTATTGAATACCATGGTCCTTTATGTCTTTATGTCTCCACCATCGTCATCAAGACGATTTTCCTCAGGAGGAAGACCGCCGCAGAATTGATAGACAGAAACCATTTATCACACTTGTACATGTTCCTAGACGATGCCAATGAAAGCATCTGTCATTTCTGTAGGCTTAGTGCTTCTTTAAAATGCTCTGAGGGTCTCGATCCGTTTCTCCAACCAGCCATGTATCCAATTACGACCCAAGCCTCTCCATAGCCAGGTACAGCTTTTCAGTCTCTCCCTGAAAGCATCCAGGGTACTTAGCACCTTGTAAGCTCACTGCTATCAGGCAGACTGACATTAGAAAAAGGATTTGTGACATGCTCTTGAACAATAACGGGGAAGGAGAAGCTGTGTGTTTGGTGGGTATGTGTGGTTGCGTGAATCCCGTGAATCCCATACTGTAAAGTATTGTAGGTGAAGCCATCACAGGCAACGTCGCAGTCCAACGTACCGCTAATGTGTGGTTTTAGAAAAGAGAGAGTGCACTCTGTGGAAATGTGAATGTCAGTGTTGTTATTCATTATACAGCGGGTGAAATAAGTATTGAACACGTCACCATTTTTCTCAGTAAATATATTTCCAAAGGTGCTATTGACATGAAATCTTCACCAGATGTTGGTAACAACCCAAGTAATCCATACATACAAAGAAACCAAAACAAATATGTTCAGAAATTAGGTTATGTGTAATAATGTGAAATGACACAGGGAAAAAGTATTGAACACATGAAGAAAGGGAGGTTCAAAAAGGCATGGAAAGCCAAGACAACAGCTGAAAACTATCAGTAATTAAAAAGCAATCCAGCCCCCTGTCAGTGCAAATTAATATCAGCTGGTTCAGTCCCAACTGATGGCCTACAAAAAGGTCTCATTGCCAAGGTGTCACACAAGACACATCTCATGATGGGTAAAAGCAAAGAGCTGTCTCAAGACATTCGCAACCTAATTGTTGCAAAACATAATGATGGCATTGGATATAGGCGCATTTCTAAGCTTCTGAATGTTCCAGTGAGCACTGTTGGGGCCATAATACGGAAGTGGAAAGACAATCATTTCACCATAAATTTGCCTCGACCAGGTGCTCCTCGTAAATTTGCCCATTCATCCTTCCTTCAATTATGTGAAGCTTGCCAGTACCATTTGCTGAAAAGCAGCCCCACACCATGATGTTCCCACCTCCAAACTTCACTGTTGGTATGGTGTTTTTAGGGTGATGTGCAGTGCCATTTCTCCTCCAAACATGGTGTGTATTATGACATCCAAACAGTTCAATTTTGCTCTCATCTGACCACACTATATTCTCCCAGTATTTCACTGGCTTTTCCAAATGTTGTGCAGCAAACTTTAAACAAGCTTTAACATGCTTTTCAGCAATGGAGTCTTGCGTGGTGAGCGTGCATACAGGCCATGGCGGTGGAGTGCATTACTTACTGTTTTCTTTGAGACAACAGTACCTGCTAATTGCAGGTCTTTTTGAAGCTCTCCACAAGTGGTCCTTGGTTCTTGGACAACTCTTCTGATTATTCTTTTCACTCCTCTGTCAGAAATCTTGCGAGGAGCACCTGGTCGAGGCACATTTATGGTGAAATGATTGTCTTTCCACTTCCGTATTATGGCCCCAACAGTGCTCACTGGAACATTCAGAAGCTTAGAAATGCGGCTATAACCAATGCCATCATTATGTTTTGCAACAATTAGGTTGCGAAGGTCTTGAGACAGCTCTTTGCTTTTACCCATCATGAGATGTGTCTTGTGTGACACCTTGGCAATGAGACCTTTTTGTAGGCCATCAGTTGGGACTGAACCAGCTGATATTAATTTGCACTGACAGGGGGCTGGATTGCTTTTTAATTACTGATAGTTTTCAGCTGTTGTCTTGGCTTTCCATGCCTTTTTTCACCTCCCTTTCTTCATGTGTTCAATACTTTTTCCCTGTGTCATTTCACATTATTACACATAACTTAATTTCTGAACGTATTTGTTTTGGTTTCTTTGTATGTATGGATTACTTGGGTTGTTACCAACAACTGGTGAAACTTTCATGTCAATAGCACCTTTGGAAATATATTTACTGAGAAAAATGGTGACGTGTTCAATACTTATTTCACCCGCTGTATGTGTAACATACAGCGGGTGAAATAAGTATTGAACACGTCACCATTTTTCTCAGTAAATATATTTCCAAAGGTGCTATTGACATGAAATGTTCACCAGATGTTGGTAACAACCCAAGTAATCCATACATACAAAGAAATCAAAACAAATAAGTTCAGAAATTAAGTTATGTGCATATTTAACAATAAAGATTGTACTTTTTTTTTAATGTGTCTTGTATGTGGGCCACATGTCAAGAACATGTTGTATACATTTGAGGAACAATAAAGCTTATTGAATTGAATGGGCTAGTGCAGAGCCATGTATTTAGAGAGGTGGGACCTTAACATATCTGCATTAGGATGCATTTACTTAACACTACAAATGTCTATGTAATGTAACTGAATGTCTAGAATTTGAACATATTCAACATTTACAAAGTTGGCCCAAATATAAGGCTCTGGGTTAGTTTTGGAGCAACGAGTCATCATTATCCCTGATTGGCTCTTGATCTGCTTACAATCAGCTTCTCCCATCTCCATGGCTCCACTTGACAAGAGTAGCCAGCTGAGGTCCTCCGGCTCAAAGAAGAGAGTTCAAGAGGCCAACAGCCAGAGAAATCTCACTGATTCTCATATATTCCTTGGTATGACTCACTATCGACGACAGTGAGACAAGAGTGAGAACAGAGTTCAAAAAGAGGCCATTCAGATCGCCACAGCCCAAGAAATCTCACTGATTCTCATATATTCCTTGGTATGACTCACTATAGACGACAGTGAGACAAGAGTGAGAACAAGTGGAGGAGAGATCCATCACCGCTGTTGTCACTTCCTGGGTCGAGGTGCGGTGCTGTTAGTTGGTAGGCTGGGGGTTCTCTGAGGTGGGATCTGAAATTAGGGGAGAAATAAAGTCAAGACTAGTTCTCTTATTCCAAATCCCAAAGATAAGCTGTCACACATGGAAAAAGTATTACATTTTTAAAGAAATGTAGCTATCCAAGTAAGAGAACGACACAACACATGGTTGTGTTCATCAGGGTCATTTCCAAAGTGACAAACTCATTAAAATCCTAAGTAAAGTACACAAGCTGACCTCGGAACAAAGCTTGAAACCAGATTTTTCCAGTTGCTGCCGACAACTTCTAAAGAGGGTATTAAGTGTTTTAGCCGTCTAGCCTTCAGTAGCAGTAATTACAAGGGCCAGCCATCCACTTATCAAGCCACCTGCTCATTTTATGTCCAGAAGTCACCTATTTATATGGAAATAATTCTCCTATTTGACTTTTCTTCTCGCTGACGTTTTTGTAGCCTGGTGCCCGTGTGACAATCTGGGCACAAGGCCTGTGTCATTGGCTGTCTGGATGACCCTGTGTTAACCTCCATTCTATTCCTAGTCCCTGGAGTCCTTCCCTCTGCATTGCTGTATTGATAGCAGCTATTGGCTGCTTGTTAGGGTTTTGTGTGTCACTCGTAGATGTTTTCCAGTACCGGGTCTCTCTCTCTCCCTCTCTCGGCCTCTGTCTCGGGCCTTTCAACGTCATACTTCTGTAGCCAAGCTTTTCTCTTTTGTTGCTTTCTTGAGGTTTAGCGTGAGTGCCGTGGTGTTGGGGGTGGCCTTGGGTCATGGACGGAGCTAAAGGGGTCGTAATTGTCCAGGGCAACTTGGAATGGACAGTCTGATTAGACAGTGAAAGGGCTGTGGCACATACATGTATTGCAACTCTGCGGCCTTATCTAGATTGTGTGGGTGTTGCGGAAAATATTTCCTCATTGGAGCTGCTGCCCACTTCAACCCACGTTCGCATTTGTGCAAGGCCATTAAGCAAGTAGATCTGACCTCTGAGAGGTATCATTGTGATTCTGAGTATTTCAATGTATTTCCTGCTTTGAGAAACCCCCATAACCCACCGCAGTTTTGTGACCTAATGTCAAGGGTCAAATTAGAGGGAAATAATCTGTTTGAGAGAGCTCCCAAATGTTGGGACAGTTCTAATATACCATTTATGAAAATCAAGCTGTTACGTACTAGTATTCGTCTTCTTTCAAATACTCAGCTGTGCTTCATTGAGATTGGCCGGCACACTGGAACCAATGGAATAGTCTCACAAGATTAAACTCTGTACATCTGGCACTCCACGCAGGCTCAAAGTATCTGAAAGAAAACTAATACCATCTACACCTTGGTCTGATTTAAATCAAATACAATTGTATTAGTCACAATGCTTCATAAACAACAGGTGTGGAAATGCTTTCTTACAGGTCCTTACCCACAATGCAGAGAGAAATGACAGAAAAGTAAAACACGTAATAATAAAAGTAATAGTAGATACACAACGGTATATACTGTATATACAGTCGTGTGAAAAAGTAAGTACACCCCCTGGAAAGTTCATTTTTCTTTTTTTTTTACATATTTGGACAGATGGATACGTAATCTTCACTTCAACACTATTGACAGATAAAGGTTACCCAATTTAACAAATTCACGACTGTGTATATATATACAGATGAAGTCGGAAGTTTACATACATTTAGGTTGAAGTCATTAAAACTAATTTTTCAACCACGCCACATATTTCATGTTGGTTACTTTCTGCATGACACAAGTAATTCTTCCAACAATTGTTTACCAACAGATTATTTCACTTATAATTCACAATACAATTCACTAACTCACTATATCACAATTCCAGTGGGTCAGAAGATTACATACACTAAGTTGACTGTGCCTTTAAAATTCAAGAATACTATGTCGTCCTGGCTTTAGAAGCTTCTGATAGGCTAATTGACATAATTTGAGTCAATTGGAGGTGTACCTGTGGATGTATTTCAAAGCCTACCTTCAAACTCAGTGCCTCTTTGCTCGACATCATTGGAAAATCAAAAGAAATCAGCCAAGACCTCAGAAAAACATTGTAGACCTCCACATGTCTGGTTCATCCTTGGGAGCAATTTCCAAAAGCCTGAAGGTACCACGTTCATCTGTACAAACAATAGTACGCAAGTATAAACACCATGGGACCACGCAGCCGTCATACCTCTCAGGAAGGAGATGCGTTCTGTCTCCTAGAGATGAACGTACTTTCGTGCGAAAAGTGCAAATCAATCCCAGAACAACACCAAAGGACCTTGTGAAGATGCTGGAGGAAACAGGTACAAAAGTATCTATATCCACAGCAAAACGAGTCCTATATCGACATAACCTGAAAGGCCGCTCAGCAAGGAAGAAGCCACTGCTCCAAAACCGCCATAAAAAAGACAGACTACGGTTTGCAACTGCACATGGGGACAAAGATTGTACTTTTTGGAAAAATGTCCTCTGGTCTGATGAAACAAAAATAGAACTGTTTGGCCATAATGACCATCGTTATGTTTGGAGGAATAAGGGAGATGCTTGCAAGCCGAAGAACACCATCCCAACTGTGAAGCACTGAGGGTGGCAGCATCATGTTGTGGGGGTGCTTTGCTGCAGGAGGGACTGGTGCACTTTACAAAATAGATGGCATCATGAGGAAGGACAATTATGTGGCTATATTGAAGCAACATCTCGAGACATCAGTCAGGAAGTTAAAGCTTGGTTGCAAATGGATCTTCCAAATGGACAATGACCCCAAGCATACTTCCAAAGTTGTGGCAAAATGGTTTAAGGATAGGTATTGGAGCGGCCATCACAAAGCCCTGACCTCAATCCTATAGATAATATGTTGGCAGAACTGAAAAAGCGTGTACGAGCAAGGAGACCTACAAACCTGACTCAGTTACACCAGTTCAGTCAGGAGGAATGGGCCAACATTCACCCAACTTATTGTGGGAAGCTTGTGGAAGGCTACCCGAAACATTTGTTCCAAGTTAAACAATTTAAAGGCAATGCTACCAAATACTAATTGAGTGTATGTAAACTTCTGACCCACTGGGAATGTGATGAAAGAAATAAAAGCTGAAATAAATCTCTCTCTCTACTATTATTCTGACATTTCACATTCTTAAAATAAAGTGGTGATCCTAACTGACCTAAGACAGGGAATTTTTACTAGGATTAAATGTCAGGAATTGTGAAAAACTGAGTTTAAATTTGGCTAAGGTGTATGTAAACTTCCGACTTCAACAGTATATACTATATACAAGGGGTAACAGCACCGAGTCCATGTGCAGGGGTATGAGGTAATTGAGTTAGATATGTACATGTAGGTAGGTGATAAAGTGAAAGATAGTAAACAGTGTATGCGATGAGTCACAAAAGTTAAAAGGGTAATTGTAGATTGTCTGGGGAGCGATTCGAACCCCTGCCTTTCATTATAAAGACAGTTCTGTGTCTGCAAGAGATGTTTGATGCCATCTTACATTTGATGCCACAGTGCTTTTAAAAGCATTTAATTCCATTGACATACATATAATCCATTGTCGTCTCTCTACCATAAAGCCCATTCTGTTTAAAGTGCACATGATGAAAGTCACACAAAGAAAAGGACAGAAATATGAAAAGGTGCTGAGTACAGCATCTCTGCCTCTAGAAGAACAATACTTCATTGTCCATTTTCTGAGAACGGAGAATGTAAATGTGTATTTCTCATCCCGAAACCAGAAGGCACACCACCTGGAGGGGTTGAAAGCACAGGGTCTGACACAGGGTCAGCCTCCCTGGAGCATTTAAGTGCCTTGCTCAAGGACACAGCAGGCAGGAGATGGCATCTAAGAAACTAAACTTTCCACATATATTTATCGTCCGACCTGGGATTCGAACCGTCTTTGTAACCTCTATCCTCCGCTAAGAGAGACGAACCTGAAACAAATACTCCCTTCCCGTGACCCTCTCACCTCTTCAAACCAGAAGACAAATGCATTTGTGTAGCTATATAAATAAACATTTTGATGGCAATATCATCATCAGGCCTTTTCCCGAGGAGCGGACATATTTCACAGAGGTGAGCAGCCTTTTCACCAGTTTGATGAAGAGCTTAATTAATTGTCCAAGCGTTGCGAAATTAAAAGAGCAATGGATGGTTTCATTGAAAAAGGAGGAAAGAAATGATTGTTGGAAACTGTTTTCATTTAATCAGGCAGAGTCCGTGGAGACGGAGAGAGAAGATGGCACCCTAATCCCTACATAGTGCACTACTTTTGGACAGAGCCACATGGGTCCTGGTCAAAGGTAGTGCACCATGTAGGGAATAGGGTGCCATTTAGGACGAAGCCCGGGAGAAAATGAATTGCAGGGAGAAAATGCTTTTCTGCTGCATTGGGACTCTGAGCTGAGGAAGGGAGGATTCAAGGGATAGTGAGGTCTGGGAGTGGAGGAGGGGGTCAGGCTGATTATGGCAGGGAAGAGACAGAGGTCTCTCTCTCTCTCTCTCTCTCTCTCTCTCTCTCTCTCTCTCTCTCTCTCTCTGGGATTCACTTATGATAGTGAGGTCTGGGAGTGGAGGAGGTGGTAAGGCTGATTATGGCAAGGAAGAGACAGAGGTCTCTCTCTTTCTCTCTCTCTCCCTCTCTCTGGGGTTCACTAATGATAGTGAGGTCTGGGAGTGGAGGAGGGGGTAAGGCTGATTAAGGCAAGGAAGAGACAGAGGTCTGTCTCTCTCTATCTCTCTCTCTCTCTCTCTCTCTCTCTCTCTCTCTGGGATTCACTAATGACAGTGAGGTCTGGGAGTGGAGGAGGGGGTCAGGCTGATTATGGCAAGGAAGAGACAGAGGTCTCTCTCTCTAACATCTAGAGGTAGGCCTACTCTCTCTCTCTCGCTCTCTGCCGATACCTGCCATTTTAGATGCTTGGACACCGATTTGTTTTGTTTAAGAAAAATAGAAACACTAGGCCATCATTACTAGATCAAAAAGATACATAGAGTAGGCAGCATTTCCCCCATCGTTAACAGTCGACTTAGCGAGATGACGTTGCATGAAAACACGTGGGTTTTGGTTCTGTAGCTACCAGGTTGTAACAACACTAAGTCCACGTGTTCACATGCACAGATATTCTGTGATTGTGTGAGAGCAAAGTCTTGCATCTCGTTTATCTCAATATCTACCGTGCTGTTGATAATAGGGCATGAAATGACACGTGCGGTGGGTCCATGTCAAGCATTTAATGAAGCAGATACATTTAATCACTAACTAGTTAGCGGTGTGTGTGCTAGTGTCAGCCAGGTCCAGGTTGGGATGGGATTTCACTCTGTTATATTTGGTATTTTTCATTGGACTACGACCACCGTCTCTCTGTAGAAAAGGTAGGTCGTTTTCAATAAAACTTCACAATAAGGTGCAGAGTGTTCGATTTGCCTGCTGGGGGTCAAGGAGCTGTTTCACAGAGTATACGACACAATACCGAGCAATTAAATACAGAGACATCACCTCTTGCCCTTCATTCATAACCGTCGTCGGGCAGTTTTCGCCGGTGGTAGGAATTTCAAACATTTCAATCTTGCCTGCGTGATTGATGGCTGATGGCTGGTAGTTTGGGCTGCCCGGAATTGCTGTCTTCACCTCAGTTAGAAAAGTTGCCCACCTCAGCACATTCTAATTGTGCCGCGCTCCGCGCTTCATCAAAGCATTAAGTTATTGGCTTGAATAAGGTTATTAGAGATGTGAGCTAAATGTTCTTGGAGCTCTCAGTGAGAGCGGGGAATGGGGTTCCAATATGTGAAAGAAAATTGGGGCATGCGTGGTCGCCCGGGCTGGGCCGGGATTAAATGTTAACTTCTTGAAATTAGCAAGGAAAAAGGTGTTCCATGTTTAAACAGTAGATCGAAGCTACTTGAACTTAATTATATGACACATCTGAGATCCTCTGTAGCTCAGTTGGTAAAACATGGTGCTTGCAATGCCAAAATAGCAGGTTCGAATACTGAGACCACACATACGTAAAATGTATACGCACGACTGTAAGTCACTTTGGATAAGGGTCTTCTAAATGGCGTATTAGTATCTATATTTTCGAATGGTGAGGTACAACATTCTCTCCATCATAAAAATATATTGCTGAAATAAGCGAGGGGGAACTGGGGCTGCATGGGGGAATGGAGGGCCGCGTTTAATTCGGAGTACGCAGTGGTTGGAAGAAATTAAAGGAAGTTCTCCGTAAGCGACTGCACTTTACTGCACATGGCACAATATTCCGTTATAAGGACGGTCAAATGAATGGTGGAATGATTGCTATGGGTATGTTAGTAGCTTTCCCCACCCCGCTTCACTCCACATATCCTAGTGTAAAGTACCCCAGTACAAAAGCAAAGTAGTACACATAATACCTATCCATTATACCACAATGCCAGCCTAGCTCACTATACTGTACACTTACTGTAGAATACACCGTAATAACATCTGGCACTGGACAACCACACAATTAAACGGAACACTAGTAATATACAGTGGGGAGAACAAGTATTTGATACACTGCCGATTTTGCAGGTTTTCCTACTTACAAAGCATGTAGAGGTCTGTAATTTGTATCATAGGTACACTTCAACTGTGAGAGACGGAATCTAAAACAAAAATCCAGAAGATCACATTGTATGATTTTTAAATAATTTATTTGCATTTTATTGCTTGACATAAGTATTTGATCACCTACCAACCAGTAAGAATTCCGGCTCTCACAGACCTGTTAGTTTTTCTTTAAGAAGCCCTCCTGTTCTCCACTCATTACCTGTATTAACTGCACCTGTTTGAACTCGTTACCTGTATAAAAGACACCTGTCCACACACTCAATCAAACAGACTCCAACCTCTCCACAGTGGCCAAGACCAGAGAGCTGTGTAAGGACATCAGGGATAAAATTGTAGACCTGCACAAGGCTGGGATGGGCTACAGGACAATAGGCAAGCAGCTTGGTGAGAAGGCAACAACTGTTGGAGCAATTATTAGAAAATGGAAGAAGTTCAAGATGACGGTCAATCTCCCTCGGTCTGGGGCACCATGCAAGATCTCACCTTGTGGGGCATCAATGATCATGAGGAAGGTGAGGGATCAGCCCAGAACTACACGGCAGGACCTGGTCAATGACCTGAAGAGAGCTGGGACCACAGTCTCAAAGAAAACCATTAGTAACACACTACGCCGTCATGGATTAAAATCCTGCAGCGCACGCAAGGTCCCCCTGCTCAAGCCAGCGCATGTCCAGGCCCGTCTGAAGTTTGCCAATGACCATCTGGATGATCCAGAGGAGGAATGGGAGAAGGTCATGTGGTCTGATGAGACAAAAAAATAGCTTTTTGGTCTAAACTCCACTCGCCGTGTTTGGAGGAAGAAGAAGGATGAGTACAACCCGAAGAACACCATCCCAACCGTGAAGCATGGAGTTGGAAACATCATTCTTTGGGGATGCTTTTCTGCAAAGGGGACAGGACGACTGCACCGTATTGAGGGGAGGATGGATGGGGCCATGTATCGCGAGATCTTGGCCAACAACCTCCTTCCCTCAGTAAGAGCATTAAAGATGGGTCGTGGCTGGGTCTTCCAGCATGACAACGACCCGAAACACACAGCCAGGGCAACTAAGGAGTGGCTCCGTAAGAAACATCTCAAGGTCCTGGAGTGGCCTAGCCAGTCTTCAGACCTGAACCCAATAGAAGGGAGGGAGCTGAAAGTCCGTATTGCCCAGCGACAGCCCCGAAACCTGAAGGATCTGGAGAAGGTATGTATGGAGGAGTGGGCCAAAATCCCTGCTGCAGTGTGTGCAAACCTGGTCAAGAACTACAGGAAACGTATGATCTCTGTAATTGCAAACAAAGGTTTCTGTACCAAATATTAAGTTCTGCTTTTCTGATGTATCAAATACTTATGTCATGCAATAAAATGCAAATGTATTATTTAAAAATCATACAATGTGATTTTCTGGATTTTTGTTTTAGATTCCGTTACTCACAGTTGAAGAGTACCTATGATAAAAATTACAGACTTCTACATGCTTTGTAAGTGGGAAAACCTGCAAAATCGGCAGTGTATCAAATACTTGTTCTCCCCACTGTACATGGCTACGTCCCAAATGGCACCGTATTCCCTGTATAGTGTACCACTTTGATGGGCTCTGGTCAAAAGTAGAGCATTAATAGTCCATCCAAACAAATGAAGGAGGGGTCATTTGGAGAGGAGGGGTCATTTGAGCTACTGTTATTGGCTCCCTCAGCTGTCTGTCAGTGAAATGGAGCCACGGTTGCCCAGGAGACCATCATCAGTTCAGGGTTTTGTTCTGAGCTCGCTCAAGGACGCTTTTTATTGCTATTGATGAGAATATTAATCAAACGTCAGCAAGGTTAACCAAGGCAAATGAATTAATTGATTTATAATTTTCCGTCGGCGGGCGAGGCGGAGAGGCCCGTGTACGGGGGATATGGGTTAAACTCTGACATTGTCCTGTCGTTCCAAAGCAAGCGTGATGCAGATTGACAGGCAATTAAGAGGCCGAGGGAGATTGATGGTTTCCACATTGCGGGAATGTCGAAACAGGACAGCCGAGCTGAATGTCGCAGGAGCCGACTTAGTCCGTGAAGGAAAGTTAAAAGGGGGAAATGTGACAGAGAGAGGTCTGTCGAATTCAACTTCCTCTTCTTTCTCTATTCTTTGTAAGAGATGAAAATGAACCAACTTGGGATGGATAGTAACGTGTTTATCCAAACAGCTCGAGGGAAACGTTGTGTGTGGTCTGTTTAACCATATAAATATAATTCATTGTAATTCTAAGGGTTAACAAGTGAATACAGCAGTATTGTCATTGTAATTCTTTGCATGGTGAAAATGTCAAGGACTGGAAGACAATAGTTGTCTTTAAAGGGAAAATCCACTCAAAAACTATATTTTGGTATTCTTTGCATTAGTCCACTGTTGAATTTTTTTTTGCATGTCAGCAGATATTGGAATTCCAAGAAGCAAACCGTATTGACAGTAGACTAATGAATAAAATACCCAAACATATTTTAATTTCAAGTACAAGGACGCCAGTCTGTCACAGGGCCTTATCCTCAGTCTGAGGCATCGATTCCCATTCACACTGTGTGAACATTAAACAACTCCCTACTTTGTAGGCTGAATGTCTTCTATACTTGATTTCAAACCAATACGAATACAATGCAATGTTCTTACCATTAAGTATTCTTGAATAAGATACTCTTATTCAACTGTGCTGAATAACATACTCAACAACTCTGTGTGTACTGGGCTAGGCTATTGTGCAGAAATGTTTTGTGAAATGAAAAAAGAAAATGGCGTTCTAAGTTATTCAGGACTAATTATAGAGTGCAAGCTGTATTTTGCCCACTTTGAATAAACTGTATGGCGCTTTGTGATTTCATGCCCTACCTATTTCATATAGTGCACATGTGAAGTAGGCTCATACAGTGCTGTGTGGCTCAAATGGCACCCTATAGCAATGTATAGTGTACATATTCAGCCATTCACCCATACTATGCAATGTCTTTTTATAGCTTTTTGCACTCCAGACTTCTTGTATTTTTATACTTTTTCATACTGCCGCACTATGTATTTTCGTTCTGGCATTTTGCAGAAATTTCCCCTCGGAGTGAGTGAGTGAGTGAGTGATTAATAGTAGTAGCACTGGCCAGCCCCGTGGGTGCTCACACTGTGTGCACCTCTTTATTGTCTCACAGTCAATAGCCTGGGAACATTGGATTATACAGTATATTACATGGCCAATAACTGAAATAAGGGCAAAGGGAAGTCATAATAGTGATGGTAGATAGATAGATAGATAGATAGATAGATAGATAGATAGATAGATAGATAGATAGATAGATAGATAGATAGATAGATAGATAGATAGATAGATAGATAGATAGATAGATAGATAGATAGATAGATAGGTACTTTATTGATCCCCCGGGGTGGTGTTGGTATCGGTATTGATGATGATGGTGTTGGTGACGGTTTTGATGATGATGGTGTTGGTCAGAGTATTGGTGATGGTGATGTCGGTGACAGTAATGGTGATGATGGTGTCAGTACCAGTATTGATGATGATGGTGTCGGTGACAGTATTGATGATGATGGTGTTGGTCAGAGTATTGGTGATGGTGACGTCAGTGACAGTATTGGTGATGATGGTGTCGGTACCAGTATTGATGATGATGATAGTGTCGGTGACAGTATTGATGATGATGGTGTTGGTGACAGTATTGGTGATGATGGTGTTGGTGACAGTATTGGTGATGATGGTGTCGGTAACAGTATTGATGATGATGGTGGTGTCGGTGACAGTATTGATGATGATGGTGTCGGTGACAGCATTGGTGATGATGGTGTCGGTGACAGTATTGGTGATGATGGTGTTGGTGACAGTATTGATGATGATGGTGTTGGTGACAGTAATGACGATGATGGTGTTGGTGACAGTATTGATGATGATGGTGTTGGTGACAGTATTGATGATGATGGTGTCGGTACAGTATTGATGATGATGGTGTCGGTGACAGTATTGATGATGATGGTGTCGGTAACAGTATTGATGATGATGGTGTCGGTAACAGTATTGATGATGATGGTGTCGGTGACTGTAATGACGATGATGGCGCTGGTGACGGTATTGACGATGATGGTGTCGGTGACAGTATTGATGGTATCGGTGACAGTATTGACGATGATGGTGTTGGTGACAGTATTGATGATGATGGTGTTGGTAATGGTAATGATGATGATGGTGTTGGTATCGGTATTGACGATGATGTGTCGGTGACAGTATTGACGATGATGGTGTCGGTGACAGTATTGACAATGATGGTGTCGGTGACAGTATTGACAATGATGGTGTTGGTGACAGTATTGATGATGATGGAGTTGGTGAGGGTAATGATGATAGGTTGGTGACGGTAACGACGATGATGGTGTTGGTGACGGTAATGACGATGGTGTTGGTGACGGTATTGACGATGATGGTGTTGGTGACGGTAATGATGATGATGGTGTAGGTAACGGTAATGACGATGATGGTGTTGGTGACGTAATGACGATGATGGTGTTGGTGACGGTAATGACGATGATGGTGTTGGTAACGGTAGAGGATGTTGATAAAAGCTGTGTCGATGATGACAAGTTAAAGGACAGCGATGACTAATAAGTGCTGTGCCAAATGTAATCAAGCTTTCTCAGAAAAGCACCGCAATGATTACGATCTTAATGAAAAGATAAAGCCTGGCTAATGTCAACTGTGTTACAACGTTTCTCAGGGAGAGGAAAAACTGTTGGTATTCCCTGATTATCTGTCTTATCTGCAGTGAGTGATCTTTCTCGTCAACACCGTCCCCGGTGAGTGATCTTTCTCGTCAACACCGTCCCCAGTGAGTGATCTTTCTCGTCAACACCATCCCCGGTGAGTGATTTTTCCTCGTCAACACCGTCCCCGGTGAGTGATTTTTCCTCGTCAACACCGTCCCCGGTTAGTGATTTTTCCTCGTCAACACCGTCCCCGGTGAGTACACCTTGGGTAATTACCACAGAAGATACACTAGTACTCCTGGTGGAGATGAAGGATCACAATGGACATGCTTCTGGGTAATTATGTCTTTGTAATACATGTAATTAAGTGAAGAAATATAATGTAGTGAACTAATGATGATTAATGGGGCTCATTTGAATGGACGGATTAAGTTCAGTGTTTTAATATGCTCATATTTCATTGTGTTTCATGGTAGAGGGACAGTGTGAAGGTCCCCTCTCTTCAGGGAGGCAGTCTTTTTCTGAAGGGTGATACCTGACATGGCAAGCCTGGAGGGAAGGGTATTACAGTTTAGAGATAATATCCTGTAACCCACAATTATAGTATATACTGTCACTATACACTCAGTGTACAGAACATATATGTATAATGAGCCCTCAGAAAAGTCTCAATTTATCGGGGCATGGACTCTACAAGGTTGTCGAAAGTGTTAGACAGGGATGCTGGCCCATGTTGACTCCAATGCTTCCCACAGTTGTGTCAACTTGGCTGGATGTCCTTTGGGTGGTGGACCATTCTTGATACACACAGGAAACTTTAGAGCATGAAAAACCCAGCGGCATTGCAGTTCTTAACACCAGCCGGTGCGCCTGGGTTCTACTAACATATCCCGTTCCAAGGCACTTAAATCTTTTCTCTTGGCACACATACACAAACCATGTCTCAATGGTCTCAAGGCTTAAACATCCTTTAAAATCCCTTCGTCTACACTGATTGAAGTGAACTCAACAAGTGACATCAATAAGGAATCAGAGCTTTCACCTGGATTCACCTGGTCAGTCTACGTCAAGAGAGTTCCTTTGTACATTCAGTGTACAGTGTGATCTATTAAAGGCAGATTTGAGATGTTGCAACGAACAGCACCGCAGGTATTGAGATAAGCGCGATGCACAGTCACAGAATGTCTGTGCATGTGAACACGCGCACTTAGTGCTGTTACAACCTGGTAGCTACAGAACCAAAACCCACGTGTTTTCACGCAACGTCATCTCGCTAAGTCGACTGTTAACGATGGAGAATTATTTAGCCTACTCTATGTATCTTTATGATCTAGTAATGATGGCCTAGTGTTTCAAATCGGTGTCCAAACATCTAAAAAAACGGCACGTATCGACACTCTTGTGGATATGTTATATGATTACTAGTGTCTATGTTTCCTTTTCCCAATGCACATATTTGTTCCAGCATTAGTGAATCACACAGAGAGAGAGAGAGCGAGAGAGAGCGAGAGACAGAAGGGGGAAAGTGAAATAGGGAGAGCGAGAGAGAGAGAGATTTGCACAGCAGCGGTGGTAGAGTGAGTGTGTCCTTGGAGACCTGCAGCGCTGCAGTTAAACCACTAAGGGCACTAACCTACATTATGGGCGATCTGAACCATTTAACCTCTGGGCCTTTAATAGAGCCCAGGGATTTGAGGGGGAAAACAGCTATTTAAGAAACAGCAGTGTTCCATTTCAGTCACCAGTGCCAGGTAGTGGTGTCTTGGGGTCAACGGTAAAAGGTGGAAGGTCAGCATGGGCAGCTGTAGAGGGTTGTAGGAGGCGGAGACATGGAGGCAATTGAATGGTGATTGGAAGGGGACACCTCTGACCTGTACATCATCTTAATGAATGCAACGCATGTGAGTTGACCTTATCAAGCCATCTTGTCAGCTCATGAACACTAAATGAGTGGGCTGTGTAATTGGATTACATTATGTACGGGTGACCTGTATAAAGTAGTTCTCCCTAGTCCCAATGGTCCATGACGTGTTAGTGTCCTGCTGAAGACGTTACAGGTCAATGTGTCCACTAGAGACTGCGTAAAAAATATGAAGGGTTCTGTTAAAGGGTTCATCCCAGGTTTTGATTGCAAAACAGATGTAATTTAATTGAGACTAAACTGAATGAAAATAGATGCTCTTCTATAGATTGCAAAATAGTTGAGAAGAGAGTTTAGATGTACCGATTCCATGGCACATGGTTTATGAATTGATACGCAAAACATCGCCGGATTCAAAGCGTATTATTTATTTATTTATAATTATTATACAAAATTCTTGCAACCAATCATTTTGTATACTGTATATATGGGGGATACAACCATGCCAGCTCTGCAGATTTAGTTGCGAAGTGACAGAATCATTACATCATTTGTTTTGGTACTGTCCATATGTAGCTTGTTTTGGTCGCAGGTCCAGGAATGGCTGAAGAATTGCAACGTTTACCTGGAGCTAACTCTGCAGATAGCGCTGCTTGGTGATTTGAAATGTCATAGTCAATTACCTGGAGCTAACTCTGCAGATAGCGCTGCTGGGTGATTTGAAATGTCATAGTCAATTACCTGGAGCTAACTCTGCAGATAGCGCTGCTGGGTGATTTGAAATGTCATAGTCAATTACCTGGAGCTAACTCTGCAGATAGCGCTGCTGGGTGATTTGAAATGTCATAGTCAATTACCTGGAGCTAACTCTGCAGATAGCACTGCTGGGTGATTTGAAATGTCATAGTCAATTACCTGGAGCTAACTCTGCAGATAGCACTGCTGGGTGATTTGAAATGTCATAGTCAATTACCTGGAGCTAACTCTGCAGATAGCGCTGCTGGGTGATTTGAAATGTCATAGTCAATTACCTGGAGCTAACTCTGCAGATAGCGCTGCTGAGTGATTTGAAATGTCATAGTCAATTACCTGGAGCTAACTCTGCAGATAGCACTGCTGGGTGATTTGAAATGTCATAGTCAATTACCTGGAGCTAACTCTGCAGATAGCACTGCTGGGTGATTTGAAATGTCATAGTCAATCGATCAATACTATAATAAAAATAACCTTTAGCAAAAATGTTTATCTTTCATTTACAATCTGTAGAAACTATGAGAACAGAAAGGTTCAGAACCTTTGAAACATCACAGCAGAGTTGAAAATATATGGCGAAGAAAAATCAAACTGGATGTTCTTCAGCTGGAAGTAGAAGTGTTGCTGTCCACTAGTTAGGGGAGGGGTGCAGGGTTAGAGGAACATAATAAAGGAACATATATTTTAAAAAGATAGACAAAATAATATCTGGGGGATTGGAAAATATGCAGACAATTACATTGATGGAAGCTACAATCTATCTGCACTATGAAAGGTGATCTAACCACAATAAACAAAAGAGGTGCTCTTTAAACTTAGCGATGATTAAAGTGTGTGTATTTAAATTGACAAGACATGGCAACACTTAAGACGTTTTGGCTTGGATGCCTTCATCACAACGTTCCTCACTGAAGCTTCTGGATAGATATGGGAATGAAAAATGTATACATTTACAACCTTAATCTAAAGTGGCTGACCTTTCAGCGTTGTGTGATGTGGTGTTTTAACATCCACTTGTCCCACTAGCCTAGTAATGATGCCCTTGCATGGGACACACACACACACTCTGTAACACATACAAATGAATACAAGCTAGACACATACAGCTGAATCTGAGCACTATAAAAGTAGTGTCCTACATAGGGATTAGGAGACGTAGTAGGGAAGGAGGGTTCAGGCCAAATTAGTACTAAACTGAAAATGTAATTAATAGTTTAAAGTTTTCTTTTTACCCCTTTTTCGTGATATCAAATTAGTAGTTACAGTCTTTTCCTGTCGCTGCAACTCCCGTACGGACTCGGGAGAACCGTGCGTCCTCCGAAACACGACCCCGCCAAGGCACACTGCTTCTCGAAACCTGGAAGCCAGCTGTACCAATGTGTTGGAGGAAACTCTGTACGCCTGGCGACGACGCTAGGCCAATTGCACGCCGCCTCATGGGTCTCCCAGTCACGGCCGGCTGCAGCACAGCCTGGGATCGAACCAGGATCTGGAATGACGCAGCTAACACTACGATGCAGTGCCTTAAACCGCTGTGCCACTCTGGAGACCAATAGAAAGGTCAAATGTTATCTGGGAGAAGATGACCTTTACTGTAACATCTCTGCTTCACACCCTCTCTCTCTCTCTCTCTCTCTCTCTCTCTCTCTCTCTCTCTCTCTCTCTCTCTCTCTCTCTCTCTCTCTCTCTCTCTCTCTCTCTCTCTCTCTCTCTCTCTCTCTCTCTCTCTCTCTCTCTCTCTCTCTCTCTCTCTCTCTCTCTCTCTCTCTCTCTCTCTCTCTCTCTCTCTCTCTCTCTCTCTCTCTCTCTCTCTCTCTCTCTCTCTCCCTCCCTCCATTCAGCAACACAAACACACACACATGCAGAGTGCGAGGCAGAGAAAGAGAAAGGGTCGACTTGGATGAGTTGTGATTATTTTTAGAGATAAGGAAAAACTGTATATATGGTGATAGTGTGTGTACGTGCGTGCGTGTTCGCAGGAGCTAGCATGCATACGTGTGTTGTTTAGCAGGGATGCACACGCAACCATGGATGGCACTCTAGCTGGTTGTTGGCAGCTGTACCCTTCCCTCCTCCCCGTTACGGAAGTTATAGCAGTTGGGATATAGCAGGTGTGAGTATGAATTGTAATTCACATCAGGGCATCTCTCTCACTCAGCCTGGTTGCTCGGGGCCACAGTCTATTTCAGGGTCAGAACGTCTCATAGGCGGATGGATGCTGACATGGAGATTTCAAGCAGACTGACAGAGACAGACACACACGCAAATGGATGAGGTGACACTCACGCACGCACACACACACGCATGCACACCCACTCTGACCCTTACATACAGTAACGGCACTTTTGGGTCTAAAATACAGTTTCCTTTTAAGCAGCACAATGGACAAAAGGCCGTTGTTGACACAGTGACGAGAGGATCTCTTTGTGTCTTGGATGATGGAAAGTGATGACTCTAATAGATTTCTGTCATCACCCACAGGCCTCAATATTCGCATGGTGAAATATATTGGTAGAATTGCAGACTTCGGACTCGATTACATCCCGTGTCTGAGTTTAAATGTGTTGCTGAAGGATACAAATAGGAACCTGTCAAATATTCGCTTCTACAACATCTATCACCAAACCAAAAAGTCCCCAGACTCATGTTTCACCCAATCATCGTATTCTATTGTAAGTAACTTATGTGGAGTCAGATGGTTTAATAACTAATAGTTGGTACTGCTATCCTACACCAGGGTTGGATTAAATTCCATTTTTATTCAGTCAATTCAGGAAGTAGGTCTGCACTGAAATGCTAATTTGATTTTCAATTCAGTTGGGTTCCTGAATTGAAATGGTATCGACCCTGTCCTGCACATTTGTTTACACGGTTTAGTTTCAAGGTGTCTCACTCAGGCATCAACAGAGCAGTTTCATCAACCAACCGTGGCACCTGGGCAGCACTTGTCCAAGTAGCCTTCTGTTTCTCAAGCTCTCTGCCCAGGACTTACTTGCAATACACTGGAAAATAAACGTTCTTGTTTGCGCGCCAGTCAACGGGGTTTATGCCTGCTGTTTTACACCATTTTACTACCAGCTGGGAGGTTTGACCTTCTAAAAATATAAATCCACTCTATGGATGGCTCATGAATATGGAGAGTTGAGTTTATCCCAATAATTATAGTGGCTGCTGCTATGGATGGCTCCCAGATACTGCCCCTCAGCAGTATCTCAGATAAATATCCAAAGTGTGTTGTTAACCCTTTACATCCTTCATTCCTGTGTTAATGATGATAATCTGTAATTTGTCTCACCACTATGGTCTATTTATTGTCCTACCTCTTAACCTTACTGCATTTTGCACTACATTTTGCACTCTGTATATAGACTTTCCATTGTGTTTTTGACCATGTTTGTTTACTGTGTAACTCTGTGTTGTTTTTGTCGCACTGCTTTGCTTTGTCTTGGCCAGGTCGCAGTTGCAAATGAGAACTTGTTCTCAACTGACCTACCTGGTTAAATAAAGGTGAAATAAAAAAAAATAAAAAAAAACACTGGTGGGAATTGGCCTATATGGATAGGGCTGATTTTAAATGTTTCTTACAGAAAAAAATACAAAATGCATAAGCATGGTAGCAATTGAAATGGAACACTTTGGAGATTATGGGGAAATGATTAGACCAAGTTGAGGACAAAGCAGTTCACCTGAAACAAGACTGAATCCAAAACATTACACTGTTGACTTACTGTACATTTACTGTACTTTTCGCTGCACTTGTTAAAAACAAAATCTGAAAATACTCTGGATACATTCAGTAACATGATAAAAAGTACAACATAAGACATGACAAGGGTTTGAATGAGAGGACTGACTGGCGTCTCCATGGGGCCACACACCTCTCCAAAGTGTGAACAGTTCGTAAGTCATTTCAATGCACTTATATGTCTCAAAGAAGACTCTTCAACTATCAGGTGTTTTTATTAAGCTTTCTTAGCTGTGCCGTTGAGGAACTAGAGCAAGCAGACTTGTAGTTGTTTTTCTTGGAAGCCAGCCCTGCATCCCCGCCATCACACAATTACTGTTGTTGTTTCATTTCAAAGCTTGACTAGCTAAAGTTATAAATTATGATCTTCAGTGTTCTTCTTTCACAGGGCAATTCAGAGATCGGACTGGAATTCTGGTGCGCATGGAAATAAATAAATTAGCATTCAGGTGCGTGTTCTGAGGCAAATTTTCTTCACAATAGACACACATAGGCTCATTCCGTTCAGGACAACCCAGTGTATGACGGCATGTCATCTTGTAACTGTACATCAAACATCGTGATGCACATTTGGACTCGAAAGCGTTTGGCTTGCTTGTATGACATCAAAGCAGTACTTATTATAATCCTCTTTCAAAACACATCTCATCCTTTTAATTTACAGCATTTCCCTCACTCAGACAACAAAACATTTGCAAAAGTTGCCCAATTAGCATGAGGGATGGGGGAAATTTGTTGTTGTGTGCGGTGCTCAAACTTGGCCTACATGGGAGGTCAGGAAGGAAGAAGCCTCTGCTCTCAAAAAATAACATCAAGACACAACTGGATTTTGCCAGACAAGTCGGATATGTCTTGATATTCTTTTTTGAGAGCAGAGGCTTCTTCCTTCCTGACCTCCCATGTAGGCCAAGTTTGTGCAGTCTCTTTCTGACAGTGTACCCATGCAAGTAGACATTGATTGTGGCAAGAGAGGCCTGTAGATCCCTTGGTGTTACCCTGGGGTTCTTAGAGACTTCTATGAGAATCTTTCGGTGAGCTCTTGGGCTGACTTTGGTGGGACGACCTGTCCTAGGTAGTTTGCCAGTGGTCTGGAATTTTCGTCCGACAGTAGAATGATGTACTAACAATTGCTTGGAAATGGAATGATGTACTTCAAATTGCTTGGAAATGGATTTGTAACCCCTCCCAGACTCATGGGCATCAATAATCTTTCTTCTGAGGGCCTCGGGTAGGTCTTTTGATCTTTGAATGATGTGTGGGACTTATGGAAGGCTGGACCCTCCTAAGTTTCTCTCTAATGTTTTCTAATCATTTGCACTTGTTTTGGTACCTAATTCTAATTTTATACATTTTATGTGATGGTAAAGGTAGGTAGGGCTGTACTAACTTTTTTTTTTTTGTGTGAGTGATTTGTTAAATTGGGTAACCTTTATCTGTCAATAGTGTTGAAGTGAAGATTACATATCCATCTGTCCAAATATGTACAAAAAACAAAAATACAACTTTCCAGGGGGTGTCCTTACTTTTTCAAACGACTGTATGTCAATGTTTCCCCCTTATCATATGGCTAATATCCAAGAAATACATAAGGTTTATTACATCAACATATATAAAACGGTTATCCATATTTACTTCAAAGCCCCATTTTGCTGAGTGGTGATCTAAACACACAGGACAGGGTTTCATTGGCAAGATCCCTCTTTGCATTTCATGTCCCTTCAATCTGGGGCGGAAGCCTTTGGAGCTGGGAGGGCACTTAATGCGGTAATGGACCCCTTGGTTTGTTGCTGTTGAACCAGCCAGCGGTAATTAGGAGACTAGTGGGGAACTTACGTGAGATTGTTTTGGAAGTATGTTCTATTGGCCCCGGTCAAAAGTAGTTTACCATAAAAGAAATAGGATACCATTTTGGGACACAACCTAGGCTATAACTCCAAATCCACTGAGTGGTGAAATCTAACCTGGTCCCAGATCTGTCTGTGCTGTCTTGCCAACGCCTACGGTCTGGGAGCAATCTACGGGAAGTCGTCATGCAAGGTTGACCCCCCCAAAAAATATGATTTTGCGGGGGAAAAAAATGTCATTACCACAGAACCTTTGGACATCTCATTTAGCAAGGTTAAGGCACTGTAAGACTCACTGTTTAATATAGTCAAACGAGGGGTTTCTTTATAACCTGGCACGTCGTCAATTCCGAGTCGTACAGTGCTGTGGTTACGTATGCTACGGTTGGCGATTTCATTTGCATGCCGAGTTCATAGTCAGAACCGGACTCCCCTTTAACAGCTTGAGGTTGTCAGACCATGACACCAAATAGATTGTGCTTGGTTATGATGAGTGATGCTTCCGAGAAAGGAAAGGGAGAGAGGCGAGAGAGAGAGAGAGGCGAGAGAGAGAGAGAGAGAGAGGCGAGAGAGAGAAGTACTTACTTTAACAGTCTACCCACACAACCAGCCCAGATGGCTGCCACCTATGGTATGAGTCACTGAGGACTAGAGTCTGAACCCAATCATTTGTCACCTGGAGATGCTAAACAGCCAGGTAAACACAGGGCCAGGGATGTGCTCACCGCTCTAGCAGCGATCCCCGCTCAGATTACAGTACATTATTGGCTTAGTAGCAATCCTTATGGTGAGGCTGTACGTGGATTCCATTTTACATGATGCCGCTATCAACCCCGAGAAGCATACTGATGGGTGGATACTCGAGGAAAATATGCCTATTTTTCATGGGCACAGCAGTGTGAATTTCAATGTGAAATTCAAACAGGCAATCGTGTGGACAAAAAACGGCCCTTGTCCTTTATATTTTTATCCTCACCTCCATTTTCCAATATCATGAAAAAAACTACTTTTCACCAGAGCCAAATGGATTCCCAAACTTTTGTTTAACCGTGGCACACTTTGATGGGATATACAATTCTGCGACACACATTAAATGTCCCTAAAAAGTATTTGGTAAAGACCTCCATCTCATCTGAGCCATACTGGTAAAAAGCCACCCACTGAGGAGCCAGGCCCAGCCAATAAGAATTAGTTTTTCCAAAGAAAAACTATTACAGACAGAAATTCGACCAATTTCTAGGCTTGCTAAAGTACTAGAGTCTTTAGTCAACAAGCAACTCTGCTATATCCTATATGTAAATGGTATTCTTAATATAAATCAATCTGGCTTTAGACCTAAATATAGCAATGCTACCGTCACAATGCTTGTTGTGAGTGATATTACAAATGCCTTGGATAATAGAAAAAGTTGTGCTGCCATGTTTACTGACCTATCCTAAGCTTTTGACATTGTTGATTTTGGAACTCTGTTAAATAAGCTGTCTTTGATTGGACTGGGCTCTGATATTTGCTTATGGTTCAGTAATTATCTCAATGAAAGAACCCAAGCCATCATGGCAGATGGTATGAAATCAGACTTACGAGAGCTTCAAAAAGGTGTCCCGCAAGCCTCGGTACTAGCGCCAACATCGTTTACTATCTATATTAATAACAGAAATAATAGTATGAGAAATTGTACAATGTATTTATACGCTAATGATTCTGTGCTATACTCCATTGCACCTACTATTGAGCAAGCATTTTCAAATTTGAAATTTCTGGTACTGCAGAAGACACTTTCTGATATTACGTTGGTGCTAAATGCTAACAAAACAAAGTATATGCTCTATCTAGACTACATAATTTAAATCTAAATGACTATACAATTACTAGTCTAAATGGTATAGAAGTTGAACTAGTTATATATTATAAATATCTTGGTACAGTGCATTCAAAGTATTCAGACCCTTTGACTTTTTCAAATATTTTGTTACGTTACAGCCTAATTCTAAAATGTATTAAATCATTGTTTTTACCTCATCAATCTGCACACAATACCCCATAATGACAAAGCAAAAAAACTGATTTTTATTTTATTTTAGAAAATAATAATAATTATTTACATAAGTATTCAGACCCTTTGCTATGAGACTCGAAAAATCTCAGGTGCATCCTGTTTCCATTGATCATCCTTGAGATGTTTCTACAACTTGATTGGAGTCCACCTGTGGTAAATTCAATTGATTGGTCATAATTTGGAAAGGCACACACCTGTCTATGTAAGGTCCCACAGTTGACAGTGCATGTCAGAGCCAAAACCAAGCCATGAGGTCGAAGTAACATGGTGGTGGCAGCATCATGCTGTGGTGATGTTTTTCAGCGGCAGGGACTGGGAGACTAGTCAGGATTGAGGGAAAGATGAACGGAGCAAAGTACAGAGAGATCCATTATGAAAACCTGCTCCAGAGCGCTCAGGACCTCAGACTGGGGTGAGAGTTCACCTTCCAACAGGACAACGACCCTAAGCACACAGCCAAGACAACGCAGGAGTGGCTTTGGGACAAGTCTCTGAATGCCCTTGTGTGTAAGGCTGTAACGTAACAAAATGTGGAAAAAGTTAAGAGGTCTGAATACTTTCCCAAAGCACTGTTCTTTCAAAACATATACAGTATATACTGTTCATTGGACGTGCCACCCTGTCCCAGACCTGCTGTTTTCACCTCACTCTCGCTCTATTGCACTGAAAAACCAAGTGACATTCACTGCTGATGTATTTACCTGTTGCAACCTCCACAACTACTTTTATTATTATTTGACCCTGCTGGTCATCTATGAACATTTGAACATCTTGGAGAAAGAACTGGCCTTAATGGCCATGAATTGTTATAATCTCCACCCGGCACAGCCAGAAGAGGACTGGCCACCCCTCAGAGCCTGGTTCCTCTCTAGGTTTCTTCCTAGGTTTTGCCTTTCTAGGGAGTTTTTCCTAGCCACCGTGCTTCTACATCTGCATTGCTTGCTGTTTGGGGTTTTAGGCTGGGTTTCTGTATAGCACTTTGTGACATCGGCTGATGTAAAAAGCGCTTTATAAATAAATTTTGATTGAAATTTTGATTGATATCTTATTTTACAGAAACAAAGCCTGTTTATCATCTGTTAATAGAAAGAAGATGGTTCAGGGCACCTTTATGTCTGTTTTGGATTCTGGGGATGTTATTTACATGCAGCGTCTACACCTCAACCCTTAGATGCTACATATCATTATGTCCTAGAAGTAGGTTGGGCCTCTTTAAACGCCAGAAGATGTTATTAAGATGAATGTTATTTAACTATAAAGCAATTATGCAAAAACTTCCAAAGTATCTGAAATCTCTAATCTCTTATATAATGACTAATGATAAAACTAGGTCAATGACCTTCTGACCCCCCAGTGTCTACACAGATCAGTTATGTTGCACCTTGCATATGGAACAAAAACTACAAACTAAAAACTCTCAGAATGGATGTTCTGGTGCCTCTTGGGAAATTGATTTCTGATCTTTTAAATGTTAATTGGGATTGTTTTTCTTAATGATTACATGTCTTGTGTTTTTTTCTTTGTATTGAAAACAGGGCTGCAAATGAGACCTTGGTCTTAGTTAATCCCCTGTATAATAAAAGTCTATATATATTTTTTAATGGGTCCTGGGCTGGCATGGTTACACGTGATCTGCGGTTGTGAGGCTGGTTGGACCTACTGCCAAATTCTCTAAAACGACGTTGGAGGCGGCTTTGAATTCTCTGGCAACAACTTTGGTGGACATTCCTGCAGTCAGCATGCCAATTACACGCTCATTCAAAACTTGAGACATCTGTGGCATTGTGTTGTGTGACAAAACTGCACATTTTAGAGTGGCCTTTTATTTTCCCCAGCACAAGGTGCACCTGTGTAATGATCATGCTATTTAATCAGCTTCTTGATATGCCACACCTTTCAGGTGGAGGACTTATCTTGGCAAAGGAGAAATGTTCACTAACAGAGATGTAAACCATTTTGTGAGAAATAAGCTTTTTATTCGTATGGAACATATCTGGGATCTTTTATTTCAGGTCATGAAACATGGAACCAACACTTTATATGTTGCATTTATATTTTTGTTCACTTCAGTGTATTTTCGTTCGGTGTACTCGTAATTTAGAGCATTTTCCTTCACTCAGACAACAAGAAATGTGTTGCACGTGCTGCTCAAGTTCAGAACGCCTGTCAGTCAAAACCCATAGAGAGCTGTGAAGCCGAGACCCTGAGCTTTGACGTCATGTATAGTATGTTACTACGCTCCAATTTAGGCCATTTTCAATCCATATACGGGTACGAGTGTAAAGGCCTACGAGCGTCTCATGAAAATGCCCCCGAAATATTGTTTCTTTGCTCCGGTATTAGTTCTGAACGGTTTGGGCTACAGACAAGCGGTTTTCTGCATTGTAAAGTTGCAACCACGGACACAAAGCCATGCTATGTTTGTTTCTATGGCAGAGGATGTGGTACAGCTAAGCCCAGAGCCATATATTAAGAAATGATACAAATGTAAAAAAAACAGCCTGAGCGCACTGGACTTGAAACAACGATACAGATGTAACCATGTGCCATTTAATGTATCATATGACCGTCACTAGCGCTCCCAAGACAATATCTCTATTTGCATTCCACAAGTCATGTGAGTGTTTCAAAAAAAAGAATCAAGCCCTGTGGGCCCTGGTCAAAAGTGTTGCACTACCAGTTATGGGTGCCATTGGAGCTACAGCCCTGGAAGTCAAGGTTTAGGTCTGGGGAAGTGATTGCCTAGCGGAGCTGCTAACAAGGTTATCGGTTTATGCATCTGCTAGTGTGTCTGCTGGTGTGGGGGCCGTCGTGCACCGGGGGGGCGGGCCAAAACTCTGTTGACTCATTAACACTAACTGAGGCAATCTGTACATCATTTTTTTTTACATCTGCATGTTTATCTGGCGCGCAGGCACGGGGTCGCCAGGTCAATTGCCGGGAGTATGAGTTTTTTGGTTAACCATCAGCCAGCTGAAGAGAGAGAGGGGTAACTAAGCGATGTCAGGCTCTCGCCCGGCGGGATACGTTGCGGCTATACGCAGCATCCTGGCATTCGCCGTCCCTTTTCGAATGAGGAGAAAAAATACGTTTTTTTCTTGATTCAATTTGAAATGTAATTTGAGGACGAAACGTTTTGTCTCTAAATGACATGGATGCTCGCTGTTTGATCTTGATAAAGAACCTTGACGTTAATTAAAGGTTCAATTACCCATCCGAGAGCAAAGGACCGCCTTAATACCTTTCTTTATCAATTCTCCAGACCCAACAGAAGTTGCCCTTCTCCTTATATTAAGACAAATAACCCCCTACTCATAGATAGTGCTTATTGTGACCTGCCAGGATTTGAACCCCGCCATGTGAGCCCCCTGTGCTAAAGCTTAGACATTAGCCCGGGGAGCTAAAGCAAATCTTCAGGCCTCAGACAAGGTCAAGCATTATTAGACTGTGAGAGCCTCAGCATCAGATTATTTTGTCATTTGTCCCCATAGCTGGACGAGTCACTGTAGGAGCTACTGGTAGACAGCGTAACTTCCTGTAGCTAAGTGACTTAGCTACACTAGCCTGCTGCACAAGGCTCATTCTTTAAAGAGGACACGTACTTGGCTTGTGCTCGGGCGCTTTGCTGTGCCACGGACTTCATTCAAACAGCATGCACAGCCGGTTCTCTAGAATAAACATGTGACTGGTGGACCTTAGCCGATAACCTTGTGAGCAGTGCACTACATAGGGAATGAGGAGCCATTTGGGACACATCCCTAGTAAGATTTAGACCACAGAGATGAGTTCATATGAGCCACTCAGATTGGCTGGAAACAGGAACTTTCACAGGTAATTAACATTCAATAGCATAATTTCTTATCCGTATATCTTTACTCACAGATGAAGGCTAAAACCATGCCAAAGCATGTTGGTGTTTGCTTGTCATGTTTTAAAATGTTTTTACCAAGACAAAAAGTGCGTCCCTCTGTTTTTCTTCAGGAGTTCCTTGAAAGTAGTAATAAACCCATGATTAATCTTAAGTGGTGGCCTTCATCCCTTTTTTCACGGAACACGTCTCCATGGCCTTATAGTTTGTGTCCACCAGCACATCGTTTTTGCATCTTATTCTGATTTGGACAGGGAATATACAGATCCGAGTTCGATCCCGGGCTGTGAAGCATCCAGCCGCGACCGGGAGACCCATGAGGCGCAATTGTCCCAGTGTCGTCGGGGTTAGGGGAGGGTTTGGTCGCCCTGGATGTCCTTGTCCCATTGCGCTCTAGCGACTCCTGTGGCGGGCCGGGCGCATGCACGCTGACACGGTCGCCAGTATGGTGTTTCCTCTGATATATTAGTGCGGCTAGCTTCCGGGTTAAGTGAGCAGTGTGTCAAGAAGCAGTGTTTCGGAGGACACCTGGCCCTAGACCTTCACCTCTCCCGAGTCCGCACGGGAGCTGCAGCGATGGGACAAGACTGGAACTACCAATTAGGGAGAAAAAGGGGTAAAAAAAATATAAACGCAACATGCAAAGTATTGGTCCCATGTTTCATGAGCTGAAATAAATTAATCTCTAAATTTCTCATTCGCACAAAAAACGTATTTCTCTCAAATTTTGTGCTCAAATTTGTTTACATCCCTGTTAGTGAGCATTTCTCCTTTACCAAGATAATCCATCCATCTGATATTTGTGGCATATCAAGAAGCTGATTAAACAGCATGGTCATTACACAGGTGCACCTTGTGCTGGGAACAATAAAAGGTCACTCTAAAATGTGCCGTTTTGTCACACAACACAAAGCCAAAAATGTCTCAAGTTTTGAGGGAGTATGCAATTGGCATGAATGTCCACCAGAGCTGTTGCCAAATAATTAAGCAGCCTCTAACGTCATTTAGCAGTACATCCAACCGGCCTCACAACCACATGTAACCACATCAACCCAGGACCTCCACATCTGGCTTCTTCACTTGCGGAACCGTCTGAGACCAGCCACACGGACAGCTGATGAAACTGTGGGTTTGCAAAACCGAAGAATTTCTGCACAAATTGTCAGAAACCGTCTCAAGGAAGTGCTCGTCGTCCTTACCAGGGTCTTGACCTGACTGCAGTTCATCGTCGTAACCAACTTCAGTGGGCAAATGCTCGCCTGGCATGCTGGAGAAGTGTGCTCTTCACGGATGAATCCCGGTTTCAGCTGTACTGGACAGATTGCGTCGTGTGGGCAGTTGGTGGCGGTGGGTGTGCCCCATGGTGGCGGTGGGGTTACGGTATGGGCAGGCATAAACTACGGACAACGAACACAATTGCATTTTATCGATGGTAATTTGAAGCCCATTGTCGTGCCATTCATCCACCGCCATCACCTCATGTTTCAGCATAATGCCCGGCCCCATGTTGCAAGGATCTGTACACAATTCTTGGTAGCTGAAAATGTCCTAGTTCTTCCATGGCTGGTTATCAAAAAGGCTGGTAGTTAGAGCGACCTCCGAAGGTGACTTAACGATGCGGCGGGGACTGGATGTCAGGTGGTGACTTAAGTAGTGTAGTGAATGCCTGATCAGGAACAGGTGAGTGGTTGCAGATGATGATCAGGTGGGTGAGAGAATTACTACTGGCACGGTAATCCCGCCTCCTCATTTGTTACCCGGGCAACCGGAACCAAACACAGAGACATGGACAGGAGATAGAAATAAACCAGACGCACAGACAAACAAAACAGAAATCACGGAGGCGGGGTTGTGACAGTCACACCAGATACTGACAGTAAAACCTACGTTTATATTTTTGTTCAACGTAAAATAATGGCTACATGAGTTATTGAAATGAGTGATATACAACCAAGGAAACCTCATACTCTATGCACACATCAACATTACCTCTCCATAGGAACATCAATTACATGTTCTACAGATGGGAGAATGTTTCCCCATATGTTAGGTCAGTGACATGATAGACTCAGACAGAGAGAAAGCATGAATTTAAAAAAGCCAGTGGAGTGAATTAAGCGAATAGATGAGAGAGAGAGAGACAGAGACAGAGAGAGAGAGACAGAGAGAGAGAGAGAGAAAGACAGAGAGAGACAGAGAGAGAGAGAGAGAGAGAGAGAGAGAGAGAGAGAGAGAGAGAGAGAGAGAGAGAGAGAGAGAGAGAGACAAAGAGACAAAGAGAGAGAGAGAGACAGAGACAGAGAAATCAATCGGCTGTCTTCCTGGTCAAGTGGGACTTTTTAGTTTCACTTAGCATGCAAAACGGCCGTTAATTAACGTGACACAATGCGCCGCCACCTCCCGGCTAATTGCCTTTCTTTTCGGGTCATGCAATCAGATGCACCACGTGAAATCTGTGGGAACACATCAAGGCGACAGACTTGTAATTGCCTGCTACTTTCTCCAAAGATACAGTAGAGAGAGAGAGAGAGAGAGAGAAAGAGAAGGAGATCATTTGAACATTTTCCCAATTGGTGTCTCAATATATATTCAGATCAGACGAGGCCTTTTGGACCACAACAAAAGGGTTGGTACAAAGACGATGGAGAAAGGCCAATTTAGCCATCTTAACAATATCTTGATAGCTTTGAATTGGAGCAACAAGGTAGTTCAAGTACACAGAAGGTGTGTGTTGCTTATATGTATGCATGCATGACTGTAAAGTTGCTTTGGATAAAGTAGTGGTGTGCCGATCTCGTTGTGACGGTATCCATTCTATCACACACAGTCATAAAGTTAGACACACAAGTATCATTCCCTCAAGACATGCTAACCTCTCACCATTACAATAACAGGACATGCTAACCTCTCACCATTACAATAGCAGGACATGCTAACCTCTCACCATTACAATAACAGGACATGCTAACCTCTCACCATTACAATAGCAGGACATGCTAACCTCTCACCATTACAATAACAGGACATGCTAACCTCTCACCATTACAATAACAGGACATGCTAACCTCTCACCATTACAATAGCAGGACATGCTAACCTCTCACCATTACAATAGCAGGACATGCTAACCTCTCACCATTACAATAACAGGACATGCTAACCTCTCACCATTACAATAGCAGTACATGCTAACCTCTCACCATTACAATAACAGGACATGCTAACCTCTCACCATTACAATAGCAGTACATGCTAACCTCTCACCATTACAATAACAGGACATGCTAACCTCTCACCATTACAATAACAGGACATGCTAACCTCTCACCATTACAATAACAGGACATGCTAACCTCTCACCATTACAATAACAGGACATGCTAACCTCTCACCATTACAATAGCAGGACATGCTAACCTCTCACCATTACAATAGCAGTACATGCTAACCTCTCACCATTACAATAACAGGACATGCTAACCTCTCACCATTACAATAAATGTTTTTTTTCCGGGCTATGATATTCATCATTATTCACAATTCATTCAGGATTATCCGTAACCATGGAAGTATCCACATTAATGTAATGTAGTGTTTAGAAACATAAAAATGGCACAATACATGACTTACTATTCATTTCTATAGGGCACAAAATCATCTGAAATACAACCAAAACAAACGAATCCAACAACTTTGTAGAAGCTTGATGTAGTCATTGTGTGCTAGGAATATGGGACCAAATACTTTTTACTATTATAACACACATATAAGTGAATTGTCCCAATAGTTGAAAATATATTTGAATTAAAGCTGACAGTCTACACTTTTTAACGTCCTACTCATTGTGCTGGAGGTACAGAGCCAAAACAACAACAGACATGTGTCACTGTCCCAAGACTTTTGGAGTTCACTGTATTGCTTCAATATCAAGAAGAGAAAAACGCTTGTAGATACATTTTTTTATTTTTTACCCCAATTTCGAGCTTCTCTCATTGCTGCAACTTCCCAACGTGCTCGGTAGGCGAAGGTCGAGTCATGCGTCCTCCGAAACATGACCCGTCAAACTGTGCTTCTTAACACCAATGTGTCAGAGGAAACACCGTTCAGCTGACGGCCGAGGTCAGCCTGCAGGCGCCCGGTCCGCCACAAGGAATCGCTAGAGTGTGTTGAGCCCCAGCCTAACCCTCCCATAACCCAGGCGACGCTGGGCCAATTGCGGCCGCCCTATGGGACTCCCGATCAAGGACGGTTGTGACACAGCCTGGGATCGAACTCAGGTCTGTAATGACAGCTCTAGCACTGCGCTGGGCCATTGTAATTTTACAGTAAACATGCCTGGGTGAGAAAAATGCGTTTGGATCATGACATAACGACAAAAGTTGTCAGAAATGGAATAATTATATGTACAGGCAAAGTAGGTCTACAAAACAACGCCAAGTAGACAGGCAAAAACAACCCTATGGCCTCAGCAATGTCTACAGAAAATAACTAGATTGAACAACAATGACTAGCTATGGATTCTGATATTCATACATGAGGTTTGGAGAAGGGGAGACTTGTGAGTGTGTCTGTCTAGGGAAATGAAAATCTAATCGTTTTAGCAGGCTCAACCGATACCCCGCCCGTTTCTTTACAGACAGGAAGAACTAGACAATAGTCGTTTGGCACACACAGCGCCTCAAACTGTCTGAGTGAAAGAGAGATGCGTGCTGGCAGCTGAATTCTGTTTTTGTTTCCGATAACGGATAATAACAAAAAATACTTGTGACATAATCGTATTCGGAAGATTCTCCATATCCTTTACGATAACTTGTTTTGTCCGAGTACTCGGCACACCCCTAGGATAAAAGTGTCTGCTAAATGGTATATATATCGTTATATAATTAATACTGCACACAGACGAGGCGGGAAAAAAGTCATACCAGTCGGCATAGAAAGACGGTGATGGTAAAAGCAAGCCAGCGTGAAGGTATGCATTAATATGGGGATTTCAGTCAACAAGCAGTGAAAATCTCCAGTAGAATACGACGTTATGGCAGACAAAAAAATATTATTGAAATATTTGTCCCAGTCTACAATGGCGGCTGACAGCATTCACCGTCGTTCTCGCATTGAAAACAATGACGCCCATTTTGCCGTCTACCATCTACCTCGTGCCATCGGAACACAGCACAAGTCACACCCCTGGAAAATTCAAAAGACAATGTGTCAGTCTGAAATCATGTGTTACTCTGTAAATGCCAACAGTCGGTCATTTTGCATATTTTACACACACATTTGCCTTCTTCTGTCACCGCTATTCTCATACAGTGTCAGTAATGTTGACAGTAATACTCAGTCTAGTGGTTAACAACAAGACTTAACATGTGCATACATATGTAGACATACATACTGCATAACATTATGAATGTCACTACATGAAATGGAATAAAGGCAAAATGAGAAAATATCGTACGTTCTACAAGGTCAATATTCAAAGTCAAAGCACTCAGCATACATCTCAGAGACACACGTTATTCACACAGAGAATGAAGGAATGCGAGACGTGTGCTAGGCCTTGACATGTTTGTGTGCACACATTTAGCTAAGAGGACTAGCCATGCTATGCTTTTTTTGCTAATTCAGTTTATTCCCACACATTTGCAGAGTTCTGCAGTGCATATCATAATCCCTTTAACATGGAGCTATGCCAGCTAGCACAGTGGATCTGGGTAGATTTCGGGCTGAGAGACTGGGCGCTCGGCTGAGAGTCAGACTCGGCCGACGTCATGTGGCCCGAGTCTGGCCCGCCTTCGGCAGTATTACTTATGGCTAGGATACGAGATTGAGTTCGGGCCGATTCCGGAGTGAGTTATCTGGCCCAAATGTATTACTTGGGGCTCGGGACGATTCTGGCAGGATTCTGGTAAGATGCCGGCAATGTCGGCTGAATTCCGGTAGACGGAAACGGGCCAATGTACTTGGGCCGATTCTGGACAGTCATTCATTTTGATTTCGGGTCGATTAAATCAGTTCCGGCCTCCCGGAAGAGAGCCGCTTCTGGGCCGATTCCTCATTGCTAGCTGGGATGTGCTAAATATCAACCTCATTGTCTGGTACAGTTACTTAACATGCACTGTGCACATACATTACATCACTTGGGTCTATTGACAATGTATCTTCGCTATAATAATAATTATTATGTTCTAATAATTGAAGAGAGGGCAAGAGAAAGAGAGGCCATTTTACATGGTGTTAGAGCTGTGGCGGATTTAGGTATGGGCTGTGTTAGAGTATGCATGAGTTACAACCTGAGGGGTGAATTCAGGAAACAGAAGGAAGGGAATGATGGAGTAGAGGAGGAGGAAGAGGAGGAGGAAGAGGAGCAGGAGGAAGAGGAAGAGGAGGAAGAAGAGGAAGAGGAGGAGGAGGAGGAAGAGGAGGAAGAAGAGGAGGAGGAGTATGAAGAGGAAGAGGAGGAAGAAGAGGAGGAGGAGTATGAAGAGGAAGAGGAGGAGGAGGAGAAGAGAAGTTATAGGTTAGTGTCTTTCGCATTTAAGGCAGTGGGGAAGCAAGCCAAGGTTAGAGCTGTAGCCGAGGCTGGGTGAGAATAATTTTTTTGTTTACTCTGCCAGCACCCACAACAATAAATAAAAAAATGACTGAGTAAGCACTCTATTCAAGAGGTATATCAACACAGGCAGAAAGACAACAAGAGGCCTTGCAGAGTGTTGGAAAGTTGCTGCTTACTTACTGGGCAAACTGGCAATGTTTCTACAAGGTTTTCAAACGTTTTTACGGTGATATACTTTACATCCACAGTGATCCACATGAAATTGTTACTGTGTTGATGAACTTCAACAAACCTGCAGGTATAACACGGTTGGCGCTGTGTACAAGAACTGTGTTGCCAAGATAAATAACGACATAGTTCTCAATGTACTTTCTCCTTCAGACTCCATTAAACATAATCAAACACCTTGCATGTCTATAGATGCAGTATAAACGCTCAAGCATCAGATATGTACCATTTTCATTGATAAAAAAAAAGCAGCATTTCTTTTCCGTTTGTCTGCTTTAGATAAAATAGTGACACAAAGAAATGACGTTCAAATGTGAAAGATAATTAGAAATAGAAATGCCTTGCTTTCCTACGGTGCTATAAGCTCCTCGTCTTAAAGCCATACAAACAGAGGCCCAATTAAGAATTGTTACGTGCCAAAGTTCTCTCTCCGTAAAGGAAGATGAGACGACAACACGCTGACAATGGGAAGAACTGCAAACTCCTTCAACGTCGGCTGTCTAATTGTGTGTCGTCTGCAATCAAATTTCCCGGGCGAGAGCGATCGAAGAGGCTGCCTTGTTCGCTCTCATCTTCAACTCCGCCGCACTACGAAACATCTCGTCAGAAATCCCTTTTGCGGTCTTTGATCTTGGTTTGGAAGAGCTCAAAGGAGTGTTCTTTTTAAAACTGGGCTGGTCCGGGCTTAGCTTTTGATCTCTGGTTATCGCAGGTGGCCTACTGATCAGAACGCGAGAGGAGAGCGATCTGGCCGGTATGACACACAAAGAGATACTCATCAGCAGTTCTCTCCTGGGAGTCGAGAAGGGTCACTTGGTGATTGGGAGTGATCTGATTGATCTCAACAAGGTCAGATGATTTTAGATTTTGGGCCTTAAAAATATCCCCCCTAATAGTTTATACAATCCATGGAGCGATTTGTAACTGAAAACTATAGAATAGCCTATTTTGTTCCACAACAGCTTCCAAATCAGTATCCCGGATGCGATCTTCTGCCTTTTTGCCCTTGAGTAAGGCACTGAAGCCCTACAACTGTTCCAGGGGTGCTTTACAACAGCTGACCTTGTGCGTCTAACCCTAGGGGTGTGTGTGCCTGGAGGGTTGGGTTGTAAGGAAAAATACATGGTCCTGTCTTCTCTATGCTCTTGTATGAATCATATTCTAACAACTGAGCTAGTATGTTATAAGCCAGACAAGAAAGCATGCAGGCTTTTTTGTTACTTAGGCATAGAGGTGGTGTGGCTGAACAATCACAATCCTTATCATATGACATCATTACAACTTAATGCTGACAGCATAACCTAACCTTACAAGCAACCATAAATGCACTGCTGTGGTCAGGCAAACCCAGCCCAGTGGATTCCCTGTACACTAACACCAGATCATACTATGACTTAATTACAACCTAATAGTAACATAACATCATTTAACAGAGCATTAGGTTGTCTGCGGATGTACTTGACTCACCTAGGTGACTCTCTGGGGACTTGCTAGGTTTTATATACAGTGTGTTCATAGAGTGGATTCATAATTCGTGCTAATTCTGGATTGGACTGTGTGATGCCGTTATGTTGATAAAATTGACAGCAGTGAGAAAGGAGGGTCATATTAACTAGGAACCTGAAGGAAGTCAATGGGCCTAAATGGGCAGGGACATTTAGATGTTTTTATCTTAAGATAGCTAGGTGAGACAACATATCATACTTATCTTAAGATAGCTAGGTGAGACAACATATCTCACTTTTATCTTAAGATAGCTAGGTGAGACAACATATCTCACTTTTATCTTAAGATAGCTAGGTGAGACAACATATCTCACTTTTATCTTAAGATAGCTAGGTGAGACAACATATCAGACTTCATATCACAAGTACATTTTCCCGTTGGTGGGGGGGGGGTATCTGAAGGTAGGGAGGTGCAGTTCGTCTTAAAAAGAACTTGGGAAGGTTGAACACCAGGCATGCTGCGTCATAAGTTGCAGGAGTTTGATGTAAAAAGTGGGGAGCCCAGCCAACAGAGAGTTACAGTAGTCCAGACGGGAGATGACAAGTGCCTGAATTAGTACCTGCGCCTCTTCCTGTGTGAGGAAAGGTCGCATTGTACAGATGTTGTAGAGCATGAACCTGCGGGAGCGAGTCACGACTTTGATGTTTGCAGAGAACGACAGAGTGTTGTCCAGCGTCACGCCAATGTTCTAGCTGAACTTGTCCAATAAGAAATGCTTGTTTGCATTTTCCATCGCAGAACGTTTCGCTACGGTGTGCACTGATGAATACGATCCTGGTGCGGGAGATCTGGTAACAATCACAAAGCAGTGTCTACGTGTGTGCAGTGAATGTCTGTGGCTTGGGTCCTTTGGTACAAACTTCATAGCTCGTAAGGCATTATAAATGTGCTTATGATGCACTATAAAGATGGTATTGATATGTTACCGGTCTTTTGCAAAATTGAGCAGTGTTTAAGTGTGTGTAGCTGGTGAAAGACATGACATGCACACTCTTGGCCTTCCACTGAATGACCCGCTCCCTCCAAACAGGTCACCGCACCACCAGGCTCCTGAGAAACAGCCACCAACTGTCGTGTATAACTGTCTGAACGAACCACCTGCGAAACGCCACTCTACCCACTGCTGTCAGACTGTATAATAACTACAGCTTCTTTTTTACAATCCCATTTTAATATTTCAATTTCCATCGTGAAAACGTCCTGTAATGTTTTAAGTGTTCTGTATTCTATTTATGTCGCACATTATGTGCTATGTATTTGAAATGAGTGCTTTGCAATTATCAGTGATGTAAATTCTGCATTATCTGTGAGCGAGAATAAATAAACTCAAACTCAAATGTGCATAGTTGATCAGAACAGCGGAACGGTGAAGGTAGCAGAAAAACACACATCTTGTTATCGTGAATCATAAGGGAACAGTCAAATTGCAAGGTATCAGCATTTCCTCTGACAGACAGTCAGGCCACCGGCTAAAGTCTGTGATCTCCCAAACAAAATCTGTATTTTTTTTTTTGAGTAATGAGTATAAAGTACTGGCCCTTGCAAGTCCATTCACGGCAGCGGTGTATTGATTTCCATTGAGATCAGCTAAAGCAATCTTTAAAGTGTGATTATGAGAGCTGGTCCATAGTCCCTAGTTGTAAGACGGGCCTCAGTCTTATAAGAACTGCATTAACCTTCTCTCCACAAAGGATCATTTATTTCTTGAGCCAGACACCAAGTCCAGTTGGTAAAACAGGCATCATTGTGGAACGAGCCAGAGAAGACGGTCCAAAACAGAGTTTGATGGAGAGGAGTCCATCCACTCCCTGAGGAGCGGATGGGCCCACGCTAAGAATGTGATAAAAATGTCCATGCACCTACTACACTGTTGCATCTGCGTTGAATGTAGAATGCATTTCTGCGTTGTTGACGTGACCTACAAAAGCCAGATGGGGCTTTATTTAATAAAACAACAGAAAAGGAGAAGGTGAACATTTTCTCTCTGCATCTATCATGGAATGCACTTCAGTTTGTCTTTTCGTGTTGGAAAGGGAAAAGTTGGTAGTTCATTGTCATTTTTTTCCCCCCTATGTACTGTCAGGTGAGTACGCTTGCAACCCAAATGGCACCCTGTAGCACTTTAGGTAGTGCACTTTGTAGGGAACAGGGTGCCATTTGACACGCGGCCTATGTTTCCCCCAGACAACCATTGGGATATGAGACCAAGGGGAAAAGAGCAGACAGTGGCTTGCCACGTGATGAACAACATTCCACGGAGATGAAGTACAGGTAACCTTTAAAAATATACACCTCTTTACGAAGCTTGAATTTTAACACTGACTGCACAGCACTTCTAGCAGGGTATGTTCTGGGCAGCTTGACAGCCATGTTATTCAGATGTCTACGGTTTTTATATCCACAGCGTTTATTTATTTGTATCTCTCGGTAGTCAAAACTGAGGTTGATCGATACAGTAGTATTACAAAAATCATCTTCAAACGATGTGGCTACATCCTAAATAGCACCAGTGGTGTAAAGTACTTCAGTACAAATACTTTAAAGTACTACTTAAGTAATTTTATGTGGTACTTTACTTTACATATTTTTTACAACTTTTACTTCAATACATTCTTAAAGAAATGTATGTACTTTTTACTCCATACGGTACTCGGTACATTTTGAAAGCTTTGCAGGACAGGAAAATGGTCCAATTCACACACTTATCTAGAGAACATCCCTGGTCGTCCCTACTGCCTCTGATCTGGAGGACTCACTAAACACACATACTTAGTTTGGAAATTATGTTGTGTTGGAGTGTTCCCCTGGCTATCCGTAAACAAAATACAATCCATTTGGTTTGCTTAATAAAAGGAATTTGAACTGATTAATACTTATATATATAGTTGTATTTTACTGGGTGCTAATTATCAAGGTCAATGTTTTATTTATTTAAAAAATAACTCAATTACTTTTTACTTTTACTTGAGTTGGGTTTTGTTTTTCACACCAGTGATTAAAAAACAATATTATTCAAGTAACAGTACTTCTACTTCAGTAGGATTCAAAATGGATAGAATGTCCTGTTTAGTTTAATTAACTTTAGCGAATGAGAAACAAAGGCAAACAAAACTGGTTTTGATTGGCTAAATGTAGGAATGAACGCCCCAGTATAGATCTAGCAGTCTCTGCCATCTCTGACAACGACAGAGATCAGCGAGGTCTAAACTGTGCCGTCATAACTGACATTGGAAGATGCACTCCTGTGTGCCAGTGGGAGTAGGGTGAAGCTGCCCCTAGACACTGATCTTGAGTCAGTTTTGTAATCCCCCAACTAATGGTTAAGGTTGAGATTGGGGGAAGGGAAGATTATCCTAGATCTGTACCTGTGCCCGTATGGTTGAGTGGTAACATTCTCTACAGCAAAGTCATATACAGCCCCAAAGGTTTTAGGTTCAAACCCCACTTCAGACTTTCTCTCCTTCCTCCTCCTGGCCTGTTACACCCATCTAATTCACACTGTCTGAATAAAGTGGAAGGACATGCACTCCTATGTCAGATTACTGGCTGATGAGTTCCTCCTATGTCAGATTACTGGCTGATGAGTTCCTCCTATGTCAGATTACTGGCTGATGAGTTCCTCCTATGTCAGATTACTGGCTGATGAGTTCCTCCTATGTCAGATTACTGGCTGATGAGTTCCTCCTATGTCAGATTACTGGCTGATGAGTTCCTCCTATGTCAGATTATTGGCTGATGAGTTCCTCCTATGTCAGATTATTGTCTGATGAGTACCTCCTATGTCAGATTACTGACTGATGAGTTCCTCCTATGTCAGATTATTGGCTGATGAGTTCCTCCTATGTCAGATTACTGGCTGATGAGTTCCTCCTATGTCAGATTATTGGTTGATGAGTTCCTCCTATGTCAGATTATTGTCTGATGAGTTCCTCCTATGTCAGATTATTGGTTGATGTGTTCCTTCTATTACATTGGACATCCAGTAAAAATCAGCATAATACTCCAAGCATGCACATTTAATCTAACATGAACCTATCAATCCACAACTGGCCTAGTACAAGGAGTACAGTACCAAGACTCTCTCTCCCAGTACATGAGATGGTCTGCCTCCCAAATGGCACCCTATTTTCTATATAGTGCACTTATATTGACCAGGGCCTATAGGGTCCTGGTTAAATGTTGTGCACTATATAAGGAATAGGGTGCTATTTGGGACATTTCCATGGAGATGGCATCGGGACACTTAGGGAATTGATTGAATCCCTGGAGGACTCTTGAGAGGATCACAGTGAAGCGCACTCAAGCGTCGCATCAGTGAGGTGGTGGAAAAAAAGAACAGAAAGAGAGAGAGAGAGAGAGAGAGAGAGAGAGAAAGATGTAGAGAGAGAGAGAGAGAGAGAGAACCTTGTATACCATGCGGTGGCTAATGCTGAAGACGATTGGAAAGCGTGACCCGGTCACTAATCAAATAATCAAAAATCCAATTCAATCTCGTCCCTGCCGCTGTTTACTTTCATTGTGAAATAACAATAATTTGAAGAGATATTGCCATACCCAATAACGGTTATGCGTGAAACAATATCAACGCAGATAACGAGATGGGTGGTTTGTAATAGCCTTGCATGCTATGTTTAGGACGTGCTTATACGTGTGGAAAGTATAATTTATGATAGCTAAATGTAAACTGTAGTGAGGACAGAGATGCTGAAAATACTGCTTCTTGGGTCGTGACATCAAACATCAAACCTGTGTAATCTATGGTACCCCAAACCAAGCAACAAAGTGCTGATATCTTCTTGAAACTGGAGAAACAGCCCCACTGGGGACACCTGTACAAAACGTATGCAGTGTAATGTATGTAAGTCTCTCTGGATAGAAGCATCTGCTTAATGGCATATATTATGAAGGAAGAAACGGTCTAATCACTGCATATTTGCACACCTTTTAACAGGAAATAGAACGGCGACAGCATGAGGGCACCTTGTGTTTTGCACACATTACAATATCAGAGTTTGACATGCTAATTATGACAGACTGCATGCTGTCGTATCGCAAACGTTCCTTTCTGAGGGAGAAACTCGTATAACTGCGACGGAGAGAAGGCGGCGGGAGTTTTCGCTTTTGACACATTCACAGTATTGTCTCAGTCTCGCCAACAGTGTTCCTGTCACATCAATTTATTATCAAGGAAGGAAGAGAGGGAAAGAGAGAGATCGAGAGAAAGAGTGTGACGGGGGGGGGGGGGGGGGGGGGGCCTTACGTGTGTCTAGATTGGATGTTCCTTTTAAACCAATCAATCTTCATTGTAATTTCCAAGGTCACTGCCACAGTTAATATTCCCTGTAATTTGGATGAAAACACAAACAAGTGCGGCGCCTCATTGTGAGGGCTGCTGCTGCAAACGTGGCAGAAGTTGTGCGGTGATCGGTCAAACAGATGGCTAGTTAGCTAGCGGACGCTTCTCCCCTTCCAAGCATCTTCAGCAAACGGGAGAAGGGAAGGACTGACCGACGCATCTCTTTCCCCAAGAGGGCTCCCTGTCTTTTGGGGGGGGGGATTGAAATTGATTGCAGGGGATCCCCCCGGCCTGACGGACAGCTGTCAGTGGAAAATGTATTGCTTTTTGCTGTCGAGCCAGGAGATCTATCACCATCAGGCTGTTATGTATATGTGGCGCTTGTGCTACGAAGCACCTTAACACCTGTGAATACCTGCCGTCAGCACTTCCACGAATATCAAATCAGCTATGAATCTAAGACGAGTGAAAGGCTTTCCTCAAGTCTTGTGCTCGATTTCAAATGCAGGTGAAAGACTGTGTTAGTGGTACATACAGAGTCGGTCTTGACTAACTGGAGGACTAAGTTGTAAATGTAGAGTAAGCTATTCACATAGGTGTTTGGTAATGAAACACACACTGTACACTGTGGGGTAATTGGCTAAATAGCACGAGCCAACAATGTGTCCAAACGAGGACAGCATCACGTCCGTAGAAGCTACGTCGGTCATGGGATGCTTTCCTAATACGGACAACGCATTCCTAACTATACTGTATATAACTCGGTCACACAATATCTATGGTCTTTGCCGTGTCTCACCTCTCTCTGGCACTACCGTTTGTCTCATTAAAGCCGTTATATAATATGACTGTGTTTCCGTGGCCGACTTTTACTCCTGCTACTCTTTGGCCAATTACTCCGTCAAGGCTCTGCCGGGCAGGGACCAGCCTTGACCTCTGAACTTTAACCCACTGCTCGCTCAGCAGTGCCGGAGAGAGGCAGTCCTAGTCGGGTTGGCGCCTAGCCAGGACCCACCTCCACCCCCAACCCACCCGCCAAACCCCCGCCGTGGACACGCCACGAGACCGGGACCCCCCCCCCCCACCGCAAATGTCAGCAATTCACTGGTTCATGAAGGGGAGTGAAATGTTAAGTTATGCTTTTTAAAACTAATTGCCTTCAATGTCTTTCAAGAAACGAGAGTCTTTTGCAACGGCTGCTGATTAAAGGAGGAGGCTGAATGCGTTTCCACCTCCGCCTTCCCCACCCACCTGCCTGATGAGCAGATGGGTATTATTAGACTATTATTAGACACTGCACTGTACGGTATGATCATCTCTGCTACTCTGCTCTCTTCTCATTTCTTTAGCTGTGCTACAAGCTACAAGTCAAGTAGTGATCGCGTTGAGCATAACCATACAACGCGGCTGAAAATATGTTGCGAATATGTTGGCTCAATAGACGGGTTGGTTGTTTAGCTATGGGGCAAAGCAGACAGGGTTGGCTTAGATTGTTGACAACATGTAATCTACATCTTGTCTCCAATGTTTATTGAAAACATAAATACCTTTGCAAAAGGAGCACTTGTTGTCTCTCAAATACATTGCTACAATTGCTGGTTAGCTTGCTAGCAAATATTAGCCATACTAGCTATATTTACATGAAATCAGTCAAAACACCTCAAAACAAGACATGGTATCAAACACAAGATGAAACGAGCGGAAAATAGACACTTATGATTCCCCACAGGGCAGTTTGTCATTCTTGCTTGCAATCTGGCCGTACAGAATCCCAACACGCTGACTTCTGCCCCATGAAAGCTCAGAACAAACCTTCATTACAATGTCAAATGTTCCTTGTTCTGACTCATACATGTATATGGAGATACACTACATGACCAAAAGTATGTGGACACCTGCTCGTCAAACACCTCATTCAAAAATCATGGGCATAAATATGGAGTTGGTCCCCCCTTTGCTGCTATAACAGCATTCACTCTTCTGGGAAGGCTTTCCGGTAGATGTAGGATGGTGTTGGGGTCAGTTCGATGGTGTTGGGGTCAGGGCTCTGTGCCAGTCAAGTTCTTCCACACCGATCTCGACAAACCATTTCTGTATGGACCTCGCTTTGTGCATGGGGGCATTGTCATGCTGAAACAGGAAAGGGCCTTCCCCAAACTGTTGCCACAAAGTTGGAAAGACAAAATCATCTAGAATGTTATCGTATGCTGTAGCGTTAAGATTTCCCTTCACTGGAACCTAGCCCAAACCATGAAAAACAGCCCCAGACCATTATTCCTCCCCCACCAAACTTTACAGTTGGCACTATGCATTGGGGCAGGTAGCGTACTCCTGGCAGCCGCCAAACCCAGATTCGTCCGTCGGACTGCCAGATGGTGAAGCGTGATTAATCACTGTAAGGTCTACACCTGTTGTATTGTTGGTTAAGGGCTTGTTAGTCAGCATTTCACTGTAAGGTCTACAACTGTTGTATTGTTGGTTAAGGTCTTGTTAGTAATCATTTCACTGTAAGGTCTACACCTGTTGTATTGTTGGTTAAGGGCTTGTTAGTAAGCATTTCACTGTAAGGTCTACACCTGTTGTATTGTTGGTTAAGGGCTTGTAGGTAAGCATTTCACTGTAAGGTCTACACCTGTTGTATTGTTGGTTAAGGGCTTGTTAGTAAGCATTTCACTGTAAGGTCTACACCTGTTGTATTGTTGGTTAAGGGCTTGTTAGTCAGCATTTCACTGTAAGGTCTACAACTGTTGTATTGTTGGTTAAGGGCTTGTTAGTAATCATTTCACTGTAAGGTCTACACCTGTTGTATTGTTGGTTAAGGGCTTGTTAGTAAGCATTTCACTGTAAGGTCTACACCTGTTGTATTGTTGGTTAAGGGCTTGTTAGTAAGCATTTCACTGTAAGGTCTACACCTGTTGTATTGTAGGTTAAGGGCTTGTCAGTAAACATTTCACTGTAAGGTCTACACCTGTTGTATTGTTGGTTAAGGGCTTGTTAGTAATCATTTCACTGTAAGGTCTACACCTGTTGTATTGTTGGTTAAGGTCTTGTTAGTAAACATTTCACTGTAACGTCTACACCTGTTGTATTGTTGGTTAAGGGCTTGATAGTAAGCATTTCACTGTAAGGTCTACACCTGTTGTATTGTTGGTTAAGGGCTTGTCAGTTAACATTTCACTGTAAGGTCTACACCTGTTGTATTGTTGGTTAAGGGCTTGTCAGTTAACATTTCACTGTAAGGTCTACACCTGTTGTATTGTTGGTTAAGGGCTTGTTAGTAAACATTTCACTGTAAGGTCTACACCTGTTGTATTGTTGGTTAAGGGCTTGTTAGTAATCATTTCACTGTAAGGTCTACACCTGTTGTATTGTTGGTTAAGGTCTTGTTAGTAATCATTTCACTGTAAGGTCTACACCTGTTGTATTGTTGGTTAAGGGCTTGTTAGTAATCATTTCACTGTAAGGTCTACACCTGTTGTATTGTTGGTTAAGGGCTTGTTAGTTAACATTTCACTGTAAGGTCTAAACCTGTTGTATTGTTGGTTAAGGGCTTGTTAGTAAGTATTTCACTGTAAGGTCTACACATGTTGTATTGTTGGTTAAGGGCTTGTTAGTAAACATTTCACTGTAAGGTCTACACCTGTTGTATTGTTGGTTAAGGGCCTGTAATCATTTCACTGTAACATCTACACCTGTTGTATTGTTGGTTAAGGGCCTGTAATCATTTCACTGTAACATCTACATCTGTTGTATTGTTGGTTAAGGGCCTGTAATCATTTCACTGTAACATCTACACCTGTTGTATTGTTGGTTAAGGGCCTGTAATCATTACACTGTAACATCTACTCCTGTTGTATTGTTGGTTAAGGGCCTGTAATCATTACACTGTAACATCTACCTCTGTTGTATTGTTGGTTAAGGGCCTGTAATCATTACACTGTAACATCTACTCCTGTTGTATTGTTGGTTAAGGGCCTGTAATCATTACACTGTAACATCTACACCTGTTGTCTTCAGCTCATGTGACAAATAACATTTGATTTGATGCTGAATTTTGTGACTTTAGCAAGTCTTCATTAATTCATATTAAACATCTGATTTATTTAATTCTTCATGTGTTAAAGGGCACTTCATTTCATATAACATGCTTTTAAAATACAATACTGGTGCACAGTTTATACATGAAATATCTAAGTGGAAAAAGGCTAGCTATTTTTGGAATGACCCGGGTCATATTTATAATTCATGTGTTACATTTTATCAAGGACCCTTTGGAAAATAACCCTGAACAAAAACAGATATATGCAACATGTACCAATTTCAAAGATTTTACTGAGGTGTTGGCGGCGGATGGATGGCACAACAATGGACCTCAGGATCTTGTTGCAGTAGCTCTGTGCATTCAAATTGCTATAGATATAATGCAATTGTGTTTGTTGTCCATAGCTTATGTCTGCCCATACCAGAACCTCACCGCCACCATGGGGCACTCTGTTCACAACGCTGACGTCAGCAAACCGCTCGCCCACACAACACCATACACAGTGTTTGCCATCTGCCCGGTACAGTTGAAACCGGGTTTCATCCGTGAAGAGCACGCTTCTCCAGCGTGCCACTGGCCATCGAAGATGAGCATTTTCCCACTGAAGTCAGTTACGACCCTGAATTGCAATCAGGTCAAGACCCTGGTGAGTACAATTGTCACGATGCGTGTGTACGGAACGAGGCGCAGAGCTGGAGTTGACAGACATTCCTTTATTTTCCAGAATATAAACAAAAACCGAAATCAAAGGAGAGGTAGAGACCGTGAACTGGAGTACAGAAACAATACTGAATAAACACACAAGAATCCACACTCAGGTGACACACAGTGGAACTGAAATAGAATCCCCTGTTAGAGACAACTCCAGAGAGCTGCCTCTAATTGGGGATTGAAATTAACTCAAACTGAAAACACCCCAGTTCATTGTCAGGTCCCAACTGTGGCCCTACAACTCCCCCAAGAGGGAGCCAGAGACCTGGCCTCAGTCAGAACCCTACAGCTCCCCCTAGAGGGAGCCAGAGACCTGGCCTCAGTCAGAACCCTACAGCTCCCCCTAGAGGGAGCCAGAGACCTGGCCTCAGTCAGAACCCTACAGCTCCCCCTAAAGGGAGCCAGAGACCTGGCCTCAGTCAGAACCTGACAACAATGAGCACCCAGATGAGCTTCTTTGAGACGGTTTCTGACAGTTTGTGCAGAAATTCTTTGGTTGTGCAAACCCACAGTTTCATCAGCTGTCCGGGTGGCTTGTCTCAAACGATCCCGCAGGTAAAGAATCCGGATGTGGAGGTCCTGGGCTGGCGTGGTTACACGTGGTCTGTAAAATGAAGTTGGAGGTGGCTTATGGTAGAGAAATCACTGGCAACAGTTCTGGTGGACATTCCTGTAGTCAGCATGACAATTACAGGCTCTCTAAACTGTGGCATTGTCCTGTGTGACAAAACTGCACATTTTAGATATGTTTTTTTATTTTCCCCAGCACAATGTGCACCTGTGTTCATACTAGTCCCCCATGGGACTTGAACCCACAACCCTGGCATTGCAAGTGCCATGCTTTACCAAGTGAGCCAACCAGGTTTAATCAGTTTCTTGATATGCCACATCTGTCAAGTAGATGGATTATCTTGGTAAAGGAGAAATGCTCACTAACAGGGATGGAAACACATTAGTGCACAACATTTGATAGAAATGAGATTTGTGCGTATGGAACATTTCTGGGATCTTTTATTTCAGCATTTAAACATGGGACCAACACTTTACATGTTGTTTATATATATTTTCTGTGTATATACTGCACGTACGGTCTCCGAATCATACTCTTCTGTGAACAGAAAGTCAACTAATGAGCGAAAAAACACATTTAGAAATACATGAGACTTATTCTTAAGCAGGTGACATTTAATTAATTTAAATGTTTGTACGGTGAAACTAGCTGAAAATGTCATTTCAACCAGTTGCCCACTGGGTTGTAGATTAGAATAAGATCACACTCCAGTCTGCATCTAGCTTGAGTGAGTTCCAAATGATCTCTTTCAATTGCCCCCAAGAAATTGAACACAGATCTTTTAAAACGCAGTGTTGATGACGCCACGACGACTTGCGTTCAGTTCGGATCGAGTAACAGGAGCTCCTTTTAGGCTCGACACTTCTCACGTCTCATTGAGGAATCTCACATGGAGCTGTGGGCTTTAATGTGCGCTGAATCAATATACATGCCATTGATTTGATGTGTTTAAGAGTGTGTTTTTTTTTATGGGCCAATCTGCTGTTTTCATGGCTTCAGGGTGGGAAATAACCCATTGAAGAGCAGCAGGTATATAGACAGAGAGACTAGGCCTGCATGTGAACCTGAATCTAGGCCTCATCCATTCTACAAACGATAGGACCTATTCTGAATTGAGATAAGTGGACTTAAGTCATAAAATCTAGATTTCTGTCATTCGATGCACCATATGATACGTATCTGTTCCCATTTTTTTTTTTAATCTGAACAAAAAAAAAACGGTCTGCTTTTAAAGTTCTGAATAACGTGGTGAACGGCCTAGCTAATTAGTCAGCGGCAACAGCATGGCGCCGACTCCCCCGTGTTTACCCCGTGTGGATGTGAAGACAATGTCAATTTGATGCCGCGGTGGTGCATCAGCGCTGCAATGCAAATACCACTCACATTCATATGCAAGTGATTGCTTTCTTTTTTTCCGTCTCATCCCTCCTTTTCCGTCTCTATAGAGCAACTGATTAGTTTTTCTAGAAAAATGTATGTGGTTCAGTGATGAGGTAATTAATTAGAGATTCATGTGACTTTTGGCGGGTAAAGCCTGTCTCTCCTGAGCCTCTGAGCTTAGTGGAGGATTTTTGTTTTTTTTACGTGTGAGAGGCGACATTGAGACAGTCGTTTTTTTTTCTGCCGTATTCGTGCCTGATTGGTTCAATGCACCGCTACATGACCTCTGACTCACGATGTCACATAATCCCAACAGGATGCAGACAGGATGTAAATAGAGGGAGCGAGAGAAATGGCCTTAATTCTGATCCAAGTTAACTGTATAACAAGAACCTCTTCATCCTTGTCTCATAAGCAATAGGACTGTGATGATACCAGTATCACAATATTCTTTCCATGACAAAAATGAAAACACGAAGCAGGTCTTTTAAAAACCTGCTTTATGTAAAATATTGTGTTCTATAGCTTGGAAAATAATTACATGTGACTGTTGGTGACAACAATATTGTGTTTTTGACTATGTTTGTTTACTGTGTAACTCTGTGTTGTTTTTGTCGCACTGCTTTGCTTTGTCTTGGCCAGGTCGCAGTTGCAAATGAGAACTTGTTCTCAACTGACCTACCTGGTTAAATAAAGGTGAAATAAAAAAAAATAAAACAAATGATGTTTGGTTCCAACATTCAAGACATTTTCCTGAGGAAGTTCAATCCGGTATGTGTTTTGTTTCCTTCACGGACTGAGGAGGTCCGCAAACCCCTCCAGGACCGAAGGGCGGTGGTTGCCAGATGGACCCGAACCAGCTGTAGTATCCATTGTGGGTGATGGAGTCTCTGACAGCCTCACAGTCTGATGAGGGTGGGAGCTCTGAGGATCTGAACCCCAGGTAGAAGCCACCGGAGAGAGACAGAACAGAGGATGAAGGCGCAGGTACCTCCGGATCCGATCTCGAATCAGAAGCCCCCAGGGAAGAAGGAACCGAGTTAACCAGCTTTCAGAAACCTGTGACTTAATATGATTGTAAAGGCAGCTAAAGTCAGACAGGTAATCAAGAGTTAAGATTAATATTAGGATAACTTTATTGGTCAATTACACACAAGGCAGAACCGAAATTTGACTTCCGCTTTTAACCCAACCCCACCGAACACATACATACACTGTTGTTGTTGTTTTTTTTTATTATGGGGGGCTTCCACACTGGGCTCCCGGGGAACTGTTGTTGTGGTGGGTTAAGTACCTTGCTCAAGAACATAACGGCAGGCAATGGCATCTAGGTTTTTTCCTGTCTGATCAAGGATTCTAACTGGCAACCGTACACTTTAGCTTAAGACATGTAGCTAGCTACCTAGGTAAACAACTAACCTATCTAGGTAAACAACATGTAAGATCACACATGTCACGTAACGTTAGCTAACGAGCCGGCCACCTAACGTTAGCTTGTTAAACAGCAATGAACTGTGCCAAATCATGTCATTATTACCCTGCATGAATCTGCTGGGAGCTAACCATCCAGCTCTAACCAGCAAAGGGAGCTAGGGAGCCAGCCAGCTAACGTTAGCTAGCTAACAGTACACTTTAGCTAAAGACATGTAGCTAGCTAGCTAGGTAAACAATTAATCTAGTTAGGTAAACAACACGTAAGATCACACATGTCACAACGTTAGCTAATGAGCCAGCCACAGTACATGTTAGCTTAAGACATGTAGCTAGCTAGGTAAACAATGAACCTAGCTAGGTAAACAACGTGTAATATCACACACACATCAAAAGCCAACCAGCTAACGTTAGCTAGTTAAACAACAATGAATAATAATGTCATACACATAGTTTTAGCTAGGGAGCCAGCCAGCTAACATTAGCTCGCCAGCTAACAGTACACTTTAGCTTGAAATGAACCCACTCTGTCAAAATCAGGAACGTGTAATATCTGAAAATGTAGCTAGCTAGACTATCTTACCTGTATACATCATCATGCATGATGGACTGGTCTGCCTGTCACGGATCCCATGCTATAATTGCCCTTAGTTTTAAAGGCGCAATCCGGAAACAGGTGTTTTCGCCATCTCTTTAGCTATCATATTCTAATTCCACTCATTTTAAAACTCGATCCTCCAGAAAGTGAAGAGCAACACTTATGCGGCTCCACTGCACTACTTTTTCTGTGGTTTTTACCAACAAGGCTCGTAATTAAACAATTGTATTCGTATTTACAGATGACATGCAAGTTCCACAAGGCATTTCTGCCAAAAAACGCATTTTGAAAAAACACATGAAGAAAATGTTTAAACGACTCTCCTGTGAAGTCGCGACTTGCGACATCCGCCTAGTTTCCTGAAATGGGTCACATATTAGGAGTAACAATGGTGCTGCAGTGGAAAAGCCATATAAGAAGCATGTCCTGTAATTCTCCTGCTGTGGATCTGGTTGTAGCCTAGATTGAAGATGATGATTGGGGCTGACTTGGCGACGTGCTCCACAGTAAGTGGAATTAAAACTCAGGCCTGTTATGAGATCTTTCCTCTATGTTCCAGGCCAGCGCTGTGTTTTACAGTCTTTGAAGTCAAAATCCCTACAAATCACATTTAAAGCTAACACAAATATACAGCAACTACGAAGAGAGACAAGGAAAAAAACTCACTTTAACTTAGAATGGGTATTTCATCATGGTATAATAACTCAACATATGGAAGAAGGCAATTTCATATTTCTTTTGACCCTGTTCAGATTGTTTATTGCTTCGCCAATAGGCACCGAAATGTACCTTAAAAAGAATATTCCACCCCCCAAAAATATTGCAATATTTATTTTCATTAGTTCACTTTTGATACAGTAACAAAAATGTTTGCATGTCAGCAGTCAAGTTTTCAATATACAGCACTTTCAAGAAGCGAAAACTTGATTGCTGACATGCAAAACATTATCTTAACATTTTGGCACTGTAGCAAAAGTAAACGAATGAAAAAAAACAACTAAATATTTTGGAGTGGATTATTCTTACAGCTTGGTCATCTTTAAACAGCTCACGTTTGTCTCAGAGGGGCGGGGACAGACAGAGAGAGAAAGATCCATTAGCATAGTGTCAGCCATAGTTTCAGCTATGAAGAGTATTCTGACAGACAGTCAGTCAGTCAAATCAGGTCTTAAGCAGAGGAAAGAGGAGGAGCCTGTCAGTCAGCCCCTGACACCTCTATGACACCTTTCCACATGGTCAGTGTACTGCAGTGGGTCTCAACGGTGGAGGATGTTGGGAGATAGAGATGGTCCTGCACACGTCTCCTAATCTGCTCTTAATACTCAAAGAAGAGAAGCTGGGGGAATTGGAACCCAGCCTCTGGAACTTTTGTTCTTCAGGCGAACGGGAGAAATGAACGCGCGCTCAAAATACAAATGAATACATTCTTATTGAAGACATTGGAAGTCTTTTTGTAGGAGGTCTTCATTCTGATTCAGATGTGTCATCTGTGACTCTGTCTGAATTTGGACACCATACTCTCACCATATTCCCAGCATGCACTGAGTGGGATGTGGGGGGATATTTGCTCAAAGAAACACTTGCTTATTTATACAATCCAAATTGCTGTGTCTGAATGTGACTATTTCTAAAGGCGCCTTGCCTTTCTGTTGAATGTCCTCCCAGAGCTAGTAAATAAGACATTCAAAAGCACTGTATAAGTCAAGCTGTTGAACCCCACTACCGCCCGACCGGCCTCTTTGTCATCATCATGCAAATGCCGCAGGAGGATTTAAAGACGTCAGCCATGCGAGCAGCTCCCTTCGCTGACGAATAAAACACCCTGAAACCTTTCAGCATTACAATAATCTCCCTCAAAAGGTTGCCTCTGCTGTGTTATCAGAAATAAACCGTCCGCTCGCCGCACTGTCAATATCACGCGAAGAGAAGTAGCACTGAGAGATCACAGACAGAGAGGGAAGTTAGTTCTGTTGAAGCTTCTGAAGCATCTGGTTTCCCTGCACTCGACAAAATGTTGGATCACAACAGCACATAGGTTTTACACATAGATGCGGTGTCCATATTAGGACAGACTCAGAGTGACAAGGAGGAAAGGGAATGTATCTGCTTCCTCTGCAGTATGCTGTATGTCTGCCTGGCTTTTGAGCAATGAAGATCTTTATCTGAATGGGAAGGAGCCTTCAACCTTGGTTTTGTATATCTGCGTCAAATTGTCATGTTCATTTCATTCATGTCAAAATGAATGTAGCTGATGTAGTCGTGATATCTATAGTTGAGAATTGGCCTCTGCGAAGTCAAACAAAGAGAACATTGAAGGTTCTTGGCCACGCCTTTATGTAACATTCTTCGCAAAGGGAAAAGAGAGAGCTCTTTGCTGATCAAGACTCAAGGCAAAAAAAAAAAAGACATCCATTAGGAACATTTTTAAGCACTAGAGGTTTTTATGCTCAATGAAAAGTCACAAATATATAAACTAGCCAATATCTCAACACTCACCCGTATGCTTTGAGAAATTGTTTAGTTGAAGTGTGGGAAAACCAAAGGCTTTGACCCGACCGTGGAGATGCCTTCTACGGAACAGAGGTGCTTTGTCAAAGTCGATGTATTTACAACAGGAAATACGAACACCAACTGCCTCTAGGTTTTACTAAAGAGCCAAAGTGGCTCAAGTCTCTCTCCCAGTGTGAGGCAGGTACGGCACACAATGGACGCCATGTCACAGGGATTCTTTCATTCAGGGGACTTTGTTCCCCCTGACTTATCTTAAGAGAACCAGCTGTGAACTTTGACAAAGGCTCAGATGGTCACATTGGGCCCTCCAGGTTTTTGGGGATATGTCTTTTAAAAATAATTCCACCGCTTGAAAAGCCATGTGTCAGAAAATCCTTGTCAGTCGACTGCACCAGCCTCGCTTCAGGATTTCTTTGGAGGGAAATGGAGGCAGGGAGGTGAAAAAGCGAGATTGTGGTTAAAATTTTAATTTTGCCACAAGGGGACTTCAGGACGACAATCTGTGACAGCTTTTAAGAGTTTGCACAGCCTGACATACGTGGCCAATGAAGGGAATAAACTGCCAGCTATTCACTATTGAAAAGAGTTAGCAGCACTTCCCTCTGTGCCAAGCAGATGACTGAATGGGTGACGACAAGGGACTTTCTCTGTCTCGTCTAGACATGACCTGATGATCTGAAGAGACCTGTAGCTCTTAATCCATTTCAATGCAGTCAGTTCAAACCTGAACAATAACAGAAGCATTTCTGAGTCCGTTTTCACAAAAGTTTTCAAGGACTCAAGTGTCAAAGTTCTGTCTTTGGTTTTGTCTGCGTCCTCCCAGTCCAACGAAAACAAACGGCAGCAAACTAGAAAGCTGCATTATAATTATCAAACCCACGGTTGCACCAAAACACAACAAGGATGAACAATCATTGGTAATCTCGTCCCCCACCGACTGGCATAAGAGATACAAACAGAGAGATGGGATTGATGGTTGATTGTTGGTTTGTTTTGTAACGTTAGATTAATGGAGTCTGGGCCATAATGACTCAGACTGAAGCTGTGACAGATCTTTAGCATTCCCGGATTATGTGGTGTTTGAGCTCTGAGTGTAGTCGTTAGTCACTCGGCTCTCTCCCTCACTGCATGGAAGCTGGGCTGTTTCCCACCAAAACAAAGAAAGAAAGAAAGAAAGAAAGAAAGAAAGAAAGAAAGAAAGAAAGAAAGAAAGAAAGAAAGAAAGAAAGAAAGAAAGAAAGAAAGAAAGAAAGAAAGAAAGAAAGAAAGAAAGAAAGGGGGAGGACAGAGAGAGAGAGGGATGGACAGAGAGAGATAGAAGAAGAGAGAGAGGGATGAGGAGAGAGAGGGATGAGGAGAGAGAGATAGAAGAAGAGAGAGAGGGATGAGGAGAGAGAGATAGAAGAAGAGAGATAGGGATGAGGAGAGAGAGATAGAAGAAGAGAGAGAGGGATGAGGAGAGAGAGATAGAAGAAGAGAGAGGACTTCATACAACCTATCATCAGCCCTTTATCATACTGTAGGCCTAAATATTTCACACAAGGCTAATAACACACAAGGCTACTGACGCTGTCTTTATTCCCCCCAATTGGTAACCATAAACTACCACTCTGTAGATGCTAGGACAGTCACAATACAGAACAGTAGCCTTTTCAGCACTGTGGACAGCAACTTAGGACTCTTCAGCACCCAGGACAGCTCCAATCTGTGCTACAAAAGCTGTTCCCTCATACACTATTCAATCTCACTTTGTATGCCCTTCACAAGTCAGCTACTGTGAACTGCATCTCCCCAAACAGCTTTCTACCCTCATATCACCCTTCAATTGCCCCTTTCAACCTCTCTCTCCTCTGTCCTCTCCAACTACCTTTCCTCTCTCTCCTCTGTCCTCTCCAACTACCTTTCCTCTCTCTCTCCTCTGTCCTCTCCAACTACCTTTCCTCTCTCTCTCCTCTGTCCTCTCCAACTACCTTTCCTCTCTCTCTCCTCTGTAACTACCTTTCCTCTCTCTCCTCTCCAACTACCTTTCCTCTCTCTCTCCTCTGTCCTCTCCAACTACCTTTCCTCTCGCTCTCCTCTGTCCTCTCCAACTACCTTTCCTCTCTCTCTCCTCTGTTCTCTCCAACTACCTTTTCTCTCTCTCTCTCCTCTGTCCTCTCCAACTACCTTTCCTCTCTCTCTCTCCTCTGTCCTCTCCAACTACCTTTCCTCTCTCTCCTCTGTCCTCTCCAACTACCTTTCCTCTGTCCTCTTCAACTACCTTTCCTCTCTCTCTCCTCTGTCCTCTCCAACTACCTTTCCTCTCTCTCCTCTGTCCTCTCCAACTACCTTTCCTCTCTCTCCAACTACCTTTCCTCTCTCTCCTCTGTCCTCTCCAACTACCTTTCCTCTGTCCTCTCTGTCCTCTCCAACTACCTTTCCTCTGTCCTCTCTGTTCTCTCCAACTACCTTTCCTCTCTCTCCTCTGTCCTCTCCAACTACCTTTCCTCTCTCTCTCTCCTCTGTCCTCTCCAACTACCTTTCCTCTGTCCTCTCTGTCCTCTCCAACTACCTTTCCTCTGTCCTCTCTGTCCTCTCCAACTACCTTTCCTCTGTCCTCTCTGTCCTCTCCAACTACCTTTCCTCTGTCTCCTTTGTTCTTGCTCTCCTATTCTGTTCGCTCTCTCCTGCCCTTGCTCCAGACTCCTTGGCATCCTGCCCTGCAGAAACTTGGCATGGTCCTATCCAATTTGGTGTCCTGCTAAGATAGATATGTTTGCTTTTTTCGCAGCTGACAGCCTGCCTTGCCTCCAAATACATTAGCCCCCCCCCCCCCCCCCCACTCCCCGAGTTACTTTTGAAGTCAGTGGCTGGCTGGCATTGCAATACCACTGTACCAATGTAGCCTGGCATATCTTCTTCCCAGTCAAACAAAATAATGTCCCGCCATCAACCATGACCTGTATTATCAGGACAAGATTTGATGAAAATGTACAAGCTACAATGCTCCCTTACATCTGGCCGTGATTGGAAGTCCCATAGGGCGGCGCACAATTGGCCCAGCGTCGTCCGGGTTTGGCCGGGGTAGGCCGTCATTGTAAATAAGAATTTGTTCTTAACTGACTTGCTTAGTTAAATAAAATGTCAAAACCCTGTAGATAGACTTCTCACATTCTTTTTCGTCCACCTTGAAAAAACTGGTAACACACCCAGCGTCATAACACATGCCCTTACATCAGTCATCAGTCTGAGAACTGCGCCTGCACTCATCCCAGTCATCAGCAACAGAGCATTATGACACTGTAAAGTATTACCAATAAACCTCACCTTAGATACACCTTTCACATTCCTTATCGCCCACCTTGTTCTTGAACGGTCCCTATTAGAATGGATCCTGGAGAAAGATCCGACGGACCAAAGGAGCAAAATCATGGGGATGTCAGGCGCACCGGTTTGTATCAAGAACGGCAGCTCGATATTAGGAAGGTGTTGTTAACGTTTTTCATCCTCTGTGTATATCTTGATGCTCTTGGACACCTCGTCAGTGATGGTTGGGCGTCCCAAATGCTTCTCTCCATGTTCCCTATGCCTCTTAGGGACTAGGATGCCATTTGGAATGCAGCCTCAGTCTATCGACGTCCGAGACCCGGCCCAGGCGATCCAGCCCAGGTCCTTCTACTAGCGTTTTATACCGACATTATTCAGCAAATAACTAATCGGATGGCTTTTCCATCGTCATTGATCTATTATTTACCAGTCCATGAATGATGGGTAGGAAGTATTACCTTTCATTAGACTAGAGACTACATTTCTCCAGTAGCTCATTGTGAATTGATGTTCTCAAAGCACAAAGGGTTTCTGGAAGAGAACGTATTTTTCTGCTGCCAAAGGTGCCGATTTATTAAAGGCAAGCTGACTTTTGATGTAGTGTGGGTATGAAATCGTCTGAGTTGAGTCACCTGTATGTTCAACAATCTGATGGAAAGCATGTGGCATAACAATCGCCATTTGAAGAGGGCCATTAACTGGATAAGCTACCTGACTAAAAACCACAGACAACAGCATGCTGGGAAACGGCGTCTCCCCCTGCTGTGAAATGCCCTTCGTCTGAGTTGCGTTCAATACGTGAGGCCTGAAAACAATAGATTTTTTCAATTTCTCCTTTAATAAAGAAAAGCCTATTGTTTCAAGCCATAGATTAAAACCTGAAAATGGACTGGTGGCGACTTTACGTTTAAGTTTCTCTTTTGACATGAATGATCCCTATCTGTGACTTCCTTAATCTTGTGTGTGTCGGTAATGAGAGGGTGGAAAGACAGCTGGGGTGGCACGGGGTCACCTAGCAACAAAGGATTTGTTTGTTTGTCTGGGCTGTTGCAAGTGGAGCTTATGGCAACATATTATGTGAAATAATATCTCATTACTGCTACCCGGGGCTTGCACTGTCCACCCCCGCCTGGCGCCTGCCCACGCCTGGCTATATACACACACACCAAGGTACAAACACATACTGTACGTACAGTGGCACACAAACATACAGAGAGAGACCTGTAGGCTAAACATACAATGTTCTGTGTACTATACAAATACTTGAGAAAGCATACATAAGCACACATTAGCAGACAGGCACAATGGTAAAACTATACTTGTGGCATACAGGTGTAGTCAATGCCAAAAAAGGCACCCAAAAAGTTAGTATCAGAAAGCGCCATCCCACTCACTCCTACACACTCCAATATAAAGAAGCACAAAATAAGCATACAAAACCAAGCCTACGTTGAGGACAAAAACTCAAGGTACACACTTTTACAAAGACCTAATTAAGTGAACATAGTGAGGGAAAACAAGTGTTGACTATGACCTTCAGTTTTTACAGAAGCTAATAATTGCTCGTACAACTAACGCACAGAGGGGCCTTTTTCTGTATCCTTGACAGTCATTCATTTAATAGCAAGTCTAAACGCCTTAAGAAACTTAATTTTGCTTTCATTTGTCGTCAGGAAATAAAGACTGTATTCTGTATTCAAATATTTTTTTTTATTAATGACACAGTTTATATTTGTTCCTCCTCAAGGGCTATTTCGTAAAAAAAAAAATAATCACCTATCAATGAATCAACGTCTTCCCCTGTTATCCACACTGGTTTGAGTTTCCATCGACCTTTAATATTCTTCCAATTCACTCAAGATGACTAAAGACAGCTCTGTTGATCTTAGATGTAACATGATAACTTCCACTTTAATCAGATTAAGATCTGGGTACTTCATTAGCTTCAATTGTCGGCCAAAATGTCATCAGTTTCATCATGTTTAAACTTGAAATATGAATAATAGTTTGGATGCAGTGCGTGACCAACAACATCAATCAGCCTTTAGCCATTCTTAAATGTGTTACCTGTCAGGTATTTTAACTGTTAGCAATGTCTATTTGTTAGATGTTTCTAATGTCTTCAATTTAAATTGTACATTTTTTCATATATCTTTTAAGTTCTTTGTTGGACCTCAGGAAGATTAGCTGATGTCATGGTGTCAGCTAATGGGGATCTTGATAACAATAACATTCAAATTACACGGACTCACTATCCCATGTTGAGATGTTACATTGTGTGGTCCAATGAACTGTAGGTTTGGGGTAGTTTCAGTTGTCAACGCAGTCAATTCAGGAAGTTCGTTGACATTTTGTACATGAACTGAGAAACTGTCAAAGAAAAACTAATGGGGCCATTTTCAATTGATGAATCCAATTTCAATTGTTGTATACGGGCCCAAATCCTGGCCGGGTGGCACACAACAACCCATCATCCCACTCTCACACACACTGGTGGCTTGGTTACCGCCTGGATATTTACAGCAGAAATGAGGTCCTCCTGACATAGTCAGAAGTGCCCTCCGTCAGTCAGAAGTACCCTCCATTGTATCTCGGCCTCAGTAGTCTACTCATGCGACTCCAGCATGCATTACGGTGTCAGAGAGTGCCACCTTCAGCCGTGAACATAATAATCATACATTTCTTTTAGGCTTCCATCTCCCACAGCTTGTCGAGCGTATAGCATATATATATATATATCCATATATCTTTTTCAGCCATTTCTTCCCCTCCAAGGACCTATATCTACCAGCTATGGAATAAACATTGATGTTGCGCACCGGCAAATACATTATTCAAATGTAGTGATGAAAAATGGGTCTATGCTCCACGTGCTTCCCAATGACCCAGGCAGGTCACAGCTCGCCAGATGTCGGGTGAACAAATAACTTTCTGTTGTCTTGTTAATATTTAATGGAGGGAATTGGACGCAAAAGCGTGGGTAACGTAAACATATTCTGATCTGGCAGGAGGATGTGTGTGTGTGTGTGTGTGTGTGTGTGTGTGTGTGTGTGTGGGCTAGTAGGCCTATTCCTCACATGTTCGTGTTCAGGCTATGCATGGAGACAAGTACCAAGGAGAAAGCTTAGAAAACACATCAAGGTTACAATATTGTTGTGTACACACAACAAGACAAATAATAATCAAAACAGAGCAGCCATCCGCAAAGAAAGCATCGTTTGATTGTTAGTTAGTCAAGCAGCCACTGTGATGATGGGGTTCTTTGGAGTGGTCAGTTCATTGTTGCTTGCCAAAATTGCAGGTTACAGTATTGCTGTGAACACACAGTGTACACGGTGTGCCTATCAATGTAACTTTGCGGCCACATTGATAGGTGATTTCCTATTGAGAGCAGAACCATTTTGTATCAAACTACTTTCTGTATAAAAAAAAATATAATTAAAGATGCAATAAGCAGAAATCGCTCTGCCATTTCCTGGTTGCAAAAATTTTAATAGCTTGCCTAATTTCAATTTATGTGACAAAACAAGCAGTCATTGTGAAGAGAATCATCGTACCATCTAAACCGCTGTGAAATAAATTTTCCATAACCAGAAATATTGTATTTTCAGCTGTTTGAAGCTGGTGTACAAAACCGAAAGACGCAAAAAATGTACTTCAGAGCACACATTGAACAGATATACCGCTTATTAGACTTGCTTTCAATGAGAATGACAGATCTATTCCTCCCATTTCTATATGAATTTGTCCAGGTTACCCAAAAAGTTACATATTGCAGCTTTAAGCAATAAGGCACGAGGGGGAGTCATGCCTAAAGCCGTAGTACCTCTACAGTAAAAAGTAAGTACACCTGGAAAGTTCTCTCTTTTTTCTTACATATTTGGACATGTAAGAAAACACTTCAACACTATTGACAGATAAAGTTCATCCAATTTAACAAACAACTTTTTTTATTAAAATGTTATGCAATTAAAATCAACAAAAATGCCTTTTCCTTATGGGGAAAAAGTTAGTACACCCCTACCTTTACCATCACATAAAATGGTTAAAATTAGAATTAGGTACCAAAACAAGTGCAAATGATTAGAAAACATCAGAGAGAAACGTAGGAGTGTCCAGCCTTCCATAAAGATAAGAACATTGGTCTGGTTTGGTCTTAACCATATGGGTGTGTGCTAACACATCATTCAAAGATCAAAAGACCTACCCGAAGCCCTCAGAAGAAAGATTATTGATGCCCATGAGTCTGGGAGGGGTTGCAAATCCATTTCCAAGCAATTTGAAGTACATCATTCCACTGTCCGACGAAGATTCCAGACCACTGGCAAACTACCTAGGACAGGTCGTCCCAACAAAGTCAGCCCAAGAGCTGACCGAAAGCTCACCAAAAGATTCTCATAGAAGTCTCTAAGAACCCCAGGGTAACATCAAGGGATCTACAGGCCTCTCTTGCCACAATCAATGTCTACTTGCAAGGGTACACTGTCAGAAAGAGACTGCACAAACTTGGCCTACATGGGAGGTCAGGAAGGAAGAAGCCTCTGCTCTCAAAAAATAATATCAAGACAACTGACTTTACCCAGGTGTTGTCTGGCAAAAATCAACAACAACAAAGGACCTTGTGAAGATGCTGGAGGAAACAGGTACAAAAGTATTTATATCCACAGTAAAACGAGTCCTATATCGACATATCCTGAAAGGCCGCTCAGCAAGGAAGAAGCCACTGCTCCAAAACCGCCATAAAAAAGCCAGACTACAGTTTGCAACTGCACATGGGGACAAAGATCGTACTTTTTGGAGTAATGTCCTCTGTTCTGATTAAACAAAAATACAACTGTTTGGCCATAATGACCATCGTTATGTTTGGAGGAAAAAGGGGGAGGCTTGCAAGCCGAAGAACACCATCCCAACCATGAAACACAGGGGTGGCAGCATCATGTTGTGGGGGTGCTTTGCTGCAGGAGGGACTGGTGCACTTCACAAAATAGATGGCATCATGAGGAAGGAAAATTACGTGGATATATTGAAGCAACATCTCAAGACATCAGCCAGGAAGTTAAAACTTGGTCGCAAATCGGTCTTCCAAATGGACAATGACCCCAAGCATACTTCCAAAGTTGTGGCAAAATAGTTTAAGGATAACAAATTCAAGGTAGTCAAGTATCTATCTATCTATCTATCTATCTATCTATCTATCTATCTATCTATCTATCTATCTATCTATCTATCTATCTGAGCGGCCATCACAAAGCCCTGACCTCAATCCTATAGAAAATATGTGGGCAGAACTGAAAAAGCGTGTGAGAGCAAGGAGGCCTACAAACCTGACTCAGTTACACCAGTTCTGTCAGGAGGAACGGGCCAAAATTCAATCAACTTATTGTGAGAAGCTTGTGGAAGGCTACCAGAAACGTTTGACCCAAGTTAAACAATTTAAAGGCAATGCTACCAAATACTAATTGAGTGCATGTAAACTTCTGACCCACTGGGAATGTGATGAAAGAAATAAAAGCTGAAATAAATCATTCTCTACGATTATTCTGACATCTCACATTCTTAAAATAAAGTGGTGATCCTAACTGACCTAAGACAGGGAGTTTTTACTAGGATCAAAAGTCAGGAATTGTGAAAAACTGAGTTTAAATGTATTTGGCTAAGGTGTATGTAAACATCTGACTTCTGACTGTATACAAAAGTATGTGGACACCCCTTCAAATGAGTGGATTTGGCTATTTCTGCCACACTTGTAAGTAGAATGGCCTTACTGAAGAGCTCAGTAACTTTCAACGTGGCATCATCTGTCCTCAGTTGCAACCCTCACTACCAAACTACTGGGAGCAACGTCAGCACAAGAACTGTTCGTCGATAGCTTCATTAAATGGGTTTCCATGGCCGAGCAGCCGCACACAAGCCTAAGACCACCGTGCGCAATGCCAAGTGTCGGTTGGAGTGGTGTAAAGCTCGCCACCATTGGACTCTGGATAGTGGAAACATGTTCTCTGGAGTAATGAATCACACTTCACCATCTGGCAGTCCGATGGACAAATCTGGGTTTGGTGGATGCCAGGAGAACGATACCTGCCAGAATGCATAGGGCCTACTGTAAAGTTTGGTGGAGGAAGAATAATGGTCTGGGGCTGTTTCATGGTTCGGGCTAGGCCCCTTAGTTCCAGTGACTGGAAATCTTAATGCCACAGCATACAATAACATTCTAGACTATTATGTGCTTCTAACTTTGTGGCAACAGTTTGGGGAAGGCCCTTTCCTGTTTCAGCATGGCAATGCCCCATGCACAAAGCGAGGTCCATACAGAAATGGTTTGTCAAGATCTGTGTGGAAGAACTTGACTGGCCTGCACAGAGCCCTGACCTCAACCCCATTTAATACCTTTTGGATTAATTGGAACGCAGACTGCGAGCCAGCCTTTATTGCCCAGCATAAGTGTCCGACCTCACTAATGCTCTTGTGGGAAAGGGGGGAATGCATTCAACTGAAATGTGTCTTCCACATTTAACCCAACCCCAATGGAAGCAAGTCCCTGCAACAATGTTCCAACATCTACTGGAAAGCCTTCTCAGAAGAGTGGAGGCTGTTATAGCAGCAAAGGGGTGCCAACTCCATATTAATACCCATGATTTTGGAAGGAGGTGTTCGACGAGCAGGTGTCCACATACTTTTGATTTGATATAGTGTATATTGGCCATATACCATACAGAGGGAACGTATTGCTATTATAAACTGGTTACCAATGTAATTAGAACAGTTAACAAGCAATTTATCGTCACAGCTTTCAGCCAATCAGCATCCAGGACCCAAACTACCCAGTTTATAACATAATAATATATACCATTTAGCAGACAGTTTTGCAAGCGCCATGCTCTACCAACTGAGCTACAGAGGAACACCTCCATGAGTGCTCCATGCAACCCTCTTCCCATGCTGGGCCTGAACGTAAGCTACGGTAGTAGCCATGCTAAACCTTACACACTATCCCACTCTAAAGCCTCACACCACAGAGTCGGTACAGGGCCTCCAGCCCAGTCATAACTCTTCATCACACAGCCCTGGCGTTGGTGAGCGGTGTAGCGCAAGAGGGGAGGGGAGGGGACGCCCAGCCTGGTGGATTTAAACCATTGTAACCACCCTACCGCTCCCTCAACTAGCCCCCCATGAATATCAGTTAGGCTGGCCCTTGACAAGCTAAACAAGGCCTAATCCACTTGTGTATCGCCCAATAGCTCCAGACCTCTTTGCATTGTGCTATTACCCGTGGGACTTCTCTGATGCACATTCCTGGCTTGTAGAGCTGGGAAAAATAAGTAACTTACTGTAAATCTATCACAGGATCTTTACATGGACACTGGGGAAAGGGGGTGTTGGACATCAAGCTGAAAGCTGAAACACAACAAGCACATGCTACATATTTGCGTGATGTTTGATGCCTGACGATGTGGGAAATCCTAGGAAAGCCTGTGAAGGAAAGAAGAGAAGATGCTGCATTGCAGTGCTTGTTCTAAGCAATTTACAGTGTAATATCTTTGCTGTTCTGTTTCATGTAGATTTTTATAGCATGTTGTTAATGGCTAACCAGTCTAACTTGATTCAAATCAAAAGAGCTAGACCCCATGGGTGTTAGTGACGCTCTTGAAATTGGGATATTTTGTTTGAAAACACTTTTTCCTCAATTAAATTGGTTTGTTACCATCTACCGCTAAGTGTCTGAAATTGGACCAGGATATTGATACTGTTAAGCCTAATTGACAGTAATTTGTCACTCAATTCATTGATATGAGGTACTGGAAGGCCTAATCAAATGAACAGCCCACTCTCAAGTAATTGCATAATTTGTGTGCTAATCTGGAGCTCTCTAATTGTTCCGGAGGGCACAGATGAGCAGAACCAAACTGAGTTTTTTGCCGTCACTATAAACATCATTAGGGAGTTTAGCTGACAAAATAGCAATTTGCAGCAAACAAATCAATTCTCTGTCAGATGTTTTCTGTCTTTAACAATGTATGAGTTGCTGTTTGATAAAGAACTGTCTGGAATCATAATGTTTCCAAAAGATCAGAGTGTACAGGATGAAGTCGACAAATTGTTGATGGGTGAAGGTTTCAAAATTCCAGTGGCTTTTCCCAAAAAATCCCAGGTTTCTAGAAATCCAGGAAGAAGATTTCTGGAATCAGGCAAGAATAAGCAGGAAATCTAGGAATACTCAAACCAGGACTTGTGGAAAACCTGGGCCTTTTTGGGTAACTTACCAGAATTAAGTGATTGATTGGTGAAAGACAACCCACCTGCGATGAACGATGACTGTTTACATAAGAAACATGTGTAATGCCTACATTTCCATAAAGCTCCCATCCCACAACCAACATAATGGAAGTACAACTGGAAAGCGTATACACCAGGGTTGAGTTCAATAGAGGACATTTTAAAGGCCAGTGAAACGATACACAGTTGGAAGGTTTGTCTATCCATCATCCACCCAGCCACCGAAAATAGAAGTGGTTTCTAACAAGACTGGTTCAGAGTGACTGAGGCTTGGTTCTTGTGTGACAGAGAGAAGGAAGAGGGAGGCTGGGGAAGAGAGAGAAAGAGCGAGAGAACAAGAGAGATAGACAGAGAAGGAGAAAGCAAGAGAGAATGAGTGTTAGCTATATAACCTTTATTTAACTAGGCAAGTCAGTTAAGAGCAAATTCTTATTTACAATGACGGCCTACCCCGGCTAAACTCAGACAACACTGGGCCAATTGTGCACCGCCCTATGGGACTCCCGATCATGGCCGGTTGTAATACAGCCTGGATTCACCAGGGTGTCTGTAGTGACGCGGCTAGCACTGAGATGCAGTGCCTTAGACCACTGTGCCACTTGGGAGCCTGGGCGTTAAGGGCGTTAAGCCTCAGAGACTGGCCTCTTTATCAGCCAGCTGACCAGAGCCAGCCAGAGACATAGTAGAGCCCAGGCCCTGTCCATTACCTGTCATCTCAGCCAGCCCGGGTCGGCCTAACAACCAGGCAGAGTGACGGCTGATTGGGGAGACACAGTAAGCATGGGGGAGGACAGTGTGTGTGTGTTTGTGTTATTTTATCATTTTTAATTGCACAGAACAGAGATCCCTTCACACACACACACACACACACATTGCCAAAACACTGTCATAAGGATACCTTATGTGTGTCTGCTCAAGCTAATGTTTTTACATATTTGGAAACAAAGAGAGCAAAAAAGCACAACAAAAACAATGTGAAGGGATCGCTGTTCTGTGCGGAAACAGAAAACAACTGCTGCAAACAGATCAAAGCTCATTTGAATGCAGGTGCGTTTAATTTATTTTTAAAAACGCACCAGCGTGAAACATTGGCACTCCATCAAGTTTGGTCATTAGAATAATTTTACACTGTGGCGCTTTTTATACAGACCTGAAAATGGAATGGATGCCGAGCCCAGAGCTCTCGTCCTACACACAATGCCTCGGTGACATTTCCCCGACACACAGAGGGAGGGGAGGAATGTATCTATTAGATTCACTTTAATATCCTAACATGGAGAATCCATGTTTGACCTAAAGCTCAATTATACAAACAGCCCATTACTGTCCCAGAGACAACACGCCGTGAGGCATCTGTCTACCAGTAAGACTCAATGCTAGGAAGTCTGCTTTGGTTCTGTTAAGATTCTATTTTGTTCTACCTCCACTAATGCAACTACAGTGTTGTGGACTGACAAGCTAGGCCCCATCCAGCCAGCCAGCCAGCCAGCCAGCCAGCCAGGCAAACTTCATAGTGCACTAGGACCCATAGGGGTGTAAGTGTGTGTGTACCTGCACCTAGGTTTTGGACAGGCAGCCGAGGAGATGCTCTGACTGCAGTGTGTGGCCTCTAAATGTTGTCACATTTCCCTCTCTCGTAACGTTGGAGCCGCCACGTACTGCAGCCTGCAGCCGGGCTGGTTGGAGTGACAGGAGAGACAGACCCAATCCCCCAGAGACAGACCGTCACGGCTTCCTCCCCTCAGGCTATGCTACTATCTAGGGGTCGGCATGGGGGACCGAGGTGCTAGAAGCATTTAGTCCGTGTTTAAAGAGAAAGGAATCTCCCTGTAACGGTACGTTGTAGTAGGATCTGTGTGTCGTGTGCTCTGTGCCACTGAGTTCCCATTGGGGTTTCCTTTAGAGGCATTTAGAGAACAATTACGCTAAGTGTCAGCCATTAGCAATGGAACAGGGTGTGTCTAGGAGTATAGGCCTACCAGGGGTTTTGTGGATCACCCTGAGCTTTCAGTTCAAATGTATACCCTTGAGTTTTTACAGAGCAAGACTGCAATGTAAAACGCCCCATCTGCTAATAACTGTCCATTTCACAATGGGAGATGATGAGCTGAGGCGACAGAGAGAGAGAGAGAGAGAGAAAGAGAGAGAGAGAGAGAGAGAGAGAGATAGACTTAGGTTATGTTCCAATATCCATACTAGCATACCACTTACAGTACAATGCATGCCTTATACGTTGCCTTACGCTAAGTGCTAATTCAATATTGGAACAAAGCCATATCCAGAAGACAGACACATTCTGAAAGACTACTTGGCCCGTGACAGGAGGCATCCACGCGGGCACGGGAGGGCCCGGGCCCACCCACTGGGGGGCAAGGCCCACCCAATCCGATTCGGCTCTCAGTGTTTCAAACAGAACATTATTTGTATTTTTACCTAAACATGCAAACACCATCAGATAGAATTCATAGCAAGCAGTGCACTGGAATAACATTCAGATGAACTGGAATGACATTGACGTATAGCCGTAGCTGGCCAAAAATAACTAACACCTCCAATAAGCCACGAATATGACTGCATTGAGGCATACACTGAGTATACAAAACATTGTAAACACCTTCCTAATATTGAGTTGCACCCGCTTTTGACCTCAAAACGATCCTCAATTCATTGGGGCATGGATTCTACAAGGTGTTGAAAGTGTTCCACAGTGATGCTGGCCCATGTTGACTCCAATGTTGTCTGGATGTCCTTTGGGTGGTGGACCATTCTTGATACACGGGAAACTGTTGAGCGTGAAAAACCCAGCAGCGTTGCAGTTCTTGACACAGGCACCTCCTACCATGCCGCGTTCAAAGGCACTTAATTATTTTGTCTTGACCATTCACCCTCTGAATGGCACACATACACAATCCATGTCTCAATTGTCTCAAGGCTTAAAAATATTCCTTCTTTAACCCGTCTTGGGATGGAAAGGGATGGATGGCGGCGCCACTCTGTGTCACGGAACACACAGAGGGCGCCGTGAGCGTTAATGTGATTTGTCAGGGCGCCATTGCCCCCCTTTGAGGCCTGTCTTGCGACGCTGGTCAATATTTGACCGTCTGATCATCGTGTGGCATATGAACTCTGAAAGGCGGCAGAGGGAATCTCTGATAGCCTATTAGTGCTGTCACTGTCCCTACCCTCTCCTAGTAGCAGAAAGAAAGGTTTTAGGCATTACTTGGCAGGATGTTTCATTGTGAGTGACTGACTGTTGAAAGCAGTGCTTCAAGAGGGCCAGTTCTACTGATTGAGAGTTGTAGTACCGACACCTTTTTAATAGAATAAAATAAGCTTGAAAATATCGATCTGTGACGAGATATGAACGTAAAGAGTATCGTCAACCAAAAGGAGAACCGAACACACACACAGCAGGGCTACTCACCTCTCACGGACATGTGAAAACATTCAGAATGTTTCGCGACCATGGTAAAAGCTAAGCTAATCTCTGATTCAGATGAGGCGTTTATCCAAGAGTACTAGGATATGTTGTGCTCCTGCAGCCTAAGAGCCTTTTAGCAAAGAGGAAAACACAGATGAAAGGCAAAGGAAGGACAGGCCATACATAAATGACAACATAACTAGCGCATGTCTTTTGAGTAGCACTGAAAATAGATAAATAAAGCTAGATATTCTGTCATGGAGAACGTCATGTTCCTGAGAGGCTAAATTAAAAGGGCGATGAATTATCAAATCTTTGAAGCGTCAAACATAATATCTTGGACTTGAATGGACTTGATTGAAGACGGTTGGGGGGAATTTTCCTCCTGCTAAATGTCACTTCTTTGGGTTTTGCTGTAACTGCGACTGAGGGATAATACAGTGGGTGTGTCAGGCTGGAGAGACCAGGGATCGGTCTGATCATTACTGGGTGTGGAGCAAGAAGCAACACTCTCTCCTTAGCCTGCCAAGTCAGGTGGTTCTGAGAGAGAGAGAGAGAGAGAGAGAGAGAGAGAGAGAGAGAGAGAGAGAGAGAGAGAGAGAGAGACAGAGAGAGAGAGAGAGAGAGAGAGAGCGAGAGAGAGCGAGAGAGAGCGAGAGAGAGCGAGAGAGAGCGAGAGAGAGAGAGAGAGAGAGAGAGAGAGAGAGAGAGAGAGAGAGATGTAAAGTGAGGGGAAGAGAGAGAGAGAGAGAGAGAGAGAGAGAGAGAGAGAGAGAGAGAGAGAGAGAGAGAGAGAGAGAGAGAGAGAGAGAGAGAGAGAGAGAGAGAGAGAGAGAGAGAGAGAGAGAGAGAGAGAGAGAGAGAGAGAGACACACAGAGGAGGGAGAAACCCAGAGTGCGGTAGCTCCACCCAGTGGTGTCAGAGTGCGGTGTTCCATGTAGGAAGAGCAGGCCTACTGCTATAGTGTCTGCCTGGAAGCCCTGAGCGACAGTGCTACTGTAGCATGTGCATGGAGGGCGTGTCTGGAGTGGCTAAACACAGGAGAGGAGTTAGCAACATTTTCACAACGTTCAGAAGGGTCCTGTTCAGAATGGTGCAACATTTTCACAACGTTCAGAAGGGTCCTGTTCAGAATGGTGCAACATTTAGACAACGTTCAGATAGAAATGTATTGTGTCGAACAGATAGGATTGTTTCTCAGGTAGAATAGGTCATCATATTGGATCTATTTGTTCTACATGCCAAGTTCTACATGTTTCAACTCTGAATTCCAAATCTAAATCCTTATAGGCACTTGTGTAGATCTGACAGGTTTGGAGAAATATAATAATAGTAATAACAATAATAATAATACAAATTATAATAGTCATATTAATAATAATAATAACAATAATAATAACAATAGCTTAATCTTGCCTTCCTAACATATTTGCCAAATTACATATCCAATCACTTCAGATATACAGGTGTCTTGAGGGGCTAGGGCCAAAGGGGTTAGGGCCAAAGGGGTTAGGGCCAAAGGGGTTAGGGCCTAGGGGTGGATTTGGAATTCAGAAGTAAGATCCTTCAAGAGCATCAACCCAGGCATGATCTCAACTACTATAACGGGTTGGTGTTCAGTCAACAAGGTAAAACGTGGACATACTATCCACCAGTGTTAACGACCACAATGAGTAAAAGTACTCCGTTTCTCCTCCTGTGACAGAGTATAATAAAGGCATTACCGTATTGCAGTCATACCCTCGGTGGAAATGTTTCCCTTTCAAGTCACCTCCATCATTCCCTTTCTTCAGCCATTAAAGGTACTTTAAGAAGAAAGGCATACTTCCCAGGAGAAGCAGAAGACTAATGAGTGTCTTTTTTAAAGCCTCTTTTTGTTCCATATTCTTCTCCTTCTTCCCTCTCTATTTATGTCCCTCCTCTTCCTCTACTCTTCCCTTCCTCTACTCTTCCCTTCCTCTACTCTTCCCTTCCTCTACTCTTCCCTTCCTCTACCCTTTCTTCCTCTACCCTTTCTTCCTCTACCCTTTCTTCCTCTACCCTTTCTTCCTCTACCCTTTCTTCCTCTACCCTTTCTTCCTCTACCCTTTCTTCCTCTACCCTTTCTTCCTCTACCCTTCCTTCCTCTACTCTTCCTCCCTCTACTCTTCCTTCCTCTACTCTTCCTTCCTCTACTCTTCCTCTACACTTCCTCTCTTCCTTCCTCTACTCTTCCTCTACTCTTCCTTCCTCTACTCTTCCTTCCTCTACTCTTCCTTCCTCTACTCTTCCTCTACACTTCCTCTCTGCCTTCCTCTACTCTTCATTCCTCTACTCTTCCTCTACACTTCCTCTCTTCCTTCCTCTACTCTTCCTTCCTCTACTCTTCCTCTACACTTCCTCTACACTTCCTTTACTCTTCCTTCACTCTTCCTCTACACTTCCTCTACTCTTCCTCTACTCTTCCTTCACTCTTCCTCTACTCTTCCTCTCTTCCTTCCTCTACTCTTCCTCTACTCTTCCTCTACACTTCCTCTACTCTTCCTCTCTTCCTTCCTCTACTCTTCCTCTCTTCCTTCCTCTACTCTTCCTCCCTCTACTCTTCCTCTCTTCCTTCCTCTACTCTTCCTCTCTTCCTTCCTCTACTCTTCCTCTCTTCCTTCCTCTACTCTTCCTCTCTTCCTCTCTACTCTTCCTCTACTCTTCCTCTACTCTTCCTCTACTCTTCCTTCTTCTACTCTTCCTTCCTCTACTCTTCCTTCCTCTACTCTTCCTCTACTCTTCCTCCCTCTACTCTTCCTCTACTCTTCCTCTACTCTTCCTTCCTCTACTCTTCCTCTCTTCCTTCCTCTACTCTTCCTCTCTTCCTTCCTTCCTTCCTCTACTCTTCCTCTCTTCCTCTCTTCCTTCCTCTACTCTTCCTCTCTTCCTTCCTCTACTCTTCCTCTCTATCTTCCTCTACTCTTCCTCTCTTCCTTCCTCTACTCTTCCTCTCTTCCTCTCTTCCTTCCTCTACTCTTCCTTCCTCTACTCTTCCTTCCTCTACTCTTCCTTCCTCTACTCTTCCTTCCTCTACTCTTCCTCTCTTCCTTCCTCTACTCTTCCTTCCTCTACTCTTCCTCTCTTCCTTCCTCTACTCTTCCTCTCTTCCTTCCTCTACTCTTCCTCTCTTCCTTCCTCTACTCTTCCTCTCTTCCTTCCTCTCTACTCTTCCTCTACTCTTCCTTCCTCTACTCTTCCTTCCTCTACTCTTCCTCCCTCTACTCTTCCTCCCTCTACTCTTCCTCTCTTCCTTCCTCTACTCTTCCTCTCTTCCTTCCTCTACTCTTCCTCTACTCTTCCTCTACTCTTCCTTCCTCTACTCTTCCTCTACTCTTCCTCTACTCTTCCTTCCTCTACTCTTCCTCCCTCTACTCTTCCTCCCTCTACTTTTCCTCTACTCTTCCTCCCTCTACTCTTCCTCTACTCTTCCTCCCTCTACTCTTCCTCTCTTCCTTCCTCTACTCTTCCTCTACTCTTCCTCTCTTCCTTCCTCTACTCTTCCTCTCTTCCTTCCTCTCTTCCTTCCTCTACTCTTCCTCTCTCTTCCTCTACTCTTCCTCTACTCTTCCTCTACTCTTCCTCTTTCTTCCTCTTTCTTCCTCTACTCTTCCTTCCTCTACTCTTCCTTCCTCTACTCTTCCTTCCTCTACTCTTCCTCTCTTCCTTCCTCTCTACTTCCTCTACTCTTCCTCTACTCTTCCTCTACTCTTCCTTCCTCTACTCTTCCTCTTCCTTCCTCTACTCTTCCTCTACTCTTCCTCTCTTCCTTCCTCTCTTTCTTCCTCTACTCTTCCTTCCTCTTCCTTCCTCTACTCTTCCTCCCTCTACTCTTCCTCTCTTCCTCCCTCTACTCTTCCTCTCTTCCTCCCTCTACTCTTCCTCTCTTCCTTCCTCTACTCTTCCTCTCTTCCTTCCTCTACTCTTCCCCTCTTCCTTCCTCTACTCTTCCTCTCTTCCTTCCTCTACTCTTCCTCTCTTCCTTCCTCTACTCTTCCTCTCCTCTTCCTCTCTTCCTTCCTCTACTCTTCCTCTCTTCCTTCCTCTCTACTCTTCCTCTACTCTTCCTCTACTCTTCCTCTACTCTTCCTCTACTCTTCCTCTCTTCCTTCCTCTCTTTTTTCCTCTCTTCCTTCCTCTACTCTTCCTTCCTCTACTCTTCCTTCCTCTACTCTTCCTCCCTCTACTCTTCCTCCCTCTACTCTTCCTCCCTCTACTCTTCTTCTCTTCCTTCCTCTACTCTTCCTCTCTTCATTCCTCTACCCTTCCTCTCTTCCTCCCTCTACTCTTCCTCCCTCTACTCTTCCTCCCTCTACTCTTCCTCCCTCTACTCTTCCTCCCTCTACTCTTCCTCTCTTCCTTCCTCTACTCTTCCTCTACTCTTCCTTCCTCTACTCTTCCTTCCTCTACTCTTCCTTCCTCTACTCTTCCTTCCTCTACTCTTCCTCTACTCTTCCTTCATCTACTCTTCCTCTCTTCCTTCCTCTACTCTTCCTCTCTTCCTTCCTCTACTCTTCCTCTATTTCTTCCTCTACTCTTCCTCTCTTCCTCTACTCTTCCTCTCTTTCTTCCTCTACTCTTCCTCTACTCTTCCTCTTTCTTCCTCTTTCTTCCTCTTTCTTCCTCTTTCTTCCTCTCCTCTTCCTCTCTTCCTTCCTATATTCTTCCTCTATTCTTCCTCTCCCCTTCCTCTCCCCTTCCTCTCCTCTCCTCTCCTCTTCCTCTCTTCCTTCCTGCTCCCTAACCACAGAGTAATTCACAGCCTCAGAGTCACACAGTCTGCCTCAGCCAAAACCCCCCACAGTTCAGAACAACTGCAACCTATTTCTCAGCAGTAAAAAACGACTGGACTCAGACTACAAGTTCAGTTGTGTATTTCTCTCACAGTATGAGATGTCTGGAGCTCTCACCCAGGTGATTAAGAGTGGTGTGTCTACTGTATAGCTGTGGGTCTCTAGCTGAATCACATTCTGAGTATACTGGCTTGGGCAGTTGGAGTGGTGAGGAACCTTGCCTGAAACATGAAGATTTGAGTTGTACACTGTGACGACCCGCCATTCATTTTTTGGGGGGCTTGCTTGTTTTGCATGTTATTTTGGCATTAATACTAATGTCACATATCAGTTTGCAAACGATGTAAAAAAATATATATAATAAAGCGGCCTCTTTTTTGTTTTCTTGAGTAAGGCAGCTCCAAAATGCAGGTGTTTCAGCCTAGCTCAGCGCTTTCTGTGTTGGTGGGGCAAGCCAGCAGAAAATATGGAGAGATGGCTCAGTGTTCTGTCACTAATTGGGACACTACGTCACCGCCAAGTCTAAGGGTAGAGCTAGAAAATTCAAGCCCCTTGGGTACTGCCATAGAGTTACATTAGAAGTACCCATCGAAGAAGGCTCAAGGTCATTGTCCACAGATAAAATGATGTCAAATCACGTTATATCTACAGTAGCTTTGATTGGACTGATCATGTCAACATCATACTTTCAAAAATCTTAGCTAGCAGTCATCATCATGAATCAAGTCGACAATCTACTGGCAAATACTTTTTAATCCTTGTCATTTTGAGAGAAATAATGAAGAGAAATTATAGATAAAACGTATCGGTGCTCATCGGTCATTGGACATAAACATTACACAACAAGTTGGAAATCACAAAATCAACAATGAGTGGTTTGGAAGGAATCAGTGACTAACTGCAAGCATTGCAATACAATCATTAGCCTGCTATTCAGTGGAGTGGCTGTGTGGTCCCAAGTCTGAGATTAAGGGTCTCTTTTCCAAGTTTAAAATGATAAACATTCAACATTGGCCATGCTGTCAATGAAGCATAATTTGTGCCGTGCTCAAAACAACGATTAACTCGGAACTGAAAAATCTGACTTCAGTGAGTTCAAGACAACTGGGAACTCGGGTAAAACGAGCTACGACTGGGAAAATAAGTTTTGATCCAACTCGGAAGTGTACAACCTGAAGATCACTTACATGAACGCACCGTAAATCCAGAGAATTACAGACTTTTAGTTTGATTACAAAATTTGCCCACGTAGGACCGCCGCGCCACCTTCCTGTTCAAGTGAGCACAGCACAACAAGGTGAGTCCAAAAATGTATTGTAAGCTGCTGCATAAATGATGTAATGTGCCAGGTAGATATGTATACTGTAGCTAAGAAAGTAATACTAAGTGTATGTTGTGTAGTAAGTTGTTAATAGCCCATGTGCCTCACCCTAGAAATTTGGTCTTTTTCGCCTACTGTTCTGACTTGGTGGTGCACATGTAGCCTATAACCTGTTTTAGAAAAATGTAATCATTGAATATTGTAAGAGCTTTCATTGTCTGCTTATATGCCCCCTTTATTTATCCTACGGTTATGACTTGGTGTACAGGGAGAACACTGTAAGAACGGCCCATGTTCTGAATTCTGTCGCTGTACATTTAAAAAATGCTGAACAAATAGTTATATTAACTACGTCAGTCCTAGCTCGCTCATTAATGTCTTAATCGAAATCACAGATTGCCTCTTATCCGCTTGTCGTCCCTTTATGCCATAGTTTGTGCATCTCAATTGTCATTAGAAACCACATTTGTTTAAGCAAGTCAGCCATATCAGCTATGTTTTTTAAAAAGGCAGTAAATGAGGCTGAATTAACTGTTTCACACACACACACACACACACACACACACACACACACACACACACACACACACACACACACAGTACCAGTCAAAAGTTTGGACACACCTAGTTATTCAAGGGTTTTTCTTCCATTCAGTCGTATGAGCATTAGTGAGGTTGGGCACTGATGTTGGGCAATTAGTCCCGGCTTGCAGTTGGGTTGAGGTCAGGGTTCTGTGCAGGCCAGTCAAGTTTGTGTGTGTGTGTGTGTGTGGTTTTCATATAAGCCCTTTTGAGTTTCCAACTTCACCTGCACACCGATTTCACCTTGCTTTCTTTCACTTGTCTTCTAAAACATCAAACCTAACTTCCCAAAGCTGATGCCTTGGCTTTAGCTCAGCAGGCTAACAGTCTTGTGTGCATGAAGGAGACCCTGGTTTTGAACACTGGTGGGTCACACTACTATTACGCTTCAACGATTAATGTCATGGCTACATGGTTTCCTGTGATAGCATTCATAATATGTAGGATATATCAACATCATCATGGAATCATAAAGTTATGCATACAAAAACAAGGTAATAGGGCCACAAGGCACAGTGTACCAACCCAACTCAGATTCTGTAGGCCAACCCAAAACACTGTTCCTCGGATAGTGGTTCAGGACCCACCGGTGGGCCACAGAGGCTCTATGTTGGTCTGGACTAAAAGTATTGGTATATATTTGATCGGTAAAGAAAAAGGGCCACAGTGCCGAAAACATTTTCTCCCCCAAAAATGTTTGCTTTTTTCAAGAATTTTGCCATCCATTAACATAGATTGCAATATTTAACCATGATGTGGGGGAGGTACATCATTTTATCCACTCAGAAAACAACTACTTTATACGCTCTGGCTAATAAAGAAGACTACTGGACTTCTCCCCGTGTACAGAAGAGTGTCATCAGAAAAGCAGCTGTGTAATTTACCAGTCGTATCCTGGGTAGAGAAAGAATGCATGAGAGAGAAGAGTAGGAGGTAAAACAGGCTGATGCTGCTTTTATTTTGCTATTTCTACTGTTTCACATTTGTCGACACAACCGAGATGAAATCAGGTGTAGTGTTGTCATTTTTCTCCATTTGTTGTCAATATAATGGTGTAATTATCAAGAGAGGGGCCCTCACACACACAGCTTGGGGTGTTCACAACTAACTGAGAGGAACGTGGAGTGAGACGCTGGAGCCGGATAACTCATTTGCGTTCCTGTCTCTTAAAGGAAGTGATAGGTGAAGTAATATGTCTGCCGTGACAATGGAAGAACCCAATAATAAGGAGCTAAACTAAGGAGTCTATTGTCAATGACGGTACCGCGGATGGCTAATGGGAAAATTCCTGACAAATCCCAGTGCGTTTTTGACCGATTGTCTTAGCCCGCTGGGCTAAAGCCTAGGCATTAGCTCTGAAGGCTAATGCAAGTCTTCAGGACTCAAGTAAGTTTCACTGTGTTCATATTGTCTGGTACATTTATCATATTGTATTGTCATGACTGTGCCATGCCGTCGATGTGATGGGGTGTCTGTCCAGATGATCGTCAACGTAAGTTTGTCTCAACGGTGTGTGTGATGTGAAGCTATTTTGCTAGTTTTTGTGCCTTTAAAGGTGAATAGAGCCCCCATTCGTGGTATTAAGAAACAAAGAAAATAGATATAATATACAAATGCAACCAGATAAATAGATAAATATATATTTTGTATGATTCGCTGCCTCTCCAAGGTCTTATAATGGATCTCGTAACCCTGCTGTTAATGCTCTTCCTCTCTCAGCAGCAATATGTGGGTCACAAAGCTATTTCTATTATTTAGCCTAACGAAGCGTGAAAACACGCTAAACTTTAATATTTAACAAATAACTTTCTATGGTCTCTTCTTCCCCTTCCCTCCCTCCTTCCTAAAAGCTTGTATTGTTTGGGAAGAAAATGTTTTCAGATGTATTATTTTCCCCATGAATGAATTGGAGATGAATGGGAAGTCTTGAATTTGCTCATCTTTTTCCCAACCTCGAATCTATACGCACTGCAAAGCTTTCGTTGAAATCAATTATGATAATCCCCAATGTTGGCACACGACACGTTCGCGTCCCAATGCGTTCGGAGAAAATGAATCAAGCCGCTGCCTGCCTGCAACAAAGCCAATTCCTTTCCTGTCTGTGTTGCTTTGATATTCATTGTATAGGCAGAGAGCCTCGAGTACAGTACACTCGACTAACTCAAACTCTGCTAAAGAAGAAAGGCTTGGATGTAACTTTGACCTTCAAAGCGATAATCAAAGTCACATGTTTGCTTACTGGTCAAACTCACTCGAGTACACGTTTTATCTAAAACCAAGGCTAAGGCTCAAACAATCTGTTTAAAGAGTACTTTACATACTGAAAGGACCGTTACGAACCTCAAAATGGATGATCAAAATCACATGGTTTCTTATGGTTACCCTTGCTAATGTTATGTCAACACTCAGGGCTACTAAAGTAGGCCACTATTAGCACATAACACAAGGACCATTGTGAACCCAAGAACACCACTAAATAACTTCACCTTATCATTTGGTGATGTTGAGCATTGCATTCAGAACGATCACAGGTAATCAGCATGCCCTTCTCAGCCAGAGAGAAAAGAAAATATAGATGGATAGCTGTAACCAGAGAAGAATATCTATTTGAGAGAGATTTCATAGCTGGAACTGAAAGGTCGAGTAACAGAGGGTCAGTGTCTAAGTGTCTTTATGGAAGGAATTGTGTGGGCCTGCTACATATCGACTGACCAACACACTCATCTGTAATCCTCAAACTCTGGGGCAAAATAGCACCCTATCCCATACAGTGCACGAATTTTGAACAGAGTCCATGGGACTCTGGTGAAAAGGAGTGCACTATATAGGATATAGGGTGCCATTTGGGATGCAGGCTCTGCTCTGACGAAGACCCCAGTCAGTGATATTCAGCCTCTTTCTTTCTTCAAGAAAAGAAAAGAAAAGAAAAGAAAAGAAAAGAAAAGAAAAGAAAAGAAAAGAAAAGAAAAGAAAAGAAAAGAAAAGAAAAGAAAAGAAAAGAAAAGAAAAGAAAAGAAAAGAAAAGAAAAGAAAAGAAAAGAAAAGAAAAGAAAAGAAAAGAAAAGAAAAGAAAAGAAAAGAAAAGAAAAGAAAAGAAAAGAAAAGAAAAGAAAAGAAAAGAAAAGAAAAGAAAAGAAAAGAAAGAAAAGAAAAGAAAGAAAGAAAGAAAGAAAGAAAGAAAGAAAGAAAGAAAGAAAGAAAGAAAGAAAGAAAGAAAGAAAGAAAGAAAGAAAGAAAGAAAAAGAAAAAGTATTTAAACAGGGCACAAGATTTATGAACATGATGTTTTTTTACACAGCCACACACCTATCCAATCACTTACACCTCAAGGAAACACAGAAGGAAGGACACATTTGTACCGGATTGAAACTGGGCCCAAGTCACAGCCACACACACATCCTTTCCACTGTGCTTCTAGTTTATCATCTTCAAAACCAGTATCGTCAGGTTCTGTGTCTTCCTATTTAACAGAGCAGCACCACTTCCCTCCCAGTGTCCAATAAACTGTTTATTACTCCGTCCCCAATCTGGAGGAGCACAGCTGCCACGGACACTCTATCAGTCACTGAGCTCGGGGAAGATGGGGGCTTTGTCTATTTACAAGCTAGATACTTTAAAGGTGGAAAATTTTAATTACATGCTACTCCAATAAATATACTATTTTCACAAAGGCATCATAAATCAATCAGGTACAGTGGCAACCCGTCATTCAGGGAAGGTTTTTGCCTGTTTTGCATGTTATTTTGGCATTAATACGTGTCACATATCAGTTTGCAAACAATAAAAAAAAAAAACATTGAGCTCAGTGTTTCAGCCTGGCTCAGTGTTTCAGCCTGGCTCAGTGTTTCAGCCTAGCTCTGTGTTTCAGCCTAGCTCTGTGTTTCAGCCTAGCTCTGTGTTTCAGCCTAGCTCAGTGTTTCCGCCTAGCTCAGTGTTTCAGCCTAGCTCTGTGTTTCAGCCTAGCTCAGTGTTTCAGCCTAGCTCAGTGTTTCAGCCTAGCTCAGTGTTTCAGCCTAGCTCAGTGTTTCAGCCTAGCTCAGTGTTTCCGCCTAGCTCAGTGTTTCCGCCTAGCTCAGTGTTTCCGCCTAGCTCTGTGTTTCAGCCTAGCTCAGTGTTTCAGCCTAGCTCAGTGTTTCAGCCTAGCTCAGTGTTTCCGCCTAGCTCAGTGTTTCAGCCTAGCTCTGTGTTTCAGCCTAGCTCAGTGTTTCAGCCTAGCTCAGTGCTTGCTGTGGTGGTGGGGCAGTCAGTGGAAAATAAGGAGCACTGGTGTTGGTACCGTTATAGTGCAGTTAATGTATTGTTGTTGTGTTGTGTTGTGGCTTTGCTGACATGCATCCTGCATTTTGTGTGTGTGTGTGGGGGGGGGGGGGGGTTTGCCCCACCTGGATTTACATGCTAAAATCACCACTGATCAGGTATGATACGATACGATACGATACATCACCATACTTTGTCAATTTTCATGGATATACATTTTGTGAGTCCAGCGTATGTTGTACATTACAATACAATACTGGCTTGTGTAAGAACTCAAAACGTAGGCATATACTATATATATATAGAGAGAGAAAACACGATTTGAAAATGTGCCACTGTGACATGAAAAATGTTAGAAAATGATCCACAACTTGAGCGAACGCAGCGTGAGATGTTCCTGTTCTCCTAGTCCAGAGCCTAAAACAGCTGCAGGGAACGGCAACAGATGCATGCAGACAGAGTCAGCGTAGCATGGCGCAAACAGGAGCATTTCTCTTCATTTATCTCTGAATGATTTCCCTCTGAAGTTGTGCCAATTTAACTTTGTGAACAGATGCGGACACCATTTGGAAGCGAGGGAAACATATTTTTCCCCGACTGCCATGTTGGAAAAACTATATACAAACAACTAAATAATTATCCACTAACAACTATATATATCCAAGGCTGGCTACTTTTTTATGTGTTTTTTTGCCTTTGAATAAAGAGAACAAAGATGGCCATCTGTAAGTTCCCCCAAAGCAGGACTCTGCGCTGGCTTCACCGAAGTATCCGTCTCCTGAGAAGGGAACTAAAGAAAATGACTTACACATTATGATCCAGCATCAATTATTCAATCAATGTTTTGTCCTTTTTACAGCAACGTTAGTCACATTGGCTGCATTTACACAGGCATCCCAATTCTTCCAAATATTGGCTAAAAGATCAGATTGGTCAAAAGATAAGTTAGTGGAAACATATGAGAATTGTGCTTTACAGAAACGGAACCTATAAGCCAAAGATCAAGCAGCATCAGTCACTACGGTCAAATCCTCCTCTATGCTGGGTAGAAGTTAAGAGTAGCTATGTGGTAACAATGGTGACATTCATTGGGGATGGGTGACATTGGTGACATCCAGAAATGCAGTACAGGTAATGTATTGAAATAGCAGCTGACCGGTATTATAATTAACCATAGAAGTAAAACATTAGTACTTGGTTAAGCTATTCCTGTGCAGCGAATGCAAAAGGTTCAGCTAAGCTAACTAGCCTATACAGTGTACAGCATTGACCTAGTGGACTATTTAGGGTATAGGGTGTCATTTGGGACGTACACTAATCTCCCGTGGGAAGATTCTGCGTGTTAACCCGAAGAATCTGCCGGAATTTAATCGGATGTATGAGATAATGAGCATAATTAATTACGGTTTTAGGGTTTCATCACTGGTTATTTGGACGCATCAGGATTGGGAAAAGGCGGTGCTTAAACTGCTTCACCTCGAATGCTCCGCCCACACAGATTGGAAGGCGGGGCTTTGGCTGAGAGTTTCCTTTTGTGAGGCCGGAGACTTTGTATTTGCTGGAACTCAATTTCTAACACTTATGAACCACAGACGTTAATCACGCAGCTGACCAAATTACGCAAGATTTGACTTCTTGGTTGAACATGATCAGTTGATTCTTGGTTGAACATGATCAGTTGATTCTTGGTTGAACATGATCAGTTGATTCTTGGTTGAACATGATCAGTTGATTCTTGGTTGAACATGATCAGTTGATTCTTGGTTGAACATGATCAGTTGATTCTTGGTTGAACATGATCAGTTGATTCTTGGTTGAACAAGATCAGTTGTTCCAGTAGCTCACCTTCCAGCGGCTTGGTTGACTCTCCCCTTCTAGTCATAGTTCATGTTTATCTGTTCCTTGATAGGTCCAGTTATGTTTCACATATTAAAGGGGGGCAGAATTCATTGTGCTTTTTCTGTTACTCAATTTTCTTTAAACAAGATTTGGGTCTTGGCGGTGTGGTTTCATGTGTGTTTGTGTTAAGTTATTTGTCACTCTCGAATTAGATAGCGACCTTTCACCCTCAAAATATAATTTTTCTACTATTAATTAAGAGTTTTTGGCCGAGGAGGTCTCAGTAACACAATTTTTCCATCTAGCTAAGTGGTTTGGTGCAGTATTTCTGAACTTAAAACATTTGCATGAAACCTAGTGGCGCACTGAGTCAGCTGCTGCTGTGCTCCAGACTGATTTCAAAGAACATGTCTACAACTTCAGCAAGCTGTCAAACTATCGTCAAAATAAAGCACAATCTCCACACTGTTTATCAGTGCCCAAAATCACTAGCTAGTTCCATCTCTGTCAATGAAGCTAACCAGTAGCTAGCAGGCACATGTAGCAGGCAGGCCACATTAGCTAAATCAGCTTATCAAGTCACTTGCGAGTGGCAAAGTGCTTCAATGCCGTTTTGTTTTCACAACTTTCTCACTATCTATTACCAGTGTGTGTCTGTCTGATAGTGTTTCATAGCGAACCATGTTACAGAATAGGTCGCTGTGGGACACAAAATGCTCTGAAAATTGACAAGTGCAAACAAACATACAACAGGAAGTTATGTAACAGGAAACTGCCACCAATGCACCGTTGAGCTAATGATCACCGTTGGAGCCTTGTGCTAATTCTATCAAATACTTTTTTCAGACTGTTCGTGTGTGTGTGTGTCACGTTATGTTGGTTTTTGAGGTCTTGTCTGGTTGGTGCTATACTGTATAACGCCCTGTTTGACAACCAAGGGTGACAGCGCCCTATTCTCTATACCCGGGTTTCCCAACTGGGGACCGCGAGCCGAAAGTGGCCAGAATTTGATTTGATTTGATTTGGTTCTGGGCAAGAAACATTGTAAAAACTGTAAAAACAACCAATCATTTGGGAAATCTGTTCCAACGTATTCACACGCATAATAGAGAGATGTGATCGTATACAAACGTAAGCAAGCTTTGAAATTATTATGTTATAGTGAAATATATATGTTTGGGCTTCTTAATGTACATTTCTAGCCCCCTGACCATCCACTCAACAACAGAAATCGGCCCGTGAAGGAATCTAGTTGATGATCCCTGCTCTATACAATGTAATACCCCCCTGTGGGCTCTGCTCAACAGTAGTGCACTATGTAGGAAATAGCAGGGCATTTTGGATGCAGACCAATTTGCGTGCACTACCATTATGCTGTTGAGGTGACCTCATTTCCTGTTGTGGTCCAGTGCATCGCAGGCAATCAGTGTTGCAAGCAGCCAAAACACTGACAGACTTGAGTGATCACTATCAGACACATCAGCAAGTGGCCACTCGATAAAGGGCTTAGGGGCCAAGTGTGGGCAGGTCTGTTCTGTCTGTCTGTACAAATGGATAGAGCGCCATCAGTGCAGCTGTTCCTCCGAGCATGACAATGTTCCCTGCACGTTACCATCCCATGTCAATTGGGAAAGTGGCCATGATTGAAATTTAAAACCCAGCCCTCAAATAATCCAATGGATCTAGGAACATGACAGCTTCCGTAAATCTCTGTTTTGGAAGATACTAGTACATTTTTACACTGGAAGAATTTTGACTAATATCGATGCAACAAAGGCCATTTCCAACCAGATACATTTGGTTCAGCTGCTCTTTAAAGCTCCACGGTCAGTAATCATTGGTGCGTTGCAATAGGTGTGTAGTCATGGATATAACTACTAGAATAGACGTGCCCAATCAAGTCAACGGTCCGTGATGGGTGAGAGGCCACTTCTAGTAATTCTATTTCTATGTGTGCAATTTGACATTAAAGCTCGGTGCTCTCTCAATGTTGGTGCTCTGCAACCTTAACGGATAATGTAATCGTAGACCATTTTCTATGTGTGTAATTCGGTTTTGTTTTGCTCAGAGAAAGCCCAAGGCCACAATTTGCGGTTAGTGCGAATATCAAGGACAAAGTTGATGCAAGGTTACTAGCTTGTGAATCTGTTGGCTTGCTGAGTTTCCAAGTTGCTCTGAAAAATATGCCATCCTAGTCAAAATGAGACGCAAAACATAATTTATAATAATTATGTGAATTCATTCTGAACTTTTTATTTTAGATCAATTTAAATCTCAGGTCAACTGACTACTGTAATCATACATACAGTAATTGGGCAGTCTCGGAAGTTTGACATCACAGGAACACAACGCCCTGACACCAGTTTACTTATCCTGTTCTCTCAAAAAACATATTTCGTTGTTGTAGACACCTGAAAAGGGGTTTTTGCATATCAGGGGGTGGGGGGGAAAAACTGCTAGAAAAATACAAAAAATGACAGCTATTTTTCCCATCCGGCCCCCCATTTATTCAGGACTCTAATTAATTCAAATGCATTCATTTCACACCACAGCCCTGTGATTTGAATAATTTCCCTGCCACTTTGAAATGTTCACCTAGCCGCTAACACAACATACCTTTTCCTTCTCCCTCTCCCTGTGAGCAGACCAGCACCAAAATTGTACACTTCTGCATTGCTGAAACTTACATTTCACCCTTGACAACAGCAGTGGCGACCCGTCATTCAGGGCAACGCAGAGCCCCATCTGTTTTGAGCCCCACATTTTTAGCAACAAAAAAATATATACACTACCGTTTGGGGTCACTTAGAAATGTCCTTGTTTTTGAAAGAAAATACATTAAAATAACATCAAATTCATCAGAAATACAGTGTAGGCATTGTTAATGTTTTAAATGACTATTGTAGCTGGAAACGGCTGATTTTTTATGGAATATCTACATAGGCGTACATAGGCCCATTATCAGCAACCATCACTCCTGTGTTCCCAACTGCACGTTGTGTTAGCTAATCCAAGTTTATCATTTTAAAAGGCTAATTGATCATTAGAAAACTATTTTGCAATTTGTAATTATGTTAGCACAGCTGAAAACGGTTGTGCTGATTAAAGAAGCAATAAAACTGGTCTTCTTTAGACTAGTTGAGTATCTGGAGCATCAGCATTTGTGGGTTCGATTACAGGCTCAAAATGTCCAGAAACGTTCTTCTGAAACTCGTCAATCTATTCTTGCTCTGAGAAATGAAGCCTATTCCATGTGAGAAATTGCCAAGAAACTGATCTCATACAACGCTGTGCACTACTCACTTCACAGAACAGTGCAAACTGGTTCTAACCAGAATAGAAAGAGGAGTGTGCACAACTGAGCAAGAGGACAAGTACATTAGAGTGTCTAGTTTGAGAAACAGACGCCTCACAAGTCCTCAACTGGCAGCTTCATTAAATAGTACCCGCAAAACACCAGTCTCAACGTCAACAGTGAAGAGGCGACTCTGGGATGCTGGCCTTCTAGGCAGAGTTGCAAAGAAAAAGCCAGGCTCAAGGTCATTGGCCACAGATAAAATGTCAAATCACGTTATATCTACAGTAGCTTTGATTGGACTGATCATGTCAACATCATACTTACAAAAAATCTTAGCTAGCAGTCATCATCATGAATCAAGTGGACAATCTACTGGCAAATCCTTTTTGATCCTTGACATATGAAGAGAAATAATTAAGAGAAATTATAAAACGTATCGGTGCTCATCGGCCATTGGACATAAACATTACACAACAAGTTGGAAATCGCAAATTCAACAATGAGTGGTTAGGAAGGAATCAGTGGCTAATTGCAAGCATTGCAAAGCAATCATTAGCCTGCTATTCAGTGTGGCTGTGTGGTCCCAAGTCTGAGATTAAGGGTCTCTTTTCCAAGTTTAAAATGATAAACATTCAACATTGGCCATGCTGTCAATGAAGCATGAGTTGTGCCATGCTCAAAACAGTGATTAACTCGGAACTGCAAAATCTGACTTTAGCGAGTTCATGACTCACTAGCTAGTTCCATCTCCAAAAACGAGTTACGACTGGGAAAATACGCTTTGAACTTTCATCCAACTCGGAAGTGTAAATCCGGAAGTCGGGCCTCTTTCTAGAGCTACGACCTGAAGATTATTGACGTCATCATGATTCAACCTAGACTTTGTTTGATGACAAAATGTTCCCATGTAGGAACGCCACACCACCTTCCTGTTCAAGTGAGCACAGCACATCAAGGAGAGTCCAAAAATGTCTTGCATACTGCTGCATAAATTATGTAATATGCCAGGGAGATATGTATACTGTAGCTAAGAAAATAATACTAAGTGTATGTTCTGTAGTAAGCTGTTAGTAACCAATGTGCCTCACCCAAGTAATTAAGTCTATTTTCACCTCTTCATTTCGCCTACTGTTTTGACTTGGTGGTGCACATGACCTGGTGCACATAACCTGTTTTAGAGAAATGTAATCATTGAATATTGTAAGAGCTTTCATTGTCTACTTAGATGCACCCTTTATTTATCCTACGGTTCTGAGTTGGTGTACAGGGAGAACACTGTAAGAACGGCCCACGTTCTGAATTCTGTCGCTGTACATTTCAAAATAGCTCGCTCATTAATGGCTTAATTGAAATTACGGATTGCCTCTTATCCGCTTGTCGCCCTCTTATGCCATAGTTTGTACATCTCAATTGTCATTAGAAACCACATTTGTTTAAGCAAGTCAGCCATATCAGCTATTTTTTTTAAAAAGGCAGTAAATGAGGCTGAATGAACTGTTTGGCTGCCAGACAAGGCTCCGCTGATAGCCAGGTGTAGCAGTGGTACGATGTTGGGACTGCTGTTGGGACTCTGCTGTTGGGACAGCTTTATATAGGCCCTAACAGTTATTGGACACCGTTTGTCACCGTTATAGTGCAATTAATGTATTGTTTAGTGTTGTGTTTTGTACTGGCTTTGCTGGCTTGTATCCAACTTTTTTTTTTTTTTCCCACCAAGATTGGCTAAAATCACCTCTGGACAACAGGTCCAGGACCTGTACGGTTGTTTGGGTCATAATACATCATGTCTTATATACCGCATATATCAGCATTTAGCTTAATACATAGTTTAATATCCCAGATTATTATTTATGCTGTTTTCAAATCATGAGCTGAGGGCATGTCCTGTGGGTATAGGACTCTGGAGGGTAAACCAGGATACATAGTATGTGTCCCAAATGGTAACCTATTCCCTACATAAGTGCAATTTATAGAGAATATGGTGCTCTTTGTGATTACAGCCTTAGTGATTTGGCCTGAAGATGAAAGTGACCCTAGAACCTTCTGTGGGTTTAGAGACCGAGCCTTTCTAATAGGAATCTCATAGCAGGGGTGGAATGCAGGATATAATATCTCCTACTGGGGCACTGTGCACTACTGTTGACCAGAGCCCAGAGAGCGGTTGTACACTGTATAGAAAAAAGGATATTCAACTCTTACCGTATCAGGTCGGGAGCCTGCTGGTTTTCTGTTCTACTGTTTTCTGTTAGTAATGAATTACGCGGGCTTTGAGGTCCTTAGTTGAGTTTGAGAGGTAATAGGGAGCCATTTCAGATGCAACCTTGGTTGTCAAAAAGGGCGTTGTACAGTAAGGCTCCAACCAGACAGGCAAGACCGCAAAAAACAACAATGTGACACAGACAGAAAAACACACTCACACACAAACAGTCTGAACAACAAGTATTTTATAGAATTCCCACAAGGGTTCAACAGCGATTATTAGCTCCACAGCGCTACTGACAGCTTGCCACGCTACACTGGCGGCTGTTTCTTGATACATCATTTCCTGTTTTGTGTTTGTTTGCTCACTGGAGCGGCAGTCCTGACATTCTGATAAGAGGCTGACAAAGTGCCCTTGAGGGAGCTGGGAAAACATATATATTGTGTCTGTGTAAGGGAGTGGGGCGGCAGTTGCTGGGGCGGTTTGGTTCACTTTCTCACAGGAGAGAAAGATGGTGGGGGGGGGGACAAGCAAAGCGAGAGCGAGAATTTTGGGAGATTATCTGTGAGGGAGTGGGGTCAGAGCATGACACACGGCAACTGCACGAGCGACAGAGAGAAAATGGATGGAAAATTGCAGGCGTCAGATAAATCCAGTCTTGACAGGCCACGTTTAGAGAGACCGTGGGGGGGCGAGCTCTGATTTTGACTTGTTAGGCCGCCGCCTCGCCGTTCCGTCTGTCGTCGCGGCTGGTCCGGGCTGGCGATAAGTGAATCCGCTTTGCTTGACTCATGCCGCCGTTTTCTCAGCTGAGCACCTAGGAGCTAAGAAAGGATTTTTTCGCTCAGATTTCACACTTGGCCTACATGAAAAGGTTGCCGCGGGTTTATTCTGCTACTGGACATCAACTGAACATGTTATAAATGTTGGCTAATCTAATTCAAAGGAGTGGGAGTGATGCGAGTGGAAAGCACTTATAGAAGCCCATATACAGAGCCTCCAGAAAGAAATAGCTAATTCGCATAGAATTCCCAACCCTTTGCTATGACACTATGCACACAGTTGAGCTCAGGTGCATCCAATTTCCTTTGATCATCCTTGAGATGATTGGAGTCTGTGGCCAATTCAACTGCTTGGACATTTAGAAAGAGCCACACCTGTCTATATAAGGTCCACAGGAGGTTGGTGGCACCTTAATTGGGAGGGGTGGGCTTGTGGTAATGGCCGGAATGGAATGAGTATAACGGTATCAAATCCATCAAACAAATGGTTTCCATGTGTTTGATGACATTCCATTTGCGCCGTTCCAGGTATTATTGTGAGCCGTCCTTCCCTCAGCAGCCTCCACTGATAAGGTCATACGGTTAACAGAGCATGTCAGGGCAGAAACCATGAAGTCCAAGGAACTGTCCGTAGATCTCCGAGATAGAATTGTGATGAGGCGTATATCTGGGGAAGAGTATGAAACTATTTCTAGAGTATTGAAAGTTCCCAAGAGCACAGTGGGAAATGGAAGAAATATGCAACTACCCAGACTCTGCCTAGAGCTGGCCATCCAACCAAACTGAGCAAGAATCCAATGACCACTCTGACAGAACTACAGGACAACGGTCTCTACAGAACTTCACCAATCTGGGCTTCATGGGAGAGTGGCCAGACGGAAGCCACTACTGAGAAAAAGGCACATGACAGCATGCCAGGAGTTTGCAAAAAGGCATGTGAAAAACTCAGATAATAAGGCAAAAGATTTAGTGGTCTGATGAGACCAAAAATGTATTTTTATAGCCTTTGGCCTGAATGCAAAGCGCTGTATCTGGAGAAAACCAGGCACAGCTCATCATCCATCTAACACCATCCCTACCGTGAGGCATGGTGATGGCAGCATCATGCTATAAGGTAGGTAGGTAGGTAGGTAGGTAGGTAGGTAGGTAGGTAGGTAGGTAGGTAGGTAGGTAGGTAGGTAGGTAGGTAGGTAGGTAGGTAGGTAGGTAGGTAGGTAGGTAGGTAGGTAGGTAGGTAGGTAGGTAGGTAGGTAGGTAGGTAGGTAGGTAGGTACAAAATACAAGAAGTCTGGAGTGCAAAAAGCTATAAAAAGACATTGCAAAATATGGGTGAATGGCTGAATATGTACACTATACTAAGGATTCAGCCATTCATCCATACTAAGGATGCTTTTCAGCAGCAGGGACTGGGATTCTGGTAAGGTTAGAGGCAACAATGAATGGAGCCAAAAACAGGCAAATCCTTGAGAACCTGCTTCGCAGTGCAAATGACTGGAACAAATATTTACTTTCCAACATGACAATGACCCCAAGCAACGGTGGAATGGCTTCAGAACAAGGATGTGAAAGTCATTGAGTGGCCCAGCCAAAGCCCAAACTTGAATCACATTGAAAATCTGTGGAAAGACTTGAAGATTGCTGTTTACGCCACTCCCCATCCAATTTAACTGACCTTGAGAAAAGGAAGAATGGGAGAAAATCCCCAGATCCAGATGTGCAAAGCTGATACAGACTAACCCAAGACGACTCAAAGCTGTAATCACCTCCAAAGGGGCATCTATAAAGTATTGACTCAGAGGTGTGAATACACACTGTATGTAAATGAGATATTTCTGCATTTCATTTTCAATACCCCATAATTCACTTTGTCATTATGGGGTATTGTGTGTAGATAGGTGAGAGAAAACATATCTATTTAATCAATTTTGAATTCAGGCTGTAACTATTGTACAAATGGAGTGGCGTAAGTAACATGGGAAGCTTTGCTAGCTAAATGAAAAGAAAGACCAGAATGAAAAGGATTCAACTGTTCTGCCGGTGGGCATTTTGTAAGTGATTTTCAAGTCAGTAGGGCTATGCATGATTCACTGTCCCACTTCTGCTGAATATGGTATTTTTACATGGTCACTACCAGCACTGTTCCCGGAACTATGGTGTCAACAGGCTTGGGTCTCAGTAGCCTAGTGTGAAAGGAACTATGGTGTCAACAGGCTTGGGTCTCAGTAGCCTAGTGTGAAAGGAACTATGGTGTCAACAGGCTTGGGTCTCAGTAGCCTAGTGTGAAAGGAACTATGGTGTCAACAGGCTTGGGTCTCAGTAGCCTAGTGTGAAAGGAACTATGGTGTCAACAGGCTTGGGTCTCAGTAGCCTAGTGTGAAAGGAACTATGGTGTCAACAGGCTTGGGTCTCAGTAGCCTAGTGTGAAAGGAACTATGGTGTCAATAGGCTTGGGTCTCAGTAGCCTAGTGTGAAAGGAACTATGGTGTCAACAGGCTTGGGTCTCAGTAGCCTAGTGTGAAAGGAACTATGGTGTCAACAGGCTTGGGTCTCAGTAGCCTAGTGTGAAAGGAACTATGGTGTCAACAGGCTTGGGTCTCAGTAGCCTAGTGTGAAAGGAACTATGGTGTCAACAGGCTTGGGTCTCAGTAGCCTAGTGTGAAAGGAACTATGGTATCAACAGGCTTGGGTCTCAGTAGCCTAGTGTGAAAGGGTTACCACTGTACTAGCACATAGTGAAGAGGCCATTTTGAACACATGGCTGCCTGCAAACACAATAACAACACCTTAGCAACATAAGATAAGACCTTGGTCGTTTCTTCTTGTCATGAAACATTACATAACAAGCTAGCGCTCATAAAAAATGTAATTCACTAACCAGAGACATTTGCTGTTTGGTCCTATGACGGTATGTGTGTGTTGAGTTCAGCTAATGGAAGGAGGAGGAGGCTGCTTCTGGACAGTCTCGTCCAGTCTTATCAGGTTATGGGCTGACAAACTGAGCCTGTTATAGCATTATTACCTCCTCTGGCAGATACACGGCATGGGTGTCACAGACACGCAGGTGAAACTGTATGCTGGTATGTCCGGCTGTCCTATCGTGGGGCTTTAAGCGTCAATCTCCGTAATGTACGGTTAAAACGGGAAATTTCACTTAGCCATGCAAGCGGTCCACAAGTGACTATTATAGCCACAAACTGGTCACAAAGAGATTTTCGCATTTCAGTGCTGTTTATGGCTTCAACGGCTCAATAATGTCAATATCAGTGGGGGTGCAGGTCTGTGTCCTTTCTATGTTTCCTGATCGCAGTCCCAAGTAGACATCTTAAAACATTTATATATATAATTTTGCCTTCTTCGCGCCAACACACACACTTGTCTTTTCTTACTAAGGCTGACGATGCTGATAGCTACTTTATTGAGGAGGCACTTACTGTAGTAGCTCTGGACAGGAGCACCTGCTAAATGACAAACCCCTGGAACATACAGGAGCATTATGACAAAACCCTTGAATGAGTAGGTGTGTCCAAACTTTTGACTGGTACTGTACGTCATTGGTAAAGGCTCACGAGGGATATTCACTATGCATAATGAACAGAGAACATCTCAACTCATTTTGAAGGATAGTATCTAGAGAAGCCACAAACATGTACTCCATCAACCAAAAAGCTGCTTTGTTTTACATGGTATATGAGATCTGTTCGTATTAAACAGGGCTGAGAAACTGCACGTTTCCCTTTTCTTCCCCCCCCTCTCTCGTGAATCAGAAGCGTTGTCACTATTGACAGAGAGCGAGGGTAGGTAGGAGGTTTAGATATAGATCTGTGATCTTCTATGATAGCAAATGGGTGTGAAAAACACATTAGCGATGCACTGTCATCCAACCATTAGCACTGGATCGGGTGTGTGGGTGTGTGTTTTAACACTTTAAGGGTGTAATACAGTGTCTTCAGAACGTATTTACACTTCTTCCACATTTTGTTGTGTTACAGCCTGAATTTTAAATGGATTAAATTGAGAGTTTTATCACATTATATACCACAAGGTCAAAGTGGAATTATGTTATTTAAAATGTATACAAATGAATAAAAAATAAAAAGCTGAAATGTCTTGAATCAATAAGTATTACCCCTGGGTTATTTATTTTATTAAACTAGTCAAGTCAGTTAAGAACAAATTATTATTTACAATGATGGCCTACCTACAGCGTCAGCCATAGTAGTAAGGACAGCTCAGGTATTCGAACCAGCAACCTCTCGGTTACTGGCCCAACGCTCTAAGCGCTAGGCTACCTGCCGCCCTAGACAAGCTTAAATAAGTTCATGAGTCAAAATGTTCTTAACAAGTCACCTAATAAGTTGCATGGACTCAGTCTGTGTGCAATAATAGTGTTTAACATGCTTTTTTAATGACTACTTCTCTGTACCCCAGACATACAATTATCTGTAAGGTCCCTCAGTCGAGCAGTGGAATTTCAAACAAAGATTCAACCACAAAGACCATCAAGGTTTTCCAATGCCTAACAAAGAAGGGCACCTATTGGTAGATAAAAATAGAATCAAATAAAAAGCAGACATTGAATATCCCTTTGAGCATTGTGGTTATGAATTACACTTTGGATGGTGTATCAATACACCCAGTCACTACAAAGATACAGGCGTCCTTCCTAACTCAACTAAAAACATATTTTCACTTTTTCATTATGGGGTATTGTGTGTAGATGGGTGAGAAAATATATATATTTAATAGATTTTGAATTCAGGCTGTAACACAACAAAATGTGGAATAAGTATGAATACTTTCTGCAGGCACTGTCAATAGGCTAACTGCGATTATGAAACCGGTCCATCTCACCATGTCTTTTCTGGGTGGGATGGAGATGGGAGGAAAAAGCAACCTGCATGGAAGATAGACGTGTCAAAAGAAGTCCTCTGTAGCTCTGTTTGTAGACGCTGTTTGCAACGCTGGGATAGTGGGTTCGCTGGGATAGTGGGTTCAATACCTGGGACCATCCGTATGTAAAATGTATACACGCATGAAGTCACTTTGGATAAAAGTGTCTGCTAAATGGCATAGAAATATATTTAAAATCAGCAAAATCACTGTACAGTACGAAGGTTAAGTGAATCCGAAGGCAGAGAAGACAGATGATTGAGAGATAGAGAGCGAGACCCGCCAGGGTGACTTTGGTTCAGGCCCGTTTGTAATTACTCCCCGGGGCAGGGGAGGAACTTCCTCTTGGCGATGGCCCGGTGGAACGCCGGCGTCTATATTACAGCGGTATTTCACTTCAGATCAATTGAATTCACGTGAGAATAGGAGAGAGCGAGTTGCTCGGCAGTGCATCTATATCAAAGCGAAAGCCTGAATTGTCCGGTGGGATGTGCTGTTGCTGTTTTTCTCTCCGTAACTTCAAAACAAACAACAGTCCACTTTGCAGTTCGCTTTGTTTCTTTGCCCAGTTTTTTATGGATTTATAATAGAAGAAGTTGGCGCTGGCAGAAATTCATAGTTGTAAATCTAACAGTGTACACAAGTGGCCTCTCCGTCTCCCCAACGCGTTTAGGAAGGGAGGAGCGTGAGCGCCAGACGAAGCGAGGTAGTTTTTCACCATCCTGGTTAAATTAGAAGACTGAGACTAAGCCCGTCGGCGTCGACGACGCGGGATATATTGGCTTTGTTTTATTTGTTTTTTTTCTCTCGAGCAAAATCCACTTGATGTCTTCAAAAGGTAAAAGGGCCCTGTGAGGCCGGCAGCAGATTGAAAAGAAATGAGTGTAAGACGAAAGAAACTGGAAGGAAATTAAGGAACTTCATTCAATAGTTTTCCCGTCTGTTGATGAGAGGGACTAGTGGGAGTGGGAAGTCACATTGGTTTGGGAGGGTTGGTGAGACAGGAAGAAGGATGCACTATGCCATTAGTCATTTACTGTTCACTGATGGGGGAAACTACCCTTGGTTATGTGTACGACATCCTACACACACATACAGACACACACACACACACACTGAGGCACATGATGACACACACACAGAGAAAGACACACACACACACACATCTCACATGAGTTCACGGAGTCAAAGTTATATGCAAATCTAGCACACTGACGCTAGTTATAGACACACACCAGTCCTGGTGTGTTTAAAGTTTTAACAAATCGTGCTACGAAAGTGCCTTCAAAAGAAGCCAGAAACCCTTTCAACAACAACTGCACTTGCCAGCGGGGGCCGAAATGAGGTCTTTGTAAATCCTCCTTAAATATCACGCGGCACCCTTGGGTTACGACACGAGATGAATCAAAGCTGACCGAGTGCAGGTCTCACGCATTCCGCTGAGGACACACACACACAGCCTTGACATTTAAACACAAGGACCTTTATCTAAGATTCTACATACACCCGAGGGCTATAGGAGGCTGCAGGTAGGTAGTCCACTTGACATGACACTCCGAGCATGTCCTGACCGCACCAGCAGCCCCCTGAGCGCTCCTGTGGGATTCTAGGAAAATATGCGTGACCGTGGGTGAGGCTCTGCCGACTTCCAATGAGGCACTTTATTTCATCAGACGAAGGGGCCTGGTAACTCAACAGGCTGACGTCGCCAAGACGTCTTAAGTATGCTACTGGAGTACGACTGATGTGAGAGGTTCAGGGATCAAACTTGCTCACGTTCATGTATGCTGAACACATACACTAAACATGGATGTGCATACTTGGGCATGCTTGGCATGACATCTATATGCATACGTGGGTGAGTGTGTGTGGGCATACACAACTGCCTGCATGCGTTTGAATTCAAGGCTGAGTGCAAGGTTGATTTCTACCAGTTTCCAGGCTGAGAGGTTCACCTAACAGCCCCAGATGAAGGTCCTAGGTGTGGGTGGGTGAGTGGAGGGGAGGTCTTCCCAACCCCCCAACCACGCTCTGTACTGAAGGTTAACAGAGGAAAGGAAAGGGAAAACCTAGTCAGAAAGGAGTGGGAGGAGAGAGAGAGGTTTTGATAGAGAGAGAGAGAGGAGAGAGGTGACCTGAAGATGAAAATTGATTTATTGCAGTGCCTGGAGACGCGGGCACTCCGGCAACATAAAAAGTGTATGGCGAGGCCCTTCCCACAGACTGGTAATTGCTGCTGGGGTCTCGACGGACCGCGCCGGAGATCTGTGAGTGGAAATGTATGCACCCTGGTTAGTTATACCCCCAGACTTTTTATTTTTAAACTCCACTCCAGAGGTGAGATGGAGCAACACATACATTCAGGCAGACACACACACACACACACCAGCCTTTTCTGTTCACCCACCCAGTCTCTCAAAAGGAGGCCACTCCAACTGCCCTGCATGATTTGCATTCAAGTGTACTACAGTGAGGAAGGCAGTCTGCTTAACAATGCCCTCTAATTCCCAGCATGCAACAGGGGAGCCTTTCAGAGGTGGGATGAGATATGGCGTGTATACAGTAATCCCAGACGTCATGCACTTTCCACTGGCCCGTTTCACTGCTAACGCTGTATGGAATTTCTGCTTTGAGGAAATGAACTATGTTTTTGTTCATGACGGAAGTAGAAGTAGCGGTGGGGCTGGAAAATATTTCTACTGAATATATCCTGGTGATGAAATCGGCTAAGTGTGAAGTCAAACGTTACGCTGAGTCATAGTTAATGTAACGTATTACCAGAGTCTACGAGCCAGAAACATGTTGATGATATATCATCTCTCTACAATATCTGCTTGTCTGCTTTGGCAGACTATGTAGGTATTTGAGATCTTTCCTATAAATTTGCTGCGCTTGATTGAGCTTGTGTGGCGCGGTGGAACCAATGGAATTGTCCCAAAAATGCAAACCCCACCCATTTGGGACTCCACACGCCTTTCTGATAGAAAGTTAATTAATTTGCTAGAGAAGAACTAGTCCAACATCACTACTTCATTACCATACTTCCTTCTGTACTCTGGTGCTATGATCTGTGATGTGCTGGTGATTTAAACCACAGGGTTGTTTTATGGGCCCTCTGTCTGCCTCTGACAACAGTGCAATTTACTGGAGCACTATGCAGTCTGCAGTGTTAGGGGGCTGCAGCACGGGGCCAGACACAGCCAGAGCCAAGCCCAGGCCCATTCGATACTGCTGACAAAGACTGGGGATGGAGGGGGAGGGCGGGTCTATCTGACTGGGACTCGGATCTCATCCAAAGCTACACTACTGGGAGGTAAGTGGGCTGAATATGGTAGGCAGACAGAAGGGTTCACACACACGCACGCACACATGCACACACACACACATGCACACGCGTGCAGCTCAATAGCTTTTATTTTTCTCTGCAGGGTTTATACTTCTCTGGATCTTGACCTTTTTGCTTCCTCTTATGCAGAGGGTGAACTCAGAGATGCAGACAGAAGATAAATACTGAAGGCTGAGGTCGAACAGTGCACATACCACTGCGAGCCACTTCAATAGACCTTTAAAAGATACTTGTAGGAGTCCAAGAAGAAGGCCAAGCATCTAAAATAAACATTACAAAGACATGAATAAAAAAAAGCTAATCAAAGTCAACCTCAAAAGACATCATCCTCACAGAAATCCACATTATGTGCGCCTGTATTAGTTTCGAGATTGACTTTTTTAGGAGGAGTTAGGAAACACAATATAGACGCTGCGGGGAGTAAAAATATGTGGAGCACAAAACACACTCACACAGACAGAACGAGAAAGAGAGAGATAAAAAGAGAGAGAGAGAGAGATAAAGAGAGAGACAGCTGCAGAAATGCCAGGGTGGCAAACTGAAAAAAAAACATAATGATGACTCGCCACAAACCCCCGGCGCTCAATAATTGATGCCCCCTTTTTTCCCGCTCGTTGGCCAACTTCTGAGATTCAATTCCCACGGAGATGAAGGGAACAAAAAAAAACAAGAAGAGATGAGAGATGTGAGAGAGAGAGAGAGAGGAGAGAGAGGAGAGAGAGAGAGAGAGAGAGAGAGAGAGAGAGAGAGAAGAGAGAGAGAGAGAAGAGAGAGAAGAGAGAGAAGAGAGAGAAAGAGAAGAGAGAGAGAAGAGAGAGAGAAGAGAGAGAAAGAGAGAGAGAGAGAGAGAGAGAGAGAGAGAGAGAGAGAGAGAGAGAGAGAGAGAGAGAGAGAGAGAGAGAGAGAGAGAATTTAAGTGGCGGAGGAGTCTCTCTTGCAGCTATCAGCACTTTGAATAGCTGCCTTGATGTTTGCTGGAAGCTCTAAGGGGATTGATCAAACCAAAGGAAATCGGGGGATCGGCGGTGCTGTGCACAGATACGAGATGTGAGACACATCCTCACTTGGCTCCATGAGAATTGAGATGTTCTATGTTTAAACTGTACGCTATACTATTCTTCGGTATCTTAGTCACTTAATGGTGTTTACATTCTGCATCACCAATCACTATATGTATTCTGTATACTATAAAGCTAACTATGCCACTGTATCTTAGTCCAATGCCGCCCTGACATCTATGTATATATTCTCAATCCATTCCTTACTTTGTTAGTGTCTCACGACTAGTGATGGGTCGTTTGCATATCAGAAGAGCCAAATCTATTTATAAAAACATTAATAATAATAATAATAATAATAATAAGAGCCTAAATGCTCAAGCACACACACATTGGTTCTGACTGTCTGCTCAGACTAACAGCCTGTTGTTCCTGTCAATCAGACACGCAGTGTCAACCAATAAACCAAAGATGCTGAGGGAGGGCGGAGTCAACTCACTCACAGTCACACACTTAGCAGCCGAGGACAGCTGGGAATACCACAGCTGGAAAATGAGTCGAAAGCACAGTAGCATTTGGATGCATTTTAATAACGTAGACAAAGTTAGAGCACAGTGTAGAATTTGACAAAACAAAATCTCATATAAAGCCGGTTCTACGAACATCCTACACCGGCGTATGCGAACTGTGCACCCAACTGTGAAGCTAGCTGTAGCGGAGCTTGGAGAAACTAGCGGGCCTGCTAGTGATAGTAGTGGAGCCAGCACCTCCACCTGTGGAGATGTATCCACTCAGTCAAGTAGGCCTACTCCACGACCCACAGCAACGCAGGCTTCTATGGATCAGTTAATGCCAAAGTCTATGTCTGTAGCAAAACAAGGCCAAATTGATATTGCATTGGCTAAAATGATTGCCACCGATTTCCAGCCATTTTCGAACGTGGTTTTAGAAATTATAGCAATAGTCTAAATCCAATGTACACAATTCCAAGCAGGAAAACCCTTTCAAAATCACTTATTCCAAAACTGTACGAGAGCACACAGGCTTCAGTGCGGGAAAGAGTCCAAAAAAGCTACTGCAGTTTGCCTTACCACTGACTGCTGGACATCAAGGGTAACCACTTCATACATGTCGGTTACATGTGACTTCTGGACTGCGTTGAGTTCAGCTACAGACACCTCAGAGAACAGGCAGAGGAACTGTTGAAAGTGGCCAGAGAATGGCAAGTAGATGGAAAAGTGGTCTGTTGTGTTAGCGACAATGCAGCTAACATAACCAAAGCCATGAACATTTCAAAATGGACCCATCATCCATGTCTTGCCCACACAATCAACCTGACTGTAAGAGATGCTCTGAAGGTGATGAAGCCCACTGTGGACAAAGTGAAAGCAGCTGTGGAATTCTTCCACAGGAGAACAGTAGGTGCTGAAAAACTAAAGTCTCCACAACGCCAGATGTGGATGCCTGAGCTGAGGCCTAAACAACACCGCACTACAAGGTGGAATTCAACATTTTATATGTTGAAGCGGTTTCTTGAGTCAAAGGATGCCATCATCTCTTCCCTGGCCATTGTCAATGCACCTGTTGATGCTCTGACCCAAGAGGATTGGGAGGTGGTGGAGGAGGTGAGCAGAGTCCTGGAGGAATGGGAGGTGGTGGAGGAGGTGAGCAGAGTCCTGGAGGATTGGGAGGTGGTGGAGGAGGTGAGCAGAGTCCTGGAGGAATGGGAGGTGGTGGAGGAGGTGTGCAGAGTCCTGGAGGAATGGGAGGTGGTGAAGGAGGTGAGCAGAGTCCTGGAGGAATGGGAGGTGGTGGAGGAGGTGTGCAGAGTCCTGGAGGAATGGGAGGTGGTGGAGGAGGTGTGCAGAGTCCTGGAGGAATGGGAGGTGGTGGAGGAGGTGAGCAGAGTCCTGGAGGATTGGGAGGTGGTGGAGGAGGTGTGCAGAGTCCTGGAGGAATGGGAGGTGGTGGAGGAGGTGTGCAGAGTCCTGGAGGAATGGGAGGTGGTGGAGGAGGTGAGCAGAGTCCTGGAGGATTGGGAGGTGGTGGAGGAGGTGTGCAGAGTCCTGGAGGAATGGGAGGTGGTGGAGGAGGTGTGCAGAGTCCTGGAGGAATGGGAGGTGTTAAACAGTTATTACTACATCATTATGTAATCCAGTATTATATATGTATTTGAGCAGTAGATGAGAATGTAGTATCAGCAGACAAAACATGAACCTGAGCTAATAGGTTACTGATCTCTTTTTTCAGCTATGTGACAGCCTCAAAAATGATACTCCTGTGTAAGGGTCTGCAGCCAATCACAGCCAGCCGCCAGAGAGAAGCAAATGTAACCACAGTGCATGTGACAGAGTTGATGGACACCCTATGTTCATCAATGGACAGAAAGTTCCACAGAAAGGAATATAATCAGAAACCGCTGCACTTGACCCCTGGTTTAAGAAGTTAGCCTTCAGTGATGCCAGAGCGATTGATGAGGCTCTTCAAAGAATAACTCCAGCAGTAGGGAGGGACATCCCCAGCAGAGCTGGCTCAGGCACCAGGGCAACAGGAAGGAGAGGGAGCAGATGAAGCAGAAGCACCAGCAGTAGCGCCACAAACGTCTGCTGTTTGGATGCTGTTTGGCGAGAGAGCAACTGGGGATGCAGCACGAAGGAATCCCTCAGAAGATGCCATAATGGAGGTCAGGTCCTATTTAAAGGAGCCCCTCCTCTGAGCTGGTGGAAGAACAAGGCCTCTGTCTACCCACTGCTTCCTAAAGTCATGACAGGGAGACATCCGTTCCCTCTGAGAGGGTCTTCTGGAAAAAGGGACAAATAATTACTGAGAGAAGAAACAGAATCAGCCGCTGGAAACTGAGGCAGCTTGCATTTCTGAATGCAAATCTGTCATAAAAGCTCAATATGGTCAGCATTGCTGTGTGCTGCTGGTTCTAACATGGCAGTAAAGAAGAGAGAGGACAGAGGGACCATTTTCATGTTTTAAGTGGGATGCTGCAGTTTTGCACATTGTTATTTATTATTGATATGGTGCAATATTATATTATTATGCTGTTCAGATTGTGTGTGTTTTGAATGGTTAGATTTATATGCACTTTGCATATATACATTAAAAAGTTATACTTTAAATGCAAATGTTTAAATAGCATTCTTTTTCAAACCAATGCACTTTTAAATACATTGTGGTTAAGGTAGAGTATGATTTAATTTAATAATTTAATTAGAATTGTTTTAACACCAATCATAGTCGAACTATCACAAACTGTTTGACTTGAAAAAATACAAAACATATATTTTTTTAAAAGAGCCGTTTGGGAGCCTAAAGAGCCGTCTCTTTTTGGTGAGCTGAGCCAAACGAGCCGGCTCACTGAGCCGGAATGCCCATCACTGCTCACGACAGACACGCTGAAGATCACAAGGATTCTTCAAAGTAGCCACCCTTTGCCTTGATGAAAGCTTTGCACACTCATGCTGGTTGAGAGAATGCCAAGAGTGTGCAAAGCTGTCATCAAGGCGATGTCAGGCTCTGGCCATAGGGAGCCCTTTGGCTCCTCTAGATAGCCAGGGTCAGAGCCTGACAGATCTAGGTCTCTAGATCTATGTTTTGTGTTGAATCCCAAATTAGAGGCAGCTGCGAAGCGTTGTCTCTGATTGGGGATTCTATTTAAGTTGTTCTGTCCCACACCGGGGTGTGGGTCTTTATGTTAGATGTCGTCATTGAAAGTAAGTGTGTTCTCTTTCATTCATTTATATGTTTGTTCTTTTGTATAGTTCCGACTGAGTTATAGTTTTATTGTTAATAAACACTATGTCGAACTATCACTACGCTTCGCCTTGGTCTCTGGACACACACGATCGTGACAGGCGATGGGTGGCTATTTAAAGAATCTCAAATATAAAATATATTTTGATTTGTTTAACACTCTTTTGGTTACTACATGATTCCATATGTGTTATGTCATAGTTTTGATGTCTTCACTATTATTCTACAACGTAACAAACAGTGCAAATAAAGAAAAACCCTTAAATGAATAATATTCCAAACTTTTGGCCCCCAGTGTATGTATGTGTATATATATACAGTTGAAGTCGGAAGTTTACATACACTTAGGTTGAAGTCATTTCAACCACTCCACAAATTTCATGTTAACAAACTATAGTTTTGGCAAGTCGGTTAGGACATCTACTTTGTGCATGACACAAGTAATTCTTCCAACAATTGTTTACAGACAGATTATTTCACTTATAATTCACTATATCACAATTCCAGTGGGCCAGAGGTTTACATACACTAAGTTGACTGTGCCTTTAAACAGCTTGGAAAATTCCAGAAAATTATGTCATGACTTTAGGAGCTTCTGATAGGCTAATTGACATCCTTTGAGTCAATTTGGAGGTATACCTGTGGATGTATTTCAAGGCCTACCTTCAAACTCAGTGCCTCTTTGCTCGACATCATGGGAAAATCAAAAGAAATCAGCCAAGACCTCAGAAAAAGAATTGTTGACCTCCACAAGTCTGGTTCATCCTTGGGAGCATTTCCAAACGACTGAAGGTACCACGTTCATCTGTACAAACAATAGTACGCAAGTATAAACACCATGGAACCACGCAGCCGTCATACCGTTCAGGAAGGAGACGCGTTCTGTCTCCTAGAGATGAACGTACTTTGGTGCGAAAAATGCAAATCAATTTCAGAACAACAGCAAAGGACCTTGTGAAGATGCTGGAGGAAACAGGTACAAAAGTATCTATAGCCACAGTAAAACGAGTCCTATATCGACCTGAAAGGCCGCTCAGCAAGGAAGAAGCCACTGCTCCAAAACCGCCATAAAAAAAGCCAGACTACGGTTTGCAACTGCACATGGGGATCGTACTTTTTGGAGAAATGTCCTCTCGTCTGAAGAAACAAAAATATAACTGTTTTGCCATAATGACCATTGTTATGTTTGGAGGAAAAAGGGGGAGGCTTGCAAGCCGAAGAACACCATCCCAGCCGTGAAGCACGGGGGTGGCAGCATCATGTTGTGGGGGTCCTTTGCTGCAGGAGAGACTGGTGCACTTCACAAAATAGATGGCATCATGAGGAAGGGAAAATCTGTGGATATATTGAAGCAACATCAAGACATGTCAGGAATTGTGAAAAACTGTGTTTAAATGTATTTGGATAAGGTGTATGTAAACTTCCGACTTCAACTGTGTGTGTGTGTGTGTGTGTGTGTGTGTGTGTGTGTGTGTGTGTGTGTGTGTGTGTGTGTGTGTGTGTGTGTGTGTGTGTGTGTGTGTGTGTGTATGTATATATATGATTTATTTATTTTTATGCAGAAATGCCTTCTTGAACAGTAGCTAGGCTACCTAGGTGGCTAATGGTAGCTAGGCTTGGGTTTAAGGGTTAAGGTTAGGGAAAGGGTTAGCTAATATGCTAAATAGTTGCAAAGTAGCTAAACAGTAATAAATAGTTGGAAAGTAGCTAAAATTCTAAAGCTGTCTATAATTAAAATATACTGTATAAAAAATACACACAAAAATATTTACATATTCATTCTTAAAGAGATGGGCGGGGCTAAGTCTTAAGAGGGTGTGAGCAATGCTGAAGGGGCGTAAACAAAGAAGAGGTATCTAGAAAATGTGAAAATCATTCAATGGCATTTTACTCCTACTTGTCTCCAAAGTGGGATAACAAGTTTATCACATTTCTTAGCAGCACAACTTTCTCGTGGATCTCCAACTGCAATGTTGATACTTTCAAGCTCTGAGTCTGTACTTATATAAAACGTAAAAGAAGCCAATCTTGAAAATGTAACATATTAAAGTTCACCTTCCTGAATTCAGTCATATACTGTATGTCTTTGACAGAAGCATCGACGTATCAAACCTCAACAACCCCAAGTTCACAGAGAGTTCTAGAAACGTTACTACTACTGTAGTTTCTCTCCGATGTTCACGTCATTATTTCCTCAGTCTTAGGTCACTCAGGTGAAGAAAACACAACTCCAGCACCAGAATGAGTTGCAGAGATGGGTGTCTACTACTCCATAAATCCTTGGACTGTCTGGTTCTAGTAATTAACCTTAAAGCCGTAGCAGGAGGGAGGACAAAACCCATGCTACGGTTTAATCTGGTTGTCGGTGGTCAGTAAATAATTGAGCCTGGTAGATTGCTTTATTGGAACACTCTCTCGGGTCGGCCCTGCCAGGCTGTCAAGCTTTATTAGGTAGAGAGGAGAGAGAGGGGCGGGGGGGAGACCGCTGCGGCATGCCGTCTCTCTCCCTCTTTCCTCTGTTGTCTCTCTTCCACCCACTCTCTCATTCCTCCTCCCTCTACCGCCTCCTTTTCCTCCACTTCTCTCCTCCCGTTTCTGGCGGAGGGTCTGCCCTAGGCTGGCAAAGAGTGTATATGTGGTGTGTCAGATCAGCATGGTATTTCTGTCCTTCAGTTTGTCAGCCATTCATCTAGTCTTCTGTATGTTCATGAAAGGGGAGGACAAGCATAGGTAGTTAACTATGCATTTGATCCCAGCATGTCAGGAGTCACGGACACTGACATGTACAGATTATCCAAACATGCATAGCGTGAAGCTAGGGTGAAAGTGAGTGGGCAAAAGAGTATAGTAATGCATATGAAGTAAACCAATTTGATGACATTGATTCCATCCCACTGTGTTTTCTTCCCAATTCTTTAATTGTAGTTATTAGGGCTTTTGAATGTTCATGACATGTTTACTTTTCACTTCTTATTTGGATTATCTCAATGTTGCTAAGTGCTCTAGGATGTGAACAGAAGGGGGAGACAGGTGGGATGTTCCAGTGTTGCTAGGCAACATCCGCCACAGCAGCCTAACTAACCTGACTGTGACAACACAGCAGAACGGTTAATGAGGATACAAAAGGATGAAGTTCAAACGCCGCTGCCGAATGCCGCAGTTTGAAAAGAACAGGCTTTATGTGTTTGGTGAGAGGTGTGGGTGTAATTCAAAAAAGTCACAGCGAGAGAGTACGGTCGACTAGCCTACCTTCACGCCCGAGACACTGTGTAGCCAAGCTACATCCATGGGTCTCTGAGATTTGGTTACAGTCAATCGCTGGCAGACTGGCAGTGCCAGGTGGTTTACAGCGGAGTGGTGCCAGTTAAATAGCCTCTCCATCAACGTCCAAAAAACTAAAAGGAGCTTATCTTGGACTTCAGGAGACAGCAGAGGGAGCACGCCCCCATCCATATCGACGGAGCCGCAGTGGAGAAGGTGAAAGACTTCAAGTTCCTCGGCGTACACATCACTGACAATCTGAAATGGTCCACCCACACAGACAGTGTGGTGAACAAGGCTCGCCAGAAATTGGGCTTGGTCCCTAAGACGCTCACAAACTTCTACAGATGCACCATTGAGAGCATCCTGTCGGGCTGTATCACAGCCTCTCTGCAACCGCAGGGTTCTCCAGAGGGTTTTGCGGTCTGCCCAACGCATCAACAGGGGCACACTGCCTGCCCTCCAGGACATCTACACCACTCGGTGTCACAGGAAGGCCAATAAAATCAACAAGGAACTCAGCCACCCGAGCCACAACCTGTTCACCCACATACACACACACACACACACACACACACACACACACACACACACACACACACACACACACTACATACAGTTGAAGTCGGAAGTTTAGATACCTTAGCCAAATATATTTAAACTCAGTTTTTCACAATTCCTGACCTTTAATCCTAGTAAAAATTCTCTGTCTTAGGTCAGTTAGGATCACCACTTTATTTTAAGAATGTGAAATGTCAGAATAATAGTAGAGAGAATTATTTATTTTAGCTTTTATTTCTTTCATCACATTCCCAGTGAGTCAGAAGTTTACATACACTCAACTAGTACTTGGTAGCATTGCCTTTAAATTGTTAAACTTGGGTCAAACGTTTCGGGTAGCCTTCCACAAGCTTCCCACAATAAGTTGGGTGAATTCTGGCCCATTCCTCCTGACAGAACTGGTGTAACTGAGTCAGGTTTGTAGGCCTCCTTGCTCGCACACACTTTTTCAGTTCTGCCCACACATCTTCTATAGGATTGAGGTCAGGGCTTTGTGATGGCCACTCCAATACCTTGACTTTGTTGTCCTTAAGAGGATATCTCTCCAAAAAGTACGATCTTTGTCCCCATGTGCAGTTGCAAACGGTAGTCTGGCTTTTTTGCCACAACTTTGGAAGTATGCTTGGGGTCATTGTCCATTTGGAAGACCCATTTGCGACCAAGCTTTAACTTCCTGACTGATGTCTTGAGATGTTGCTTCAATATATCCACATAATTTTCCTTCCTCATGATGCCATCTATTTTGTGAAGTGCACCAGTCCCTCCTGCAGCAAAGCACCCCCACAACATGATGCTGCCACCCCCGTGCTTCATGGTTGGGATGGTGTTCTTTTTTCTCAAAAACATAACAATGGTCATTATGATGAAAGAAATAAAAGCTGAAATTAATCACTCTCTCTACTGACGTTTCACATTCTTAAAATAAAGTGTTGATCCTAACTGACCTAAGACAGGGAGTTTTTACTAGGATTAAAATGTCAAGAATTGTGAAAAACTGAGTTTAAATGTGTCTGGCTAAGGTGTATGTAAACTTCCGACTTCAACTGTACATTCATATACATACATATATTATATGCACATATAAATACATTTACAGCGGGTGAAATAAGTATTGAATACGTCACCATTTTTCTCAGTAAATATATTTCCAAAGGTGCTATTTACATGAAAGTTTCACCAGATGTTGGTAACAACCCAAGTAATCCATACATACAAAGGAAAATAAAACAAATAAGTTCATAAATTAAGTTGTGTGTAATAATGTGAAATGACACAGGGAAAAAGTATTGAACACATGAAGAAAGGGAGGTTCAAAAAGGCATGGAAAGCCAAGACAACAGCTGAAAACTATCAGTAATTAAAAAGCAATCCAGCCCCCTGTCAGTGCAAATTAATATCAGCTGGTTCAGTCCCAACTGATGGCCTACAAAAAGGTCTCATTGCCAAGGTGTCACACAAGACACATCTCATGATGGGTAAAAGCAAAGAGCTGTCTCAAGACCTTCGCAACCTAATTGTTGCAAAACATAATGATGGCATTGGTTATAGGAGCATTTCTAAGCTTCTGAATGTTCCAGTGAGCACTGTTGGGGCCATAATACGGAAGTGGAAAGACAATCATTTCACCATAAATTTGCCTGAGAAAAATGGTGACGTATTCAATACTTATTTCACCCGCTGTATACAAATATATACACTGGGGGCCAAAAGTTTGTAATATTACTCATTCACAATTTTTTACATTATAGAATAAAAGTGACTTCACTTTTATTCTACAATGTAAAAAATTGTGCAAATAAGGAAAAACCCTTGAATGAGTAATATTCCAGGGGGTGTATATATACAGTCGTGGCCAAAAGGTTTTAGAATGACACAAGTATTGGTCTCCACAAAGTTTGCTGCTTCAGAATTCTTTGATTTTTATGTCAGTAGTTACTATGGTACACTGAAGTATAATTACAAGTATCCCATAAGTGTCAAAGGCTTTCATTGACAACGGCATTCAGTTTATGCAAAGAGTCAATATTTGCAGTGTTGACCCTTCTTTTTCAAGACCTCTGAAATCCGCCCTGGCATGCTGTCAATTAACTTCTGGGCCACATCCTGACTGATGGCAGGCCATTCTTGCATAATCAATGCTTGAAGTTTGTCAGAAGTTGTGGGTTTTTGTTTGTCCACCCGCCTCTTGAGGATCGACCACAAGTTCTCAATGGGATTAAGGTCTGGGGAGTTTCCTGGCCATGGACCCAAAATGTCGATGTTTTGTTCCCAGAGCCACTTAGTTATCACTTTTGCCTTATGGCAAGGTGCTCCATCATGCTGGAAAAGGAATTGGTCATCCCCAAACTGTTCTTGGATGGTTGGGAGAAGTTGCTCTCAGAGGATGTGTTGGTACCATTCTTTATTCATGGCTGTGTTCTTAGGCAAAATTGTGAGTGAGCGCACTCCCTTGGCTGAGAAGCAACCCCACACATGAATGGTCTGAGGATGCTTTACTGTTGGCATGACACAGGACTGATGGTAGCGCTCACCTTGTTTTCCGGATGGCCTAAACAATCGGAAAGGGGATTCATCAGAGAAAATGACTCTACCCCAGTCCTCAGCAGTCCAATCCCTTTACCTTTTGCAGAATATCAGTCTGTCCCTGATGTTTTTCCTGGAGAGAAGTGGCTTCTTTGCTGCCCTTCTTGAAACCAGGCCATCCTCCAAAAGTCTTCACCTCACTGTGCATGCAGATGCACTCACACCTGCCTGCTGCCATACCTGAGCAAGCTCTGCACTGGTGGTGGCCCGATCCCGCAGCTGAATCAACTTTAGGAGACAGTCCAGGCGCTTTCTTGGGCGCCCTGAAGCCTTTTTCACAACAATTGAACCTCTCTCCTTGAAGTTCTTGATGATCTGATAAATGGTTGATTTAGGTGCAATCTTACCAGCAGCAATATCCTTGCCTGTGAAGCCCTTTTTGTGCAAAGCAATGATGACGGCACGTGTTTCCTTGCAGGTAACCATGGTTGACAGAGGAAGAAGAAGGATTTCAAGCACCACCCTCCTTTTAAAGCTTCCAGTCTGTTATTCTGACTCAATCAGCATGACAGAGTGATCTCCAGCCTTGTCCTCGTCAACACTCTCACCTGTGTTAACGAGACAATCACTGACATGATGGCAGCTGGTCCTTTTGTGGCAGGGCTGAAATGCAGTAGAAACGTTTTTTGGGGATTAAGTTCATTTTCATGGCAAAGAGGGACTTTGCAATTAATTGCAATTCATCTGATCACTCTTCATGACATTCTGGAGTATATGCAAATTGCCATCATCAACACTGAGGCAGCAAACTTTGTGGAGACCAATACTTGTGTCATTCTCAAAACTTTTGGCCACGACTGTACAGTATGGTCTATGCGACCAATCAAATTCAATTACATTTTTGATTTGATTACAGGGGAGGCAGCTACAAAAGCAGGAACCAGTCTCTCGATGCAAACAGCCAGATCGACAGGTTTACAGTGTATTCGTCACTCTTCTCCTCTTACTCAGTCTTTAGATGAATGTCTCCATCTAGTGCCAGGCCCATTGAGCTAAAGAGTCTGTGGCTCCAGCCAACGAGGTAGCAGTGACAGCATAAGCCTGGAGGGATCATACATTAGGAGTGTGTGTGCGTGTGTGAGGGTGCATCTGTCTGTGTGTGTGTGTTGTGGAGCATGGCCCCTGGCTGTAGCTGGTGTTATATCACAGTGTTATAGAGTCCTTTTAAAAATATGTTTTGAGCACTCTTTGATTTACTCTAGTGTGTGTGTGTGTGTGTGTGTGTGTAACTAATGTGACAGCAACATACAAGGATTGTTTTGGTGCTCCTCAGTGTTTCTATGTCGTTATGATCTGTTTGTGTTTGAGAGGTGGATATGAAAGCGAAAGAAACATGGTTGATTTGCATGGCGGGAGGCGGTGACTCGAGCACAATGGAGGAAATGAAGGAGTCGCCATGCCGCCGCTGGTCCTAGTTTGGGTCTCATTAAACTAAGATGAAGCTTTGGCAGGACTACCGTATCCTAAAAAGCTTCTAAATAATCTTCTGGTCGTCATTTGCCTTGTCTGGTTGGTGGTTAATTAAAGCTGGAATCCATAGTGGTGAAACTGACACGTCCAATTTGTGATATTACAACAACAAAGACTTTACTTGAAACAACGAACACTGTTTTTTTTCCATCGGACATCATTGCACGTGAGTTAGAACAGCAGACTACAATTTTTTTCTCTCACGTTGCTAGATGCTCATTTCCTCGTAACAAGCAATAACAAATGCTCCACCACTTAAGAGATACCTTACTAGAAAATGACTCAAGTAAAAGTGAAAGTCACCCAGTAAAATACTACTTGAGTAAAAGTGTAATAGTTTTTGGTTTGAAATATACTCAAGTATCAAAAATTCAAAATATAAATCATTTCAAGTTCCTTCTATTTAGCGAACCACAATTGTATTGTTTTTACGGATAAGACACAATTTACAAAAAGATAAGAAAGTACATTGAAAGTACAGAAACCCCAAAAAATTACTGACTGCAAGAACAACGTGGAAATGTGGAAAAATATGAGGCCTTTAAGCCACGCCATAAAGTAGCACGTCTGCCCAAAAAGACGATGGTATCCAATGGAAAATTGTACTGCTATCCTACAGGGCTCACTCTGGTAGCTTGCATAGGGCTTTGATCAAAAGTAGTGTACTATGTAGGGAATAGGGTGCCATTTGGGACGCGCACATAGCCTACTAAATTCTACAGTGGCTCCAGCCCTGAAAAACTCATTCAAGGCAATAAAGGTCCCCTTGGTCTCTAATGAAATTTGGATGGGAGTAGCAGAGCACCCCAGGGCTACTTCGCCCTCAGCTCCTTCCCTTGCCCAATTCGGCAGGTGTTCTCGTTGAGCCATCTTGCTTGATTTTGCATTCCCCTCAGCGGGAGCAGCCGAGCATACTGTAGATGAGAAGTGTATTTAAGTTTGCAAACTCCACAGAGGATTGACCCCTTATCGTAATATCCTATGACAACTAGCTGGAGGCCAGGTAATGGGATTGAGGTAAACAATATTTTTTTAGACACTATTTCAAACAGCCAGAAAGTTTTTCATAATTTACCAGCATTAAAAAGGAAAAGTATTTAGATTAATGTGTGGATTAAGAGTTGTTCTGAAAGTTATCGTACGCGTCCCAAATGGCCCTATTCCCTACATAGTGCATTACGTTTTGCCAAAGCCTTATGGGCCATGATCTTCTACCAAAGAGTATTGTAGCATCACACCAGACACAAATAGTCTTCCACTTGAAGACCGCAAATGTATGGAGACAATCCTTCTTAAATGGACACTTCATTCAACGTACCTAATTATTTAACTACAGGAGGAGGGTTGGGACAAACAAAGGTCATTTTACCAGCAGATACCAGCAGATACCAGCAGCCTCCCAAGTGGCGCAGTGGTCTAAGACACTGCATCTCAGTGCTAGAGGTGTCACTACAGACAACCTGGTTCAGTGGTCTAAGACACTGCATCTCAGTGCTAGAGGAGTCACTACAGACAACCTGGTTCAGTGGTCTAAGACACTGCATCTCAGTGCTAGAGGAGTCACTACAGATACCCTGGTTCAGTGGTCTAAGACACTGCATCTCAGTGCTAGAGGAGTCACTACAGATACCCTGGTTCAGTGGTCTAAGACACTGCATCTCAGTGCTAGAGGAGTCACTACAGATACCCTGGTTCAGTGGTCTAAGACACTGCATCTCAGTGCTAGAGGAGTCACTATAGACAACCTGGTTCAGTGGTCTAAGACACTGCATCTCAGTGCTAGAGGAGTCACTACAGACAACCTGGTTCAGTGGTCTAAGACACTGCATCTCAGTGCTAGAGGTGTCACTACAGACAACCTGGTTCAGTGGTCTAAGACACTGCATCTCAGTGCTAGAGGAGTCACTACAGATACCCTGGTTCAGTGGTCTAAGACACTGCATCTCAGTGCTAGAGGAGTCACTACAGATACCCTGGTTCAGTGGTCTAAGACACTGCATCTCAGTGCTAGAGGAGTCACTACAGACAACCTGGTTCAGTGGTCTAAGACACTGCATCTCAGTGCTAGAGGAGTCACTACAGATACCCTGGTTCAGTGGTCTAAGACACAGCATCTCAGTGCTAGAGGAGTCACTATAGACAACCTGGTTCAGTGGTCTAAGACACTGCATCTCAGTGCTAGAGGAGTCACTACAGACAACCTGGTTCAGTGGTCTAAGACACTGCATCTCAGTGCTAGAGGAGTCACTACAGATACCCTGGTTCAGTGGTCTAAGACACTGCATCTCAGTGCTAGAGGAGTCACTATAGACAACCTGGTTCAGTGGTCTAAGACACTGCATCTCAGTGCTAGAGGAGTCACTACAGACAACCTGGTTCAGTGGTCTAAGACACTGCATCTCAGTGCTAGAGGTGTCACTACAGACAACCTGGTTCAGTGGTCTAAGACACTGCATCTCAGTGCTAGAGGAGTCACTACAGATACCCTGGTTCAGTGGTCTAAGACACTGCATCTCAGTGCTAGAGGAGTCACTACAGATACCCTGGTTCAGTGGTCTAAGACACTGCATCTCAGTGCTAGAGGAGTCACTACAGACAACCTGGTTCAGTGGTCTAAGACACTGCATCTCAGTGCTAGAGGAGTCACTACAGATACCCTGGTTCAGTGGTCTAAGACACAGCATCTCAGTGCTAGAGGAGTCACTATAGACAACCTGGTTCAGTGGTCTAAGACACTGCATCTCAGTGCTAGAGGAGTCACTACAGACAACCTGGTTCAGTGGTCTAAGACACTGCATCTCAGTGCTAGAGGAGTCACTACAGATACCCTGGTTCAGTGGTCTAAGACACTGCATCTCAGTGCTAGAGGAGTCACTATAGACAACCTGGTTCAGTGGTCTAAGACACTGCATCTCAGTGCTAGAGGAGTCACTATAGACAACCTGGTTCAGTGGTCTAAGACACTGCATCTCAGTGCTAGAGGAGTCACTACAGACAACCTGGTTCAGTGGTCTAAGACACTGCATCTCAGTGCTAGAGGAGTCACTACAGATACCCTGGTTCAGTGGTCTAAGACACTGCATCTCAGTGCTAGAGGAGTCACTACAGACAACCTGGTTCGAATCCAGACTGTATCGTAACCGGCGGTGAATGGTCCCACAGGGCGGCACCAAATTGTTTGGCCGGTGTAGGCCGTCATTGTAAGTAAGAATTTGTTCTTAACTGACTGTTAAAGGTTAAAACAATTATAAATGTTTTTATTAAATACACAACATACCATCTATAGAAGAGAAAAAATCAGTATCCCACTCTTTCCTGTGCTTATTCGCAACAGCTTTATAATTTATTTCACCCCTTATCATAACTTCCTCTGACAACTAGCTGGAGGCCAGGTAATGTGACAACTAGCTGGAGTCAAGGTAATGTGACAACTAGCTGGAGGAATGGTAATGTGACAACTAGCTGGAGGCCAGGTAATGTGACAACTAGCTGGAGTCAAGGTAATGTGACAACTAGCTGGAGGAATGGTAATGTGACAACTAGCTGGAGGAAAGGTAATGTGACAACTAGCTGGAGGCCAGGTAATGTGACAACTAGCTGGAGGAATGGTAATGTGACAACTAGCTGGAGGCAAGGTAATGTGACAACTAGCTGGAGGAATGGTAATGTGACAACTAGCTGGAGTCAAGGTAATGTGACAACTAGCTGGAGGAATGGTAATGTGACAACTAGCTGGAGTCAAGGTAATGTGACAACTAGCTGGAGGAATGGTAATGTGACAACTAGCTGGAGTCAAGGTAATGTGACAACTAGCTGGAGGAATGGTAATGTGACAACTAGCTGGAGTCAAGGTAATGTGACAACTAGCTGGAGGAATGGTAATGTGACAACTAGCTGGAGGCAAGGTAATGTGACAACTAGCTGGAGGCCAGGTAATGTGACAACTAGCTGGAGGAATGGTAATGTGACAACTAGCTGGAGGAAAGGTAATGTGACAACTAGCTGGAGGAATGGTAATGTGACAACTAGCTGGAGGAAAGGTAATGTGACAACTAGCTGGAGGAATGGTAATGTGACAACTAGCTGGAGGCCAGGTAATGTGACAACTAGCTGGAGGCAAGGTAATGGGACAACTAGCTGGAGGCCAGGTAATGTGACAACTAGCTGGAGGAATGGTAATGTGACAACTAGCTGGAGGCCAGGTAATGTGACAACTAGCTGGAGGCAAGGTAATGGGACAACTAGCTGGAGGCCAGGTAATGTGACAACTAGCTGGAGGCAAGGTAATGGGACAACTAGCTGGAGGCCAGGTAATGTGACAACTAGCTGGAGGAATGGTAATGTGACAACTAGCTGGAGGCAAGGTAATGTGACAACTAGCTGGAGGCAAGGTAATGGGACAACTAGCTGGAGGCCAGGTAATGTGACAACTAGCTGGAGGCCAGGTAATGTGACAACTAGCTGGAGGCCAGGTAATGGGACAACTAGCTGGAGGCCAGGTAATGTGACAACTAGCTGGAGGAATGGTAATGTGACAACTAGCTGGAGTCAAGGTAATGTGACAACTAGCTGGAGGAATGGTAATGTGACAACTAGCTGGAGGAATGGTAATGTGACAACTAGCTGGAGGCAAGGTAATGTGACAACTAGCTGGAGGAATGGTAATGTGACAACTAGCTGGAGGAAAGGTAATGTGACAACTAGCTGGAGGAATGGTAATGTGACAACTAGCTGGAGGAATGGTAATGTGACAACTAGCTGGAGGAAAGGTAATGTGACAACTAGCTGGAGGAATGGTAATGTGACAACTAGCTGGAGGAATGGTAATGTGACAACTAGCTGGAGGAATGGTAATGTGACAACTAGCTGGAGGCAAGGTAATGTGACAACTAGCTGGAGGAATGGTAATGTGACAACTAGCTGGAGGAATGGTAATGTGACAACTAGCTGGAGGCAAGGTAATGTGACAACTAGCTGGAGGAATGGTAATGTGACAACTAGCTGGAGGAAAGGTAATGTGACAACTAGCTGGAGGCCAGGTAATGTGACAACTAGCTGGAGGCAAGGTAATGTGACAACTAGCTGGAGTCAAGGTAATGTGACAACTAGCTGGAGGAATGGTAATGTGACAACTAGCTGGAGGCCAGGTAATGTGACAACTAGCTGGAGGAATGGTAATGTGACAACTAGCTGGAGGCCAGGTAATGTGACAACTAGCTGGAGGCAAGGTAATGTGACAACTAGCTGGAGGCCAGGTAATGTGACAACTAGCTGGAGGCCAGGTAATGTGACAACTAGCTGGAGGCCAGGTAATGTGACAACTAGCTGGAGGCCAGGTAATGTGACAACTAGCTGGAGGCCAGGTAATGTGACAACTAGCTGGAGGCCAGGTAATGTGACAACTAGCTGGAGGCCAGGTAATGTGACAACTAGCTGGAGGCCAGGTAATGTGACAACTAGCTGGAGGCCAGGTAATGTGACAACTAGCTGGAGGCCAGGTAATGTGACAACTAGCTGGAGGCCAGGTAATGTGACAACTAGCTGGAGGCCAGGTAATGTGACAACTAGCTGGAGGCCAGGTAATGGGACAACTAGCTGGAGGCCAGGTAATGTGACAACTAGCTGGAGGAATGGTAATGTGACAACTAGCTGGAGGCCAGGTAATGTGACAACTAGCTGGAGGCCAGGTAATGGGACAACTAGCTGGAGGCCAGGTAATGTGACAACTAGCTGGAGGCCAGGTAATGTGACAACTAGCTGGAGGCCAGGTAATGGGACAACTAGCTGGAGGCCAGGTAATGTGACAACTAGCTGGAGTCAAGGTAATGTGACAACTAGCTGGAGGAATGGTAATGTGACAACTAGCTGGAGGAAAGGTAATGTGACAACTAGCTGGAGGCCAGGTAATGTGACAACTAGCTGGAGTCAAGGTAATGTGACAACTAGCTGGAGGAATGGTAATGTGACAACTAGCTGGAGGAATGGTAATGTGACAACTAGCTGGAGGCCAGGTAATGTGACAACTAGCTGGAGGAATGGTAATGTGACAACTAGCTGGAGGCAAGGTAATGGGACAACTAGCTGGAGGCCAGGTAATGTGACAACTAGCTGGAGGCCAGGTAATGTGACAACTAGCTGGAGTCAAGGTAATGTGACAACTAGCTGGAGGAATGGTAATGTGACAACTAGCTGGAGGAATGGTAATGTGACAACTAGCTGGAGGCCAGGTAATGTGACAACTAGCTGGAGGAATGGTAATGTGACAACTAGCTGGAGGCAAGGTAATGGGACAACTAGCTGGAGGCCAGGTAATGTGACAACTAGCTGGAGGAATGGTAATGTGACAACTAGCTGGAGGAATGGTAATGTGACAACTAGCTGGAGGAATGGTAATGTGACAACTAGCTGGAGGCCAGGTAATGTGACAACTAGCTGGAGGCCAGGTAATGTGACAACTAGCTGGAGTCAAGGTAATGTGACAACTAGCTGGAGGAATGGTAATGTGACAACTAGCTGGAGGAATGGTAATGTGACAACTAGCTGGAGGCCAGGTAATGTGACAACTAGCTGGAGGAATGGTAATGTGACAACTAGCTGGAGGCAAGGTAATGTGACAACTAGCTGGAGGAATGGTAATGTGACAACTAGCTGGAGGCCAGGTAATGTGACAACTAGCTGGAGTCAAGGTAATGTGACAACTAGCTGGAGGAATGGTAATGTGACAACTAGCTGGAGGCAAGGTAATGTGACAACTAGCTGGAGTCAAGGTAATGTGACAACTAGCTGGAGGAATGGTAATGTGACAACTAGCTGGAGGAATGGTAATGTGACAACTAGCTGGAGGAATGGTAATGTGACAACTAGCTGGAGGAATGGTAATGTGACAACTAGCTGGAGGCAAGGTAATGGGACAACTAGCTGGAGGCCAGGTAATGTGACAACTAGCTGGAGGCCAGGTAATGTGACAACTAGCTGGAGGCCAGGTAATGTGACAACTAGCTGGAGGCCAGGTAATGTGACAACTAGCTGGAGGCCAGGTAATGTGACAACTAGCTGGAGGCCAGGTAATGTGATTACGCTGTAAATGAGAGTCTTGCAGACACCATTTCAGACAGTGTGCAAACAAATCGCAATAAAATACAACCAGGATTGGACATTTCATCATTAAAATAATTTGTATTAAGTTGTTCTTAGGGTTATGTTCTTAGAACAAAGAGCATTGTCACCCCAGACACAAACGTTTTTCACTAAGGAACATTTCACTCATAAATGAAAGTTTTGGCAGATGTTTTCAGATCTCAAAATGATCTCACCCCATGACATCGTAGGAAGTGGTTTCCTCCTGTCATTAAGACTACATCGAGGTCTGAAAACATCTGACCAACTTTGATTTGAAATGACAATGACCCGTTATGACTGCAAAAAGTACAGAAAAAGATACGACACAATAATTCTTAACTTGGCACAATGTGCCTCATTCAACTAAAGAAGGACTAAACGATAATGACCGTCAGATACGTCACGTACCATTTATAAAAAGGGAAAAGATATGTTTCCATTATCCTTATCTAGGTGATTACTCTTTATCTGTAGGCTCCTTTGATGAAGACCGGAGAGAGGATGACCTTCACTTGATCCCCATCTCTCTCTCCCTCCATCCCTCCTTCTCTACCTCCCCCCAGGGCTACCAGCTACTCTAGTCTTCATGGATGCCTGCCGCTTGCTCGCCGGTCTGAATATTGACTGGGGCGGATACGGCTCAATCTTCAAACGGTCGATTGGTTGCTACTTTAGTTAGGCTACGCTGCACACGGCTTAGTGTGTGCGGTACTTCCTTATTGCAGTCACTCAGCATGACATTGATAGGGGAGAAGTACTGATGTGGTAACTACCAACTAGGGTGAGTAGGCCGTGGTTGAACTACTCACAGATAGATGGGTTATTCATCTCTGACAAGATCAGAGGAGTGATCGTTGTCATAGAAAATGTATACATCGTATTATGAACCGGGTAGTTTGGGTCCTGGATGCTGATTGGAAGAAACAGTGCGTATATCAGACAATATACCACAGGTATGACGCCAAGACACTTGCTTACAGTTCTGTTTATATAACCAGTTTATAATGGTATTAAGGCACCTCTTGGGTTTGTTGTATATGGCCAGTATACCACGGCTAAGGGCTGCGTCCCTTCCGCATCACGTAGTGCCTAAGAACAGCCCTTAGCCGTGGTATATTGACCGTATGCCACACTCCCTCAGGACTTATTGCTTAATTATAGCATGTTACTGTACAGCCACTGCGTTACAATTTAGGCGCGTATCAGTGCCTAAATCTGCCGTTTCCATAATGTTCCTGTGTTTTATATACATTTCCACAATGTAGATATAATTGACATTGTGAATTTGATCAGTTCTCCATTATGTTATCCCTACATTCTACTTGATGCTGAAATGCCCTACCACATAGGCTTTACTGGTGCTCTGGTGGGTGAATAGAACAGACAAGCAGCAAACAAGTGGGCTTTTGATTTATCCCTGTCGTTGCCTCATGAGAAATTTGAACGTCAATGTTTCCTCCAGCTATAGATCATAGACCAATGAGGCGAGGCAGCTGAGCTCACTGTAAGATCTGTTCTTTCAACACACAGTCCCTCTTCTAATGCGAGAATATGGCAGAGGAGGAGCCTGTGTCTTATTGACCCTTCAATAATGCAACGTGCCTCCGAAATATCACTGTTAATGAGCAATTCATTCCATGAACCAGTGCGGACAACCTCTGGTTAATAGAAGCAAACATGACAATGGCTGTGTGTGTGTGTGTGTGTGTGTGTGTGTGTGTGTGTGTGTGTGTGTGTGTGTGTGTTGGGGGGGATAATATACAAAGAGAGGTTGGATAATGCAGACAATGAGAGGCTAGATAATGTATACAATGATATGATGGATAATGTACAAAGATAGGTTGGATAATGTAGGTAATAAGATGATGGATAATATAGACAGTGGTATGGCGGATAATGTGCAACAATAGGTTGGATAATGTATACAATGAGAGAATAGATCATGTATTCAATGATATGATGGATACAGTGCAACAATAGGTTGGATAATGTAGAAAACGAGATGACAGATAATGTATGTAATGGTATGATGGATAATGTGCAACAAGAGGTTGGATAATGCAGACAATGAGATGGTAGATAATGTATGCAATGAGATGATGATAATATACAAAGAGAGATTGGGTAATGTATAGAGTGAGAGTTTGGATAATGTATCCAATGCTAGGTAGAAATGTATAACTGGGATGTCTCACAGCACTGACTACTGGATAGGAATTACAATGTGGTGTGGGAGGCGAAGAGAAAAGCTTATTCAAACTAATGCATAGTAGTGAAGTTACTTAATTCCCCTTAACAAAGCCTAGGGGAATTAACACCTTTGTATAATTAATCCCCTCATTCTAAATAGTAATGTTTCACTGAGTATACAATGTATTTTTGAATCAATACAACCAACCAGGGTAGAGGTATGGAGACGTATTCTTGCCAAAATGAAGTACTTAGGCATATTTAAGTTAAAACACTACCTCCAGTAAATAAGTACAAGCGACTTTATTCTGAGCTGCCAGGTCTTCTGAAGAAGTAATCATAATTTTGCCTTTGTTGAATTAAACGTGTTTTACCGCTCGCCCACACAATGCTGTTTATATCACTCACAATCAAGTCTCATCAATGCTTATCCTACCATTATCATTGTGCCAGTCTAACACAGCGATTGGTGGAGATTCAGGAAGCTGGAGTTGATAGTTCCTCAACATTTATTCATGCACTCAGTTGTTTCATGCCCCCAATAAACCAGACTGGGTTAAAAAAAAGTATGTTTTCTTTCAAATGCTTTGAGGGGTGGATTGAGCCTGCATGCCTGAGAATGCTTAGATGGGTGAGATTTGCACTTTTGGGACTTCTTTGTTGGTTCCATTGGTAGCAGGTGAGCTCAATTGAGCGCAAATAAAGTAAAAAAAATATGTATATAAAAAGGACAAATACTATTTGGATCAAGGTCTGCAATTAACTGTATTTGTATTTATTTATTTATTTAACCTTTATTTAACTAGTCAGTTAAAAACAAATTCTTATTTACAATGGCGGCCTAACCCGGCCAAACCCGGACCGCGCTGGACCAATTGTGTGCCGCCCTATGGATTGTGACACAGCCTGGAATCGAACCAGGGTCTGTAGTCTGTAGTGACGCCTCCAGCACTGAGATGCAGTGCCTTAGAGCCCAAAATGTATGAGAAGGATGAGGAAGTGAATCGAGGACGTTACATAATGCAGATCCTCATCTAACCCACTAATGTGGGAAGAAAACAAACCTCTGCTAACCTCCGGTTTAACGCCTAGTAGTTTGAGCTACAGCAAGTCCCGAGTGGCTTGCTAATGCATCACAGGTTGCAACCTGCGTCACCCATCAAAGCAGAGAGAGGTGACGGGGGCAGAAAGCTTTGGGAGGAGAGGGAAGAGGGAGGGGACATTGGACTGTTCCCCTCTTATGCTTCCTAGCTACCTACTGTATATCTAGTCCCCTCTGTCTTTCCCCTCTGTCTTCCTCCTCCTCCTCCTCCTCCTCTTCATCTCTTAACTGGTTTGTCTAGTTCTTTCCCTCTCTCTTTCCACTCTCTCTCTCTGTCCTCTCTCCACGTCCCTCACACTTCCTCTCCCTCCCCTCTCTATCTCTCTTCCCCGTCCCTCTTTCTCTCAGCCAGCTCGGGAATAACGAGCAGAGGATGGGTGTCTCTGCTCCAGGTCAGAGCTGCTGTACTGAGCGCGCTCGGTGGTGGCTGCGAGGGAGGGAGCGTATTACCTGCCTCCCATTAGAGTGTCTCGTTTACCCAGAGTGACCCCCCCCCCCAACGAGCTTCGAGGCCTAGCAGGGAGACGGGCAGGTGGCATGGATGTAAAGGACCCGCTGGTGGAATGAAGAACCATTCACATGCTTTGGTGTGGGGGAACAGGGCGGGGATGGTGAACGGGGTAGAGAGAGGTGAGGAATACTGTAAGTAATTCAGTCGATGATGTATTTTCATATCTCGTGGATGAAGAAAAGTCAGTGAAAGCGGGCAGGCAGACAGTTTTCTGGGAGAAGGTGGTTAATGGGAACAACGAAGTTGGAAGGTGTTAGAAATGTACACTGGTCCAGCACCTCTAAACGGAGTGCCGCAAGTTAACACAAGGTCATCCATCCAGCCATCCATTTATTTTAAATGACTTGAAGCACTATCGTTTTTGTTTTCATCCATCCATCCATCCATCCATCCATCCATCCATCCATCCATCCATCCATCCATCCATCCATCCATCCATCCATCCATATTAACAGTAGAAACAACTGTAAATAGTCGTTCATGTAATGTTAGGTGAGAGATACCAACAACCCCCTCTCTGCTATTTACGAACTGAATCCACACTGTACCAGCTTAAAGTACACACCAGTTTCCCCTATGACAGACGTGTCTTTATAAACATCTCAGCTAATGACACATGGCACAGGAGATAGTTTGATGTGTTTCCGTTCCTCCTAAGAGCATGTGAACTATGATTGACTGTAATTCTGATAATGTCTCTCGGTTTTGAAAATCGGGGGGAGATGGAAGTATTTCCATGGTAACCGTGGCAAGTGCCACTAATGTACATGGGGGGAAAATGGTGTGTCAGAAGACGATTATAGAAATTACATCTTAGCTGGGTGCCATGGCAACGTAGAAGGGTACAGAAAGCTGATATCATGGATAGACTTTCGGGAAGAATCTAGGGCCCGTCCCAAAGGCACCCTGTCTTCACTATAGGGACCTGGTCAAAAGTAGTTCACTAAATAAGGAATAGGGAGACATTTGGAACAACAAAAATATTGAATAACGAAAAAAAAAGTATTGTTCCAAATACTGTACAAGCAAGATAAACATATTTTCATACTCATACGTGCGTCTCTTTCAGTCCCTCTTAAATGGAAACCAGTGTTACGTTTTGACTCCAGATGGTACTTGCACATATCAATTACTGTCTGTTTAATTGTTTACGAATAATGCGGGATGTCGAGCAAACGTTATATTATATTCAACTGTTGTTGGTTTTTTTCCTCAAAAGCTGCATTTCATTGAGATCTAATAGTATACAAACTCCCACAGAGATTCATCTGGCGATATCGAATTTCAATAACCTCCGTTATTCATGTAGAGGTATGTGTCGGATCTGGCGGGTCTGTTATGGTGTGGGGTACACTTGCCTTGCATGGTTTAGGTCCACTCAAACCCTTAGAATGCAAAGGAAATGCCAGTAAATAAACAGCCATCCTGAGTAATCACCTTCAACCTACAGTGAATCATTTCTATCCTGATGGGAGTTGATGACAATACCCCCATCCACAGGGCACAAGTGGTCGCTGAAACGTTTGATGAGCGTCAAAACCAACGTTAACCATATTCCATGGCCATCTCAGTCACCAGATCTCAACCCAATTGGAGATTATGGAGCAGAGCCTGAGACAGAGGTTTTTTCACCATCATCAACAATTATGGGAATTTCTTGTGGAATCCATTCCCCAAATCCCTAATATTAAGACACTTTATGTTGGGGTTTCCTTTATTTAGGAATTACCTGTACCCATCCTTGGGCTCTGGATATTCCCCACATAGGCTGAGATGAGTGTGTGTGTGTGTGTGTATGTGAGAGTGTGTGTGTGTGTGTGTGTGTGTGGAATCGCGAGAGAGGGTGAGAGCAGTACAGGTCAACAACATATCAATCATAGTGGAGAAGGTAACATGCCACGTGTGTTATATTTTCCCAGCGAGGTTTGACGACCCCAATATACTTCTGTCACCTCTCCTCCGTGCTGACTCGAGTGGTAGGGAACGAAAATGAAAACTCAGGTTTTCAGATTGTACATCAGCAAGATTGTATCACATGGGGGGGACGGGGAGGGGACGGGGGTGGGGGCTCTATTATTTTTTGCTACCTTTCTCTCATCTCAGATCTTCTATTCAGCACAGTGATTTTGGTGAGCACATTAGCCCACAGCTATGGAGAACCACAGCGTGCGTTACTCCATACTCTGAAAGACCAAAAGAAAGACACGTAGATGAACCAATGCCTGATGAATCCACATTTTCACCAGATACCTTTTACCAGGTGAAAAAAACAGATCCTGAGTGAACCAGCAGACAGAGAACGGGTTCAAGAGATCGCACAAACAAACATGGCGGCGGTGGACTTGGCAAGGGAGAGGTTTCCTCACAAGGTTGGTCGCGACTGGGCCGGACGGGAGAAACTGTGAAGAGTTCTACTTCTTCCCCACTGAAAGCTCCTGTGGGAAGGCCTGGGGCGCTCCGGCTGCCCAGCCTGCCCTGGGCCACGTAGACGCTCCAGTTGGACCCCGGTAGACTCTCAAGAGTCTGTCAACTCAACTCTGGGGTATCTGAGGGACTCAGAGGTGTGAAAAGAAGTGAAAGAGAAAAAAGGGTAAAGCCCTGAGATGACACATCTGACGTAAGAATAGCCCCTGGCTGTCCAATCGCCGCGGCCGCTCCACATAGGAGATCTGTGCCAGGGAGAGACAAGGCATGCTGCTGGCCTGAAACCATGCCCTGTAGTCAGTGTCTTGAGCTGTTAGAAGTAGGACAAGACTAAAACTTTCACCAACGCACTGTGTTGGATTACATAGAGGGAGAGAGAGAAAGAGAGGGCAGAAAGACAACCAATTTTACCAGACAGGTAATGAGTATCTCAAAGGGCAAGAAAGCAAAACACAAAATAGATCCATGCTGATCCGGAAGAGATAGCATACGTAGAGGGAAGGCAGGAGGGGAAGACAACAAGGGGATCCTTGGAGTTTTTCATTTGACATCCATCACTTTAATGTACAAAACATGGTTGAGAGCAGCAAGTAATGGAATCTAGGATTTACAATGCGGAGAGGAAGTGCTTTCGAGAGTATTCCGCAAAAAAAAAGTATATCAGAACACCTGCTAATAAAATAACACCTTGTGTCTCGCTTTGACTACGAATGAGGCAATGTGCTTTGGTGCTATAAAAAGGGGACTTTGCTACTGCTAACTGTCACGTGTCAGGTATCCAGGGGTGGTGATGTTTGAAAATCAAGGCCAGAGTAGGTTTCTCTCATATCGGGGTATGGTTGTGATGTAGTTGGGGGATTTGTTGTCCGACAACCAAGCAAACCAAAATCGCTGCGGGCTCTGCTCCTCTTCCCCTTCTGTCCCCGTCCAGATGGCGGTTAAAGACCCCAAACATTACAGTTTGGCCTGGTAAAAAAGTTGAAGACTACCTCAAAGTGGCAGACTAGACTCAAATTGGTTATGCTTTATTGTAAGGACAAGTTCGTTGCTTTGACACCTCTGGTACAGCGTAAACATTCTCACTGAACTTGGGCTGCCATTGGACTGTGGTGTGGAATTCATAAATATATCTAATGCCTCCAATTTACGGACACAAATCATGCTTCTTCTTCCCCATTCCTTTCTTCAAACTGATTGGTTTTGAAAGATTGAGATGATAATGATCCGGTATAAACGGAGAGGCTGTGAGTAATCGAAAAAACCAAGGGGAAGCGTAGCCTCGTAAACAAAATTCTATTTAACATTGTTAAAAGGTAATTTGTCTCCATTGTGAGCTGGTCTCTCTCTCTCTCTCTCTCTCTCTCTCTCTCTCTCTCTCTCTCTCTCTCTCTCTCTCTCTCTCTCTCTCTCTCCTCTCTCTCTCTCTCTCTCTCTCTCTCTCTCTCTCTCTCTCTCTCTCTCTCTCTCTCTCTCTCTCTCTCTCTCTCTCTCTCTCTCTCTCTCTCTCTCTCTCTCTCTCTCTCTCTCTCTCTCTCTCTCTCTCTCTCTCTCTCTCTCTCTCTCTCTCTCTCTCTCTCTCTCTGACATGCGCTCTCCTCCTTGCATGCAAATGTGAAACTCTGAAAGTAGAGGAAGAAGATAAGGTAAGAGCTGGAGGAGGACTGTTGAGACCGCTGGACTTTCTGGGTACATGTTTTTTGCTGTAAAATGGACGACACGTGTAATGTGTTTTAGTGTTCATCAGGACTATGCACAGTCTAGACGACTGGGTCGGAGGATCCTCTCCTCTCAGTCTTTCTGCAGGCTTCTGCTGGGTGTAGACTCAGCCAACCAGAACGAATATTGATGATGAAAATCAAGTGTTAATCAAATGTTAAGCTGCAGCTGATGTGGCAGTAGCGTTGATATTTAAACTAGGTACCTTGCCACACCCACACCCGACCGGTGACCGCATCTCAAGCATGCATGTTTGCATACCAGGCGCACGCAATCTCAGTACTGGGTAATGGGAGCAAACGGAGCGTGTATGCGCAACTAACCAACGAATGAGGTGGGTGGTGGAAAACTTGAGAACATCACGGCGACTTGTGGGTCAAGAACGACAAAAACTGTATACAATATACCACCACCCAAAAGGGCACTTGGCGAGTGGGGGGACAAAAGAACAGGTGCTGGGGAACAGGTAAACCCCTATCTGTGCCTGGTGTTATTGGCAGCCATCTTCAGCTTTAAGGCTTCTTGTTACCATGTGTAGTTAGTTACAGCAAGACAGATCCGGGACCAGGATACCGACTTATCCGTTGATTTAAGTGTGCAGACTCTGGAGCCTCATTTTCTAGTACAGCCTGTGTACTGTAGTTATGCCACAGCACACAGTGCATTTCAGATCCGCCACTGATAGCATGCATGCTAGTTATCACAGATATTCACCGTACTATGGCAGACCAGTTTCTGGTCAGAAAACCCACCAAATATAAACCATGATACGTCCAAATTGGATGAGTGGGACTCAACTCCTAGATTTCAATTGACAAATGTCCCTGTGGCGAATCTGCACTTTACAATCCTTAACTAAAATGTTTAAGCATCACTCTCGGTCCATAGGCAGTCCGTTAATGGAGTTCATCCCAAAAATGTGACATTGACTGAGGTTTGTTGACAGGCTGTGGGAGATGCATTAAGCTTCCCTCAATCAAAATACACACATGAAAAAAAGGGTCTGTTCACTGTACACACGTTACTACAGACTAAATGCTTGAAACGCTATCCTTCACGTATAGAAAAATAAAAATGTCAACAGAACGAAAAACCTTTAAAAAGTGTCCATCTGTAACTTTTGCTTCCAGTTGGAATTCAAGCCACTAACACATAAGTCCAAGAATAGTGCTGAGAGATTAACCAAAATGTTGATCATTTTTTAAACAACTAATTGACCAATATCAGTTCAATTATTTAAATTCCATTTCGTTCATGTTCTCTCTATGAGCTGAATACGCACATTACGGAGTTTATCTAGCAATAAATCAGACCAAGCCTGAACAGTGAGATGTAGTAGAGAGTTGTAGTTTCCAACAGGCCGATATTCTACACAGTTTAGCGCAGAAAACGTGATAATTAACTACAATGACCATAATCCATTGCGTGCCAACTTGTCCGGTCTGTGTTCCTTTCACGCCAGCTATGTTAGGTTAGTGTGGGGAAGACAAGAAGAGAGAGAGAGAAAAGACAGAAGAATGCATGATGGAGATGGATAGAGAGCAGTTGCTTCCCTACCTGAAAATACATGATCTATATAAGTCATTGATAGTTGGTATTCAGCAGTCAAAAGTATAACTTTGATGATGTAATATACACTGAAATAATATTTATGTTATTAAAGTAATGTGAATAAATGATGGTTAATAAATGGTAAGAAGTAATGGGCGGTCACTGTCATCATGGGACTTTTATTAATAGTTTTTATACTGCGTTGTTACAGCATTTAAACAGCATAATGCATTTAATGTTTAAAAAATTATCAAAACCGAACTGAACTCAAAAAGTACTAACAAGAATAATAGTTAACAGTGATTTTGCGACGATAAGGTTCTATCTGACATTTTGGTAAAACGTGAGTTATTGACAGAGTTGCTCTTTATGTGGTCCTTTTCACGTGAGATATGTCATATCCTCATAGCTGAACCCAGATTGACATTTCAGCGCCATAAGGTTCTATCTGGGACTGCACCCTCCCAGGGTTGTGGAGTAACGGATTACATGTCAGGGATTACAAAAAAACGGTAACTGTAATCCGTTACCAGCAAAAATATTGTAATCAGATTATAGATACTTTTGAAAAACTAGATGATTACTTCGAGGATTACTTTTAAATTCATAAAGGATGTTTACGGGGAAAAATATTTGACACTTGTTTTCTCAATGACATTCAAATCAACATTGAAAAAAGGCGCAAGTTTACGCTTGTTCCACCTGAGCGAGTCTGACCACAAGTCAGAGACCACCATCAAACACATCAAATGTGTTTGATGGATCGCGGGGAAAAGAGCAGGAATAGGCTTTTGTAGACTACAGTCCAAGCTATGTCTTCCAATGGTGCGACTGCTGTCGGCATCCAAAGATGATTTGAATTTGAAGAAACGCTTCTAGGTAAGGATGACGGCGATAACGGACATCACTTATTATTGATCTACATAGAGCATTGATGTGAATCACACTGCTGCTCTCTCATTTAGCTAATTGTGGTTATTGTTGATGACTGTTCACAAATCTAAACATGTATTTCAACCCAATAATGGTTGAATTCAAGACGTTTAAGCTGCCTATCAATCATTGTTTTTGAAACCAGTGGACAGCCCTTTGCCTTGATGACATCTTTACACACTCTTGACAAAGCCTGCCATTCCATGACCACAGCATTTAATTTTCAACTCCAATCAATGAACACAATCAGTCCTCCATGACAACAACATCATAAACAACAGAGTAGGGCTGGATAATAAGTCTTTAGTTTTGGGGTCATGCTCAGGTTAAACTATTTGGTTAATCTATACTTCCATATTTCCAAGTCCTATTCTTGAAGATTAAGGGGTATAACATTTATTGGAATGACTGGAATTCTGATAGACTTTTTAATGTAAAGATATAATTTAATTGTATTATTATATGTAGTAGAAAGTGATGGGTTAGAAGTAGCCTACATAACCAACCCATAAAGTAACATGTAACATCCATATATGACCAGCTATGTAAACTTTAACATTGATTTATCCTGTAATAGATGTTGTTCAATCAGTAACATCCATGTTAGTCTTCTTCTAATGTCTCTTAAGGGGAAAGTCATCTAAAAATAACTGAATGTAATCAGATTACGTTTGGCGAGGTAATGTGTAACTAACGGATTACATTTAGAAAGTAACCTCCCCAACCTTGCACCCTCCTAAAAAATGTGATACTCTGCACTTTAGGTACCTTCAGGTGAGGACCTGGGTTATGAAAGAACATTTGCTACAAAAAATGTGATTGTAAAATGTGAAAACTTTAAATGCTCAATATCGCAGAACCTTATAGTCCCAAGGTCTCGAAATGTTACATACAAGAACCTCCCCCATCAGTTTCCAAACGTGAACGGAGCCAGCCCCTTTGACACAGAATATGATATGCACTCAAGTCATTGTTGTGCCAGGCTGGTTATGTGTTTATGGGAGACTGTGACCCTGCAGTGTCATTACAAGACTCACAGAGATTCAGCCATTATCAATAAGAGATGTTGACAACGAGACGTAACGCAAAGAACTCGGGCCCGCCAAGAGCGTTTGGGTCATTAACGCCTCCTCCTTGCACAAGGTTACCCACAATATTTCAGCCACCCCCTTTTCCATCCGACAGACAAGTGCTGCGTGACCCTAACTGGCATTGGAAGCTTTTGACGTTCGGACTGAGTTAAGGAAGCACTAACAGTTAATGTAGCGTTCATTGAGAGGCTGAGCGCCGTCCGACAAAAAGGGGGACGCCTTAAATCACAGCCTGCGTCCACATGCAGATTCAATTAGCCAGATTGACATCGGTAATCCCGCGCTGATGCCGCCAGCAAGTTGAGCTACAAGGTGGTTCTATCCTCTAGTCTGATCCACCGCCTCACAGTGACTCTCTGTAATATGAGTACAGTTTTGTCATTCAGATCAGCCTGCACAGTGACAGGTCACGAGCAGCCCGGGGCTACAGGCTGTCAGCGGTGGATCAACCAGACAGACAGTTAGTGAGATAACGCGTCCATCTGCCCGCCGCCTGCTCCTGACAGACAAAACAAAGGGCCACACAAAAGAAACCTCTGATCCAAGTATCTCTTCCTCCTGCTGCTTGTCCCTCTCTCAACAAATTCAAACCCGTTGATTTGATATATGGTGGTGACTTCAGCAAAGCTCTATCTGATATTATAAAAGACTCCATTCCCACGGACAGTGATAAGTGTAGCGTACGCCGTTAATGGATCACACGTCAAGATGTAAAGCGGCGTCTACGGTGATGGGCTCTCAAGGAGCAGTCGGTAATCACGTTCAGAGGACGAGGAGAGAGAGAGAGCCAAGTTAAAACAAAGGCAAAGGAGTTAAAACAATATGGAACGAACAAACAAGTACTTTTAAAATGTATATTGATGTGAAGTCAAGGGGAGATAAGGAGTCGGACCCGCACAAAAAAAACTAGGCCTCTTGGCTTCAAATGGCACAGTCACAGACTCGCAACACTTCTATGAAAATGTACCGCTGTTCTGACAGCCGAGCCCTCTTGTACGGCGCAACTCGTCTCCGACAGAGTGACACAAGAAACACATTAGCCACATCAACCATCTGTGAAGTGAACTCCTATCCCTACCACCCGTCCTCATTTCCCCATCTCCCTCCCCGTGTACTTAGCCCCCGTCTCCCCCCCTCTGCTCCCCTCCATCCTTCCACAGCCGCACCTAACCTGTTGATGCAGACACTAAGGCCTTTCTCATTTGGTCAAAAGTCCGTTCTCCCCCTCTCTCTCTCTCTCCCCTTTCCTCCGTCCCCTCCTCGATAGCCTCCTTTTGGCGAGGAAGCACAAGTGTATCCTATCTGAGTCCTTCAAGGAAATCAGTTTTTTAAATCAGCTATTGTTTTCTGGAAGGAGAAAAGCATGCAAACACAGGGGCGTTTTTTAGACATCGCCTAGGACTCCACCTGTACCTGTATAAAAACAGGGGCTGTTGACAAATTTAGACAGTGGAATTCATCATTAAAAAAAACGAAAAAACAAATATAAAAAAATATTATCGTCAGAGCTGCTGCGCAATCCAGCTATCCAGCTATGTGTGGAGAGATGGTGCTGAGGTGTGGAGAGATGGTGCTGAGGGAGGGATGGTCCAGGTGTGGAGAGATGGTGGTGAGGGAGGGAGGGAGGGGCAAGGTGTGGAGAGATGGTGGTGAGGGACGGAGGGGCCAGGTGTGGAGAGATGGTGGTGAGGGAGGGCGGGGTCAGGTGTGGACTGTGGGTGAGTCGAGTGCGCGCGACAGTTGACAGTTGCATTTTCTGAGATGTCGCCTACGGTGCCAGATTGGCAAGAAACACCCCTCTGCAAACATTTAAAATCTACCACACCCCCTTTTGAATCAGCTACTGTTACTCATCCCTTTATCTATACAATTTCTTGCACAACTTGCTAAATTTGTTTTTATCAAGTTGCACATTTATTTTGGTATACCACCCGGAGTAAACATATATTGCCCGATGACGCGCGATTGGAGAAGTCTCATTTCATAAAAGCGCATTTTCAACCACTTTTCCCTCTCCTCACCGCCCGTACTCGACTACCTTTGACCTTTTCCAAAAGGGGGTCAGAGAGGACGCAGGAGAGGACGCAGGAGATGAGCAAATCCAATTGAGAAAAGGCCTATGATAAAAGACAGAACGGAGAAAAATTTGGATCCCATGATTTTCAAGCTGATTTCAAGTGTAATCAAGAAGCAATTCTCTGGGTGTTGTGGAGCTTTGACACCCATCTCTAATCTTCCCGCTGGCGCCCTTACACCAGTCAATAGTGAAGCCCCCCCGGCCCTGCACCGCAGCTGATTGTGGGGTAAAGCACACCTGAGAGGTGTCAATCAGCGCTAACTGGGGGCGCGTTGGCTTAGATCTCTGCACATTAATCAGCAGGCAGGCGCCGTGGCAACTGGAACAACAGCAACAGTATTCTCTGTAGGATTAAGCTGACTGTTAAATTGACTGCTAGCAGAATGAGTTGTGGAGTGGGGAAATAAAAGTGAGAGAGGAGGAGAGAGGTGGAGAAGAGGAGGGGGGAGGAAAACAGGGCCGGCTGGAGAAAGGAGGGACGATAAAAATAAAAAATGTATGTGTGATTCCTGTGTTTAAGTTTGGGAATTACATCCCCTTGGTTGTGTGGGGTTGGAAAATGGGCGGAGAAGCTTAAAGGAATTATTCACTGAGACATAATTAAACGCACTGTGAAACTTTAAATCAACTAAATAAATTGCTTTTCTAAATTACACTGCCTTTCCTCCTCTCCTCCACTTTCCTCATAAAAAATAAATAAAATTGAATCACCGTCTTTCAAACCGTAGGTTTTACGTGAAGTAAATTGATAAGGGCCATCCATCCTTGCAAAAGAGAGATATTTATTGAAAAAAGGTCATATGAAAAAGTAATAATTGTTATTTGCCTACCTCATTACTTGGGTATAGAGAGAAATATGAAGGCAATTTGTTTGATAGATAAATTGCCAGAAGAACACCGCCAGTCATCCGCCTAGCTATAAATGCAAATTAGGTTTAGTGGCATTTCCCTTTTTTAGAGTGTGAGTGTCCCTCCCAATATTAACATTGCAACCGCTAACCAACCATGGCTCATTTGATTGGCTCAGAGTTAAAAACAACCGCTAATATATGGTGGCAGGGTGTCTCGGCTTGAGCTTTTGGAAATGCAAAATGTTGTGGGGACAGACACTGGCTTGACTACTGAAATCTGGTTTGACTACTACTTACTTAAATTGCATACTGTGTGTTCAGTAAAACATGTATGCAGTACACATTGCGTTGAATCTTGCCATTCGTTCATTCATTTTGGTAGAGCACGTCTTCTTTACTGATTACCAGCTGCTGTCAAAAACACATGGGTCTCTTCCTCGATAGTGTGTAGCGGTTTCTGCCATGCTCAATGATTGTTCTCACGCACGTTAATGCTCATGCACGAGTCACGACCGCCATTTAATAAGAGCACGTGCATCTGATTACGAACGGTGAAGCTACAAAATAGACCTTGCGGCTTTACCGTTTAACTGTTAAGCCAAAAAACTAATAATGGAAGCAGCAAATTGGTCAGTTGGAGATGTCCCCTAGCACTTCTGAGCATCTGGGCAGACTCCAGCATTCAGAGAAACTGGATTCTTTCACCAGGAAGGAAAATGTGATACATTAGCCGAGATTGGAATCCATCGGTCAGAAAAAAAGTGCAGGGAAAGAATTAAGAATTAAACTCAAACCAAGAATATACAAAAGATACAAGATCACAACAACAAAACCGCCATGATGAAGCCATGATGACACAAGCAGCGATGATCTGCACAGTAATACATTGTTTTTAACCAAATTACTATCTAGCTAGCTACCATTCTGATTGGTCGGATCAACACTGTACAGACATGATCACCGGAACGTCCCTCTTGAGTCTTTGTTTGTAGGCGGGGAGAAGCAATATGGAGTGATGGTCGGATTACCCGAAAGGAGGACGGGAGAGGGCCTTATACCTATGTTGAAAAAGCATGTAGCAGTGGTCAAGAGTAGACTTTCCCCAAGTTAGACAGTCAATGTGTTGTTAATTACTTTTGTTAAAGTCCCCCGCAACAATGAACGCTACAGGGTCCAATGAAGCTCTTTGAGAGCCTATTTGATGTTGGCTTGGGGCAGGATGTACTCAGCCATGGTGATAATACCGGTGAACTCTCTCGGAAGGTAAAAAGGACTACATTTTATGACCAAGTATTCCAAGTTCCTGTTCTTTTCCCCCATCGCACCATGTGTTGTTGGTCATAAAGCAGAGCACACCACCCTTGATCTTGTCAGAGAGAGCCCGCTTCCTATCCACTCGGAAAACTGTAAAAACCCACTGGTTGTATATAATCTGTCTGGATGTCGGAGGAAAGCCAAGTCTCAGAAAAACAGAGTATGTTGCAGGATCTTATGTCCCTCTGGAAGGAGATCCTCGCTCTGAGCTTTCAAGTTTGTTCATTAATGACTGAACATTGGCGAGTAGTATGCTCAGTAATGGAGGACGGAGTCTTAATCTCACTAAGACCACCCCACGTCTGCCTCTCCGTCGGAGTCTTCGCTTCCTATTCTCCAGTAGGACTCCCAAGCAGCTTGGCTCCTCGCCAAAGACGTAAGTCCATTGTTCTGTTTCAGGGAATACCCGGGTGTATGTAGTAATGCACGAAACAAATTGATGAAGACAATTTTAGAAAAACCTGCAATCTTTCATCGAAGCTCGAGGTGAGGCTCCATCTATATATTACACAAACATACTTATACTTTTCAGAGGATATTCCTGAACCATCAAACTCAGAGGAAGCTGCAAGCTCGAATAGTGAAGCCACAACCCCAGAGCCTTGAACCCCCAGGGTCCATCAACACAACCAATGCTCCTGCAACTCCTGAGCCCTGCACCCGCCAAGGGTCCATTCTTGTTTGGTAAACAGTTCACTGTCAATTTATTTTAATGTTCACTTGTTTAGCCCTAATCACGTAATGTAGAGGTCTTCAACAGGGGTGGGAAATCTCCTCTACTGAGATATTTTGAGTTATGTTCCTAAACATTATTCAAGGACATCTAGGAATTGATATATAAAACTGTCACGCAGATTCAATTAATAATTCTGACCCAAGACAAACCAGTACGCCTGGCACCTACTACCATACCTCGTTCAAAGGCACTTAAATCTTTTGTCTTGCCCATTCACCCTCTGAATGGCACACATAAACAGTATCAAATGTCTCAAGACTTAAACATCATTTTTTAACCTGTCTCCTCCCCTTCATCTACACTGATTGAAGTGGATTTAACTAGTGGCAATCACCTGGATTCACCTGGTCAGTCTATATCATGGAAAAAGCAGGTGTGCTCCAGGGCAGCTGAAATATGCTAACGAGCTGCCACCATCTTGATTTCCTTCTGTTCTCGGCCCCTCTCTGCTCCTCCCCCGTCTTCTCCGAGCAGAGCAGGCTGGCCCTCTGCCCCTCCCCTGTCTTCTCCGAGCAGAGCAGGCTGGCCCTCTGCTCCTCCCCCGTCTTCTCCGAGCAGAGCAGGCTGGCCCTCTGCCCCTCCCCTGTCTTCTCCGAGCAGAGAAGGCTGGCCCTCTGCTCCTCCCCCGTCTTGTTAAGGCCCTTTGCCTTAACAACTCCACACAGACAGCATGTACACCTGCTGCTCCAGAGCCTGTGCGCGTCTTCCTTCAGACAAGCTTGCATCAAAACTGTATTAATTTGCACAATGTCTGTTCACTTCTGCTTGTAAATGTCCGAACTCACTAAAAACAACATTCGGTTCCCATACCTGTACTTGTTTACCTTTATGAGCAGTTTATTTTCGTTAGCGCTCATTAGCATATTTAACTATCAGTCTCTATGGAAATTCGTTATACATTTTGTTAGCATTCTGGTCATAGACACCAAATGGGCTTTTGTCACGTTTTTTAGCACCCCCTTGTGCACTAAGACAGTAATACCGTAAATCCCAGGATGAAAGAAGGACAGTATGATGATATTAAAATCTGGATACCACCAAACCCTAGTCTTAACACACAAATATGATTTGGTCACATGTAACTTCTTGTTTGGACAGTCAATATTCCAAAATGATTTGAAAAACAACTGATTTGAGTGCAGTGTGAACAAAGCTGTCAGAGTCACTAACATCTGGCCCTAATATAATTCTAAAAAGCTGGGAGTTTGTCAAACAAAAATATAATTTTTATACCCACCACTAAACAGTAAACCGAGTGACAAACAAATAAGGATAATTTGTTTTAATAAATTAATGCTAGCATCATAATGCTAAAGGTTTGATCTCTTTTAGGTGGCGTAGACATCACTCTTTCAGCATGGGTTTGATTGGGACAGCGCCATCGTGCTGCTTGAGACAAGCATGGGGACTCATCTTGATCAAATCAGTCAGATTTCTGTTTTCACTTAATTAAATAAAGGTTAAATAAAATAAAATAAAACATCTCCGTTTGGATATTTGGTTAGAATTAGAAACGGTCTAAATGAAGGTGCTCATTATCTTTAGTCTGGTTTACTCATATATTGTTCAGCTCTGATCAGAACATATTATGTAGCCTACAGTATAACAAGTGGATTATTTAGCTGTTTACTAGCATATTAGCCTACTACCGACCAAAAGCCTGTGACTTTTCTGATGTGATTTTGTTTCACTGAATCTCCGTCTGTATATTTGGCTCATTTCTTCGTTTGCACATCTATCACTGATCAGAAACATTTAGCATGCTATAATGTTTCCTAAATCAACAGTATTGTTTTACTAGTGACTTGCACGTAGGCAACTCTAAAAGCTTGCAGAGGTTGTGAAATGTGAACACAAGATTCATTTTCCACCGGTATGATAAAAGATTCACCCTACGCCTAGCTCATAGAAGGCTTACACCCAGGTTGTGCAAGAGGTATAATTTACAGTTCCGGCGTAGAGCCTATTTCACATGGGCCGTAGAGTTACGACCCACAGGTACAACTGGCTCCAGGACTTTAATGTTCTAAAGGACTACATCCAAATGTCTAACACTGGAAAAGGGAGACATTTCCTATGAAACCGTCTTGACTAAACTCCCTCACAGTACAGCAGTAATGATCACTCAGTGCTCAAACTTCACCCCAAGGTCCAAAAAGCCATTATGCCGTAATGCGATACAGCTCACACAAGTCAGTGTAATGCCTTGTTGCCTCATAAGAAATAAGGGTTTCATAGCTGAAGGACAGGAAGATGTGTACAATATGCAGTAAGCAGATAACAACAGTAAAATAACGTGTTAGTACATCTGTGTGTTTGCAGCTTCCTGTTTGTTCCAGACACAGGGGGGGATTTCCTGTTATAATTGCATTCCCATTAGCAGTAATAGTAGCCTGACGCTGACACTAAATTATTCTGCTACATATTTTAGTCTGAGACCGCCATCATTGAAGCCATTGGTGGGGAAGAGGGGCATGAGAGACATTGTACAAAGCAAAGTCATCATCGATTGGATCATCTCTAACCAATCAGAGTATCAAAAGACAACGACACATTTTTAAAGCGCCGCTTTACCCAGGGGGGTTCTGGCTCTGGCCCAACCCATTGGTTTCTGGACCAATTAGAAGGGTCGGGCTTGGTACTCCGATCCAGACTCACTGAGGAGAAGAAACGAACGTCCGTGGGAGTGGCGTAGCGTTTGGCCGATGCAAGGAGTCTGGGTAGCCAGGCAACGGTAACGGACCAAAAAAAAAATCGTATTTTTGGTGACGAGTTAAACTCTACAAATACGCAGTTTATAAGAAAGGTGGCACCTGCGTTACGACGCAATTCTAGGTCCTTATGTGGATTGGGACTTAATCTGCACAGGATAGTGAGGAAAAAGCTATTATTGTTATTTGTATACAGCTGTTGGACAAGCAGAGCCAGAGCCTTGGGAGAGAGAAAGAACATTCTTGAAAAAGGATTTGGTTGATAAAGAATCATAGATTAGCAGATTATTGCAATTTCATACCTTTGATTATTTCAGAGCAGGCTGCAACAGCTGCTACATGTAACGTACTTAAATGGTCCCAACTCAAAATGACTGTTTGGGGGTTTGGGGAAAGTGTCTAGTCTGGATGAAACAGGAAATGCTGATTCTTTTCTATGGGGAGAGTCAGAGTGATATTCGGTCTTATCCCAAATGACACACTATTCCCTACTTTTGACCAGGGCCCATAGGGTTCCATTAAGTATGCAGACTTGGTGTTCAAAGACTGATGAAATATTATTATTAAAGAGATACCCTATACCTTGAAAAGAGATCCAATCAAATGGATAAGCAGCTAAAGCTTTATGGTCAGCTCAAACCGTTGTTACTCTGAGTGGCTTTGAAACGCTGCATCTCCACAACAAAAACATCAATATGTGACATACAACCGATGGCAGTGGCAAACGACCCCTTTGGGCCACGGTCAAAAGTAATGCACAAATGGGCCATGGTCAAAAGTAATGCACTATATAGGGATCAGGGTGGTATTTTGGACACACCATTGTATGTAGAAATTGGGTAACAAATATTAGCTTTAGATTCCCATATGTACTGTATCTAATTGTGACTGTTTTTCTGTTCTAAAAGGATGCTGTTTACTCTGACTACACTTTGTCTCCTTCTCCGCTGTCTGTTAAACTATCGAGGGTATAGTAAGAACTCAACCCAACCTTCTGAAAATGGAGTTCTGAGGTTCATCACTGTCTCCGCTGTCCTTGTCTTTGAAAAATAAACACTGCTGTTGTTTCCTCTTGCTCTCGCTTCTCTTTTTTTCCCACCACTCTCTTTCTTTTTATCAGATTCATAATTATTTCAAAAGGGCGCGTGTGGCATCAAAGGACTCGTCGTCGGAAGGAGTTGTCTCTTCAAAGTGCCACGTCTCCAGTCTCTCGCCCCCCAGCCCTCGTTCCAAACAAATAGAATTAAATGAATTGCCAGGGAGAAGGGGAACGGGCAGGACATCACAATCATTCATATGTATTGTTCTTTCCTCTCTCTAGTCACACTGGAAGATTTTCTAATAGACATACATTTGTCAGGTTATTTAAAATATATCAGACTTACTTATACAGTGGGCATATCACAAAATAGAAACAACTCATTGATATCCTTCTAGTGCTGAGCAATTTCTTAATTTTTTTTAAACGACCCGTTGACCGTGGTAGGTTCAGTCATTTGTTTCCTGTGAGGTTGAGGTGCAGTTTCTCTAGAGATAAATCAGAAGAAGCCTGAACTGTGAAATGTATTAGGAAGTTGTAGTTTCCAACAGAACAATATTCTACATAGTTTTGTGCAGAAACAGTGGTAATTTACTACAATGACCATAATCCATTGTGGGTCCGCTTAAACTTGTCCAGTCTGTGCAGAGGAGACACAGAGAAGGATAGAAAGCTGTCGGCACTGCATTAAAGACCAAAATTGATCATTTGTTTGAAAGCAGTATCCAGATCCATCGGATGTAGTGATTACAATATAGTAGCCATATTTAGGAAAACCAAAGTTCACAAGGCTGGGCCTAATATAGTGTGTAAGAGGTCATACAAGAAGTGTTGTAGTGATTCCTTTGTTGATGATGTAAATAATATTTGACTGTAAAAACTGTTAAATCCCTGTGGATTGATGAGGGATTGAAAAATCGTGTGGTTGAGAGGGATGAGGCAAAAGGTATGGCAAATAATTCTGGCAGCACAACCGATTGGCTAACGTACCGCAAGTTAAGAAATCATGTGACTGTAATGAATGAAAAGAAGAAGAAACTATACTATGAAACAAAGATAAATTATGAAAGACAAGCATTGTAATTTTGAATTCCGTAAAGTGAGTGTGGAAAAGTTTAAAAATGATTGTTGTCCATCAACAATGACAAGCCACCGGGGTCTGACAACTTGGATGGAAAATTACTGTGGATAATAGGGGACGATAATTGCCACTCCTATTTGCCATATTTTCAATGTAAGCCTACTAAAATGTCTGTGCCCCCAGGATTGGAGGGAAGCAAAAGTCATTCCACTACCTAGAACAGTAAAGCCCCCTTTACTCGTAAACTTTTGGAAAATAGTGTTTGACCAGATACACTGCTATTTTACAGTACACAAATAGACACCAAACTTTTAGCATGCTTATAGGGATTAACATTCAACAAGCACAGCACTTACACAAATGACCGAAGATTGACTGAGAAAAATGTATGATAAAAAGATTGTGGGGGGCTGTCTTGTTAGACTTCAGTGCAGCTTTTGACATTATCCATTATAGTCTGCTGCTGGAAAAACGTATGTGTTATGGCTTTACACCGCCTGTATATTGTGGATAAACAGTTACCTGTCTAACAGAACACAGAGGGTGTTCTTTAATGGAAGTCTCTCAACATAATCCAGGTAGAATCAGGAATTCCCCAGGGCAGCTGTCTAGGCACATTACTTTTTCAAACTTTACTAACTTTACAAACTTTGAGTAAAGCCAGTGTCTATGTATGCGGATGACTCAACACTATACATGTCAGCTACTACAGCGACTGAAATGACTGCAACATTTAGTTTCAGAGTGGTTGGCAAGGAATAAGTTAGTCCTAAATATTTCTGAAACTAAAAGCGACAAATCATTCACTATACACTAAACTTCATCTAAATCTTGTAATAAATCATGTAGAAATTTAGCAAGTTGGTGACTAAACTGCTTGGAGTAACCCTGGATTGTAAACTGTGATGGTCAAAACATATTGATACAACAGTAGCTAAGATGGGGAGAAGGCTGTCCATATTAAAGTGATGCTCTGCCTTCTTAACAGCACTATCAACAAGGCAGGTCCTACAGGCCCTAGTTTTGTCGCACCTGGACTACTGTTCAGTCGTGTGATCAGTTGCCACAAAGACGGACTTAGGAAAATTGCAATTGTCTCAGAACAGGGCGATTTTAAAAAATACATCAAAATAAGTAAAAAAATAAGTATTCAGAATTGAGCTCAGGTGAATCCTGTTTCCATTTATCATTATTGAGATGTTCCTACAACTTGGAGTCCACCTGAGATAAATTCAATGTATTGGACACGATTTGGAAAGGCACACACCTGCCAGTGCATGTCAGAGCAAAAACCAAGCCATGAGGTGGAAGGAATTGTCCGTAGAGCTCTGAGACAGGATTGTTTCGAGGCACAGATCTGAGGAAGGGTACCAAAATATTTTATTCAAGTAAAGAAATGTAAATAAGCGATGGTTAATACGTGAGGAAAGGGGGAAAGGTCAGCCACTGCCATCATGGGACTTTGATTAAGTCATTGATTCAGCATTCAGCCCACATAATGCATAGTGCGTTTAATGTCCACCTGAAGATAGACCCAAAGTGATATTATGGTAAGACAAAACAAATCTTGTTCTCTCTGTCAGGGAACATTCTTATTGTGCCTGCTGTTCACAGAATATAGGTCTTCAGGTTTCAGAAATGTAGCCCTTGTTTAAGCACTGAGGCGTACACACACACACACAAATCCCTCACATACACGCGCACACACACACACACACTCTCTCTCTAAAGACACTTTTTACACATTGCATAACTTGTACTCACTGTATCAGTGTTTCAAACAGAGTTTCAAACACACTCCCCCAAACCGAATGCTCCAACACACCACACAGAAAACTGGAGTTTAAGAACTTTTCTCTGCAAGTGTGCCCAGCGTTTTGAAATGTTAATAAATGGGAAAGTCTCTCTCAGCGAACGGCGCTGAGCCACTTGGCTAACGGAGCTAAATCTTTGTCAAGCATGAAAGAACCAAAATAAATTGCTGGAGTGGGAGAGAAATAACATTTCATCCCGTTGGGAGACAATGCCACCGGTGCATCCACCCATGCACCAAACACAGAATGGAATACAGGTAAAGTAAGCATTCCTTTAGCACACTTCAATGCATTTCTGCCCCAAAAAAGACGTAACAGTGGCCAAGGAAAACAGACTAGCTAGACTTCAAATATTGATTTACACGGGCCAAATGTTTATAGCTGCATAGGCACAACATTAGACACACACACTCTCTCTATCCCTCTCGCACTCACACTCACGCACACGCAGCCTTGGAAGACTCAAGGCGGCGTGAGACTAATTGGCGAGGCGTCGGCGGACGGGTGTTGAGGGCACTTGGGGAAATAAACATCCAGAGATTTACGGAGATCAGGCCCAGAGGTGGAGGGAGGAGATCGTAAAATGACAAACACAGGTGGTGGTGGGGGAGAGAAGAACGCAGGCATCTCTGGGACCCTGGGTCGCCTATGGGGCCAGGGATGAAGTATTCAAATAGGATTTGGTTTTTTTCGAGGGCACAGAGAGGGTGAGAGCCGGGGCGCCCAGAGAAGAATCACCTCAGGCAGCCCTGCCATCTGTAGAGGCGGCTATAGATTTCAGATAGGGCCCTGAGAGGGGGGGGGGGGGGGGGGGAGAGGGAGGAACAGAGAGAGAGAGCAGCCGTCATTACTGTCAGGCAAAAGCTGCAAGCTGATCAATCTCTCAACTAAATTAAAAAACTCACCCCTAATCTTCGGCGGGGGGCACTTCCTAGGAGCTCGCCATCGCTAGCTGTGGTATTATATATGTGCTTCTCATTGTACCAACGGTTCTGCTGTAAAACGGGGGTGGCCGGGAGTCTGGGGGTTTTGCAGATAAAGTCACTGAGGATGTTGTGAGCTTCTCCCCACATGCACCAACCTGTGGGGCTAGGCTGTAGGAACCATGTGGAGAACCATTTGCTGCGTCCCAAATGGCACCCTATTCCCTATACAGTGCACTACTTTTGGCCAAGGCCCATGGGATCTATATACTGTATATTTGGGACACACACTAGCTCAGGCCTGAGGGTGCAGTATACTCCTGTTATATTGCACACCACCTGGCCTACAATGGCCAATCAGGCTAATTGTGCCCTGGTCAAAAGTAGTGCCTTATCTAGGGAACAGGACGCCACCTATCCAAGGTCTGGAAGGGAGCCTATGAGATGCATTCATTATGAACACCTTAATCTGCCAGTACTTGAACAGCAGCGTGGCGTGGCGTGCCAGAGTGCCTTGGAGCACCAGAGTTTAAAAAAGAAACATCTGCTCCAGTCCTAACTCTAATGAGTCCAGGGCCTGCTAAATCAATGCATGCAGCGAACCACACACACAGACACCCCGAAACACACTCCATGCTCTCAACAACAAGCACGATCGCACACACACACACACACACACACACACACACACACACACACACACACACACACACTAAAGAGCCCAAAGAGCAGCTTTAGGAGCAGATGCCTGAGTGGAGGAGTAGAAGGTGGTTGGTCTTTAAAAACACTCTGAATAGGCAGGACCACACGCAAAACTAATATACAGGACGGATCCTGTCAAACTCAAGGACACTGTCATTCACTGCCGTTGTCACAGTATAATTCAATGTTAGAGAGAGTCCTCTTTTACCTGAGAAATATGACTGGAATATGACTGTGTTATTATGGCTTTGAATGAAGGGTGAGTGAGGGACATTATCTGGATGTAAAGCCACTTACGTTTTGAATTATATGACGGCAAAGAAATGCAAAGGTATTTTTTGTTGTTGTGATGTTTAATGGCGATGTAGAGAGTTGGCGTTACGGCGTGGATGACCCGATAATGACACAGTTTAGGGGGGGCTGCAATGCTGGAGGTACACATTTAGAGGGTGTATCTCACCGGGGGATCAGTAAAGTACCTATCTATCTATGTGTGTGTGGAGGCTGAACGATGACCATTAGGATGACGAGGACAAAATAAAGACTAAAACGACGTGGCGAACCGAACCCCTCAATTAATTACGTGGAAGGAGAGGCAGACGAGTCGTGACTCATCACCAGGATGAGCAATCATTACACCGCGTCCCCGTCCAAATCCCAGCCATTGGTTAAAACACGCTTTTTTAATATTCCCCTTTTTAAAAAGAGCTGCCAATGTCGTTTCAGACAAACAACAGTAACTTGTATTTTGGGCTAAATTGAGGGCGGACGAGCCCGGAGCCAGCGAGTGCGATCATAAAACAAGTTGAGGATATGAACGTGTTGTTACTCATTTGACAGCAGTTTATATTTTGATAGAAATCCATTGATAAGTTGTCTGCCCGGGTGACAGAGTAGGAGACTATAAGCTTAACTAGCCAAGAGAGGCCCTGTCGTTGAAGTGGTACAGGTCTCGAAGTAATAGGGATCAGGGTTTATGGGTTAAGAGTTAATTTAATCTAATTGGGACAAAGCTATTAGAGCCATACACATGGAAATGACATCCAATAGTCCTAATCAAAATCTTGTGTACAGAAGGTCAATATAAACACTCCACATATAAAGAATATCCCAGGCCTACGTCACAACAATGCATGCAGTCGACAACGCAGACGACATTGTGCAAACAACCCTACTGTCTTTTGTACTACAGTATAGCTACACATTTTTACACAAGCATAGAGCTGTGGCTTGTACAATTTCAAAGATTTCCTAACAAAGTCCCAACGGACGCTACTGTAAAACGCTGAGCAATCGTTCTAGAGTAGAGGGGAGCTTTAAAATGTCATACAATTCATTCATTTGAGTTTTGTTTGCAACTTCTGGGGCGGCGTAATTACTCTTAATGAGGTCGATGGGGACAACAAAAAAAAAAAGCACTCTTTAAACATTTCCTTATTTTAACATGAAACGTCTATACACCAATAGACCGACACCCCTTGCCAATTTGCAATGCGTGATGAAGGCTCTCGAGCAGTCAGTAAGACTCTCCCTTTGCAGGATATGCCAATAACTCCCTGTGGGTGTTCCAAGCGAGGTGATCTTGTAATGCTGGAGCCAAAGCTCTGTGATTGAACAGAGAGCTGCATGAATGCAGATGTATTTATTGAGAGGGTTCGCCTACCCTGGGAAGAAGCATCAATCCAATACGCACTGAGCTCCATCCCTCCAAAGTTGGAAGTTATTGATCAAAAAAAAAAAACACAGTCAAATGATTTAAGATCCAAACAGTTCTCCAACGGCACTTAGCAACTGTGGGGAGGAGAAGTAGTCCTTGTAGATACACAGTAGAGTGAGGCACCATTTTTTGAACTGCGTTTGCTTTTTGATTTCTCAGGAGCAGTAATTAACTGATATAAATTCAACATTCTTCAGACTAATAGCTCCCAAAATGTTGCCAGGGTAGTTTAACCCACCATATTGATGTGGCTGCCAGTCTTCGCTCAGGAACAGACCAGAGATTTAACATGGTTCACGTTTGCAGTTCCGAATCCAACTTTGTGTGATCTTCCTCAGACGAGGAAGAGGAGGACCATCCTCCTCAGTGGAATTTTATAAAAATAGTGAAACATTAAAGTTATCCTTTTTAGATAAAATTATATTAAATATATTCATATGTCACCGAATAATTGGTTAAAATACACTGTTTTGCAATGAAGGTCTACTGTACAGTAACTTAAACAGCACTGTCTGGGGTAGTACCATGGTGTAGCCGGAGGACAGCTATCTTCCGTCCTCCTCTGGCTACATTGACTTCAATAAAAAACCTAGGAGGCTCGAAGGCCTCAGCCGCTTCCATAGACATACATGGTAATTATGACCACTTCCGGAGGACGTCCTCCAACCAATCAAACCTTTTGCAGAATGAACTGACATGTTGTCCATCCATCCATAGAGTTAGGATCAGAGAATGAACCTTAGTGTGTTGTATTGGGATCGTGCCACAAAGCATTATGGGGGCTCAATATGTTGAGAAGCTTGGTGACATTGATGGATAGAGATTAAGAGTGATAGTTGAGGTATATAGGAGGAGGTACATTATCAATACTTCTTTGTTTTAATAACTTTATTTTTGTGTCCAGTTAGTGCCGTTTATTTAAATTTGCCCTGCTATCTTCAGTAGCTAGATAGCTACCAGCGCACGTGTGCAGTTTTCTCCGCCAGAATGGTAGAATGGCCAACGCTGCCGAAAATGTTGGACTTTTTGTTGAAGAATCCCTTTCATTCTCTGGAGACACGGAAAAGGTGCGAATTAAAAGCGAGGTTCTGCCTGAGATCAGGGTGTTCAATACCAACTGGTATCAACAGTATACCTGGTTAACAGGGAGCCTTTCAATACCAACTGGTATCAACAGTATACCTGGTTAACAGGGAGCCTTTCAATACCAACTGGTATCAACAGTATACCTGGTTAACAGGGAGCCTTTCAATACCAACTGGTATCAACAGTATACCTGGTTAACAGGGAGCCTTTCAATACCAACTGGTATCAACAGTATACCTGGTTAACAGGGAGCCTTTCAATACCAACTGGTATCAACAGTATACCTGGTTAACAGGGAGCCTTTCAATACCAACTGGTATCAACAGTATACCTGGTTAACAGGGAGCATTTCAATACCAACTGGTATCAACAGTATACCTGGTTAACAGGGAGCCTTTCAATACCAACTGGTATCAACAGTATACCTGGTTAACAGGGAGCATTTCAATACCAACTGGTATCAACAGTATACCTGGTTAACAGGGAGCCTTTCAATACCAACAGGAATCAACAGTATACCTGGTTAACAGGGAGCCTTTCAATACCAACTGGTATCAACAGTATACCTGGTTAACAGGGAGCCTTTCAATACCAACAGGTATCAACAGTATACCTGGTTAACAGGGAGCCTTTCATCAATTATTATTATTCATCAATTTCATCCACAATTATTAACTGGAATTAATCTATCAATAAAATAGTGATGACAGATGTACATGTTTTATAAGGCCTACAGTTGCATAGGCCTGCATGACGCAAACATGCATAAAGCAAGCTCAGCCCTGTGAGTTTGATTGTCTATCAGTTGTTGTCTATGTGTCTGTGTAGAGGAAATCCCCCTCCTAATCTAGTCTAAATATAATTGACAGTATATGAACAAGTATAAGGTAGCTGCACTTTGACAGGGTTTTCATCCCTCCCAGGGCCAGGAGGTTTTTTTTCAGGGGGGTTTTCAAACTATGTGACTAAGAAACACTGGTCCCATCAGCCCATATCAAACCATTTTACAACTGATTAATCACAGTCATACCTTAAAGGGTCCAGAGTATTCCTAGTTAGGTTAACGTATAAGGAAAACCTCCAGGCCCCAGGAGGTAAAAATTGCCCCACCACTCTGGGACCTGTGGTGCCACCAGTCTGCTTGCACCACTCTGGGATCTGTGGTGCCACCAGTCTGCTTGCACCACTCTGGGACCTGTGGTGCCACCACTCTGGGACCTGTGGTGCCACCACTCTGGGACCTGTGGTGCCACCACTCTGGGACCTGTGGTGCCACCACTCTGGGACCTGTGGTGCCACCACTCTGGGACCTGTGGTGCCACCACTCTGGGACCTGTGGTGCCACCAGTCTGCTTGCACCACTCTGGGACCTGTGGTGCCACCAGTCTGCTTGCACCACTCTGGGACCTGTGGTGCCACCAGTCTGATTTAACTTCATAGAGAGAAACTTGTTGTCCAAACCTACAATGGCGCAGCTGTAATGGAAGGTATCTGCTATTTGTATTTCCACCTAAGTCCCCTCCTGTTCCCTGATTAAGAGGTGATGACTGCTCCACTCCACTACCAGTGTCAACTCTCTCCTGACATGAAATGAAGCCACGTCTCATGTGCCAGCTCATCCACTGGCACATTGAATGTTTCCCCTCCAAACACTGTGAGGACCCCTATCAATTATCTCTCATTACTCTATGTAGAGTCAACCACATACACAGTCACATTATTAAACATCAATGATTTTACTCCTTGCTTGGACTAACTCATTCTTATCTCTTTTGTCTAACTGTGTAGTGTGTTCTGTCATTGTTTTTTGCCTCTGAACACCTCAAGCCTCTGAACACCTCAACTCCTGCCTCATACCCTCATTCAACCACTGCTGTGATCCCTTCCCAACACTGGAAGTAGCCCTCTCATTCAACCACTGCTGTGATCCCTTCCCAACACTGGAAGTAGCCCTCTCATTCAATCACTGCAGTGATCCCTTCCCAACACTGGAAGTAGCCCTCTCATTCAACCACTGCTGTGATCCCTTCCCAACACTGGAAGTAGCCCTCTCATTCAATCACTGCAGTGATCCCTTCACAACACTGGAAGTAGCCCTCTCATTCAATCACTGCAGTGATCCCTTCCCAACACTGGAAGTAGCCCTCTCATTCAATCACTGCAGTGATCCCTTCCCAACACTGGAAGTAGCCCTCTCATTCAATCACTGCAGTGATCCCTTCCCAACACTGGAAGTAGCCCTCTCATTCAATCACTGCAGTGATCCCTTCCCAACACTGGAAGTAGCCCTCTCATTCAATCACTGCAGTGATCCCCTCCCAACACTGGAAGTAGCCCTCCCATTCAATCACTGCAGTGATCCCTTCCCAACACTGGAAGTAGCCCTCCCATTCAATCACTGCAGTGATCCCTTCCCAACACTGGAAGTAGCCCTCTCATTCAATCACTGCAGTGATCCCTTTCCCAACACTGGAAGTAGCCCTCTCATTCAATCACTGCAGTGATCCCTTCCCAACACTGGAAGTAGCCCTCTCATTCAACCACTGCTGTGATCCCTTCCCAACACTGGAAGTAGCCCTCTCATTCAATCACTGCAGTGATCCCTTCCCAACACTGGAAGTAGCCCTCTCATTCAATCACTGCAGTGATCCCTTCCCAACACTGGAAGTAGCCCTCTCATTCAATCACTGCAGTGATCCCTTCCCAACACTGGAAGTAGCCCTCTCATTCAATCACTGCAGTGATCCCTTCCCAACACTGGAAGTAGCCCTCTCATTCAATCACTGCAGTGATCCCTTCCCAACACTGGAAGTAGCCCTCCCATTCAATCACTGCAGTGATCCCTTCCCAACACTGGAAGTAGCCCTCTCATTCAATCACTGCAGTGATCCCTTCCCAACACTGGAAGTAGCCCTCTCATTCAATCACTTCAGTGATCCCTTCCCAACACTGGAAGTAGCCCTCCCATTCAATCACTGCAGTGATCCCTTCCCAACACTGGAAGTAGCCCTCTCATTCAATCACTGCAGTGATCCCTTCCCAACACCGTAAGTAGCCCTCTCATTCCCATTCCCCATAATATTGTACTATAAATGTCTTTAATTAAATGCTTTAGGTTAATATAATCCCGTCTTTTGACGATTTTTGAAACACACTGTCGTCTACGTGCGTTCCGCGCCTATACCTTGGGTCTCCCATCCTCCTCACTTTTTCAAGCCAGCAGCCTCCACTGATCTGCATACAAGAAGTAAGGCTCAACGCAGTCAAATACATTGCGCAATAAAATGTAGCGAGGTGCTCACGTCGACGTGTTTGAAAGCAATAAACACTCGAAACAAGTACAGTACTGGACATGCAAAACTGTGAGCTACAAAGCTGATATGGTGAGAGACTACTGGGCAGCATGAGGTTTACTGCATGTTTGAAACCTTCTCACTATCCCGCTCACAGTCCAAGGTAATAGTTTATTTGACAGGCACAATGCTCATTGATCGCCAAAATGTGCCAGACGCCTGCATTTCATGTGCAATCCCAGTCACAGCACTATAGCCTAAGTTTCAGAATAATTCCACTGAGGAAAAGTCAGCCTTACAGCTCATGCACACTTTGTTTTTTCTTTACTCGAAAAAAAAGTCTGACAAGTTGTCTTCAAAACATTCCTAGCTGTGTCCTCCCCAGTCTGACTATGGAGGGATATCGCTGTCAAGACTTTTCTTCTCTGCCAAATCTCTCATTCACAATTCATGTCCTTGCCCTCCTCCCCACCCTTTAGGTTACGATCCGATGCCTCGCAGAGAATCTGAAGTAAAAAAAAAGACATATAAATAAAACACTTGTCTTCATCACTCCTATTCGCACTGCTTTGCCCCAGCGCTAAGGGTTATGCCTCCCGGAAAGTTTTGAAGCTTCACAGCAGCAGCCACTTCCAGGATAGGCCTCTTCTTTATTCATCAGAGAGAAAAGGCTGTGTTACCCCTGCCTTAGCCTCGTCTCCATACTGTGTGTAATGTAGCCAACTCTAGTCTTCTGTCGTTGCCATGTCATACATAGATGGAAGACTAGAATTCTCTGCAGCATATACACTATGGATACAAGCTTAGGTAAGTCATCCTTACCAAGAGGCCAGGGCCCTGTTCAAATACTCTCAAAATGCATCCTTCCTTGCCCCCCCCCCCCCCCCCAATATCAACAGATATTTAGGAGACCTCATGAGCTGTCCTAACAAGTTAAGAGTTACCAGCAGGTGTCTTGATATTAGAAAAATGCAGCGCAATTGCTTTGGAATTGTTCAAAGAATGTTTCTATATGATCAATCTAGACATGCATGCAACAGTATCTCTTGCGGTTTTGACAATGATTTCACATGAAGCATATTTCACATGATAGGCCGAAATACTTAGAACCAAAAGGCAAAAAATATAGATTTTTTGATTATCTGCATCATGTTATTTCAAGTTGGAGAGCAACACCATGTTAATAAAATATGCCCAACTTGGGCACACCTATAATTTAGTCAACTGAAAGCGTCTAGAGCTCTTAAATTAGCCACCCTTTGCCTTGATGACAGCTTTGTACACTCTTGGCATTCTCTCAACCAGCTTCATGAGGTAGTCACCTGGAATGCATTTGAATTAACAGGTGTGCCTTGTTAAAAGTTAATTTGTGGAATTTCTTTCCTTCTTAATGTATTTGAGCCAATCAGTTGTGTTGTGACAAGGTAGGGATGGTATACAGAATATAGTCCTATTTGGTAAAAGACCAAGTCCATATTATGGCAAGAACAGCTCAAATAAGCAAAGAGAAACAACAGTCCATCATTACTTTAAGACATGAAGGTCAGTCAAAACGGAACATTTCAAGAATTTTGAAAGTTTCTTCAAGTGCAGTCGCAAAAACCATCAAGCGATATGATGAAACTGGCTCTCATGAGGACCGCCACAGGAAAGGAAGACCCAGAGTTACCTCTGCTGCAGAGGATAAGTTCATTAGAGTTACCAGCCTCAGATTGCAGCCCAAATAAATGCTTCACAGAGTTCAAGTAACAGACACATCTCAACACTAACTGTTCAGAGGAGACTGTGTGAATCAGGCCTTCATGGTCGAATTGCTGCAAAGAAACCCCTATTAAAGGACATCAATAAGCAGAAGAGCAATGGGCAATGGACATTAGACTGGTGGAAATCTGTCCTTTGGTCTGATGAGTCCAAATTTGAGATGTTTGGTTCCATCCGCCGTGTCTTTGTGAGACGTAGAGTAGGTGAATGGATGATCTCTGCATGTGTGGTTCCCACCATGAAGCATGGAGGAGGAGGTGTGATGGTATGGGGTGTGCCATCCCATCCCATCTGATTTGCGCTTTGTAGGACTATCATTTGTTTTTCAACAGGACAATGACCCAACACACTTCCAGGCTGTGTAAGGGCTATTTGACCAAGAAGGAGAGTGATGGAGTGCTGCATCAGATGACCTGCCCTCCACAATCGCCCGACCTCAATCCAGTTGAGATGGTTTGGGATGAATTGGACCACAGAGTGAAGGAAAAGCAGCCAACAAGTGCTCAGCATATGTGGGCACTCCTTCATGAGGCTGTTGAAAACGCATTCCTCAAGAAGCTGGTTGAGTGTGCAAAGCTGTCATCAAGGCAAAGAGTGGCTACTTTGAAGAATCTAAAATATTTTGATTTGTTTAACACTTTTTTGGTTACTACATGATTCCATATCTATCTATCTATCTATCTATCTATCTATCTATCTATCTATCTATCTATCTATCTATCTATCTATCTATCTCAGAGGAGAGGCTAAAAAAAGTAGGTAAAGACACTATCCATAACAGAAATGCAACGAGGAATCAAAGTTGGCCTTTTGAATTCAATGTTCAGACAGTGGGAGTCTATTTAGCCCATAGATGAAAACGAATCATCTGTTGTGGGAGTCTATATAGCCCATAGATGAAAACGAATCATCAGTTGTGGGAGTCTATATAGCCCATAGATGAACGGTTCCTAAAACGAACTAAAGTACAAACTATACTAAACAAAAATATAAAAGGAAAGTGTTTTATGAGCTGAAATAAAAAGATCACCAAAATGTTCCATACGCACAAAAAACGTATTTCTCTCAAATGTTGTGCACAAATTAGTTTACATCCCTGTTAGTGAGAATTTCTCTTTTGCCAAGATAATCCATCCACCTGAAAGGTGTGGCATATCAAGAAGCTGATTAAACAGCATGATCATTACACAGGTGCACCATGTGCTGGGAACAATAAAAGGTCACTCTAAAATGTGCAGTTTTGTCCGGCTTCTTTACCTGCGGGATCGTCTGAGACCAGCCACCCGGACAGCTGATGAAACAGTGGGTTTGCACAACTGCACACATTTTGGCACAAACGTCTCAGGGAAGCTCATCTGCGTGCTCGTCATCCTCACTAAGGTCTTGACCTGACTGCAGTTCGGCGCCGTAACCAACTTCAGTTGGCAAATGCTCACCTTTGATGGTTTCAACTTTACCGCGTGTATGGCGTTGTGTAGGTGAGCGGTTTGCTGATGTCAACGTTGTGAACAGAGTGTCCCATGGTGGCGGTGGGGTTCTGGTATGGGCAGACATAACAAACAGAATTACATTTTATCAATGTTCATTTGAATACACAGAGATAACAAGAGATACTGAGGCCCATTGTCATCATTCCTGGAAGCTTAAAATGTCCCAGTTCTTCCATGGCCTGCATACTCACTAGACATGTCACCACCCATTGAGCATGTTAGGGATGCTCTGGATCGATGTGTACGACAGAGTGTTCCAATTCCCGCCAATATCCAACAATTTCGCACAGCCATTGAAGAGGAGTGGGAAAACATTCCACAGGCCACAATCAACAGCCTGATCACCTCTATGCGAAGGAGATGTGACACGCTGCATGAGGCAAATGGTGGTCACACCAGATACGGACTGGTTTTCTGATCCACGCCCCTACCTTTTTTAAGGTATCTGTGACCAACCAAATTTGTATTCCCAGTCATGTGAAATCCATAGATTAGGGCCTACTGATTTTATTTCAATTGACTGATTTCCTTATGTGAACTGTTAGTCAGTAAAATCTTTGAAGTTGTTCTTAAGACTGGGATGAATGCTAGCCTTCTTCCTTACCAACTCATCAACTAGTGGACAGAATGGCATATCAATATGGGCCTTATTTTGAAGTGAACTTTGTAATACTTGTAAACTCACCATGGCATGGCATTTGAAATAAAATAAAATGTCCAAGTCTGTAGGCAGTAGAGGTCATGCTCACATAATGCTCTCAGTCTTCTCTACCCTTCTACTCCTGTCAATTTGAAAGCGTTGAAAATTCACAGCGGCAGCTTTCATATTTCGATTAATTCCAAAGTAACCCATATTGTGGGCAGAGTTGTCATGCTCCCGTGGCGAAGGAATTCCATGCATCAAGGTGGGCACTGGGCCCACACTGCAGAATTACTGTGGTTAGAGGAGAGGGAGAGTTGTTAGAGAGAGAGAGAGAGAAAGAGAGAGAGTAGGTATCGACAAAAGAAATCCAAGTCTGGCGAGAAAGATCACAAAAGATGAGAAAGATTGGATCGGACTATGAGAATCTAAAGAACAAAGTTATTCGATCAATGCCATTTCTGCACAAGGGACAACCAAGAATTTTATTGGGCCTTTTTTAAGATGTTTTATTTGGGTAACTGGCTATTAAACCGAACTGCACTAAAAAGTCTTCTCTTAAACTTCTACACCCAAAGAGTATATTAATGAATCCCACAAGGACAATTTAAATGCCAAACCAACAGGCGTCACAACTCTGCGTACTGTCTAAACAGATCAGTATCAAACGGCTGGATGCAAACCAAAACGCCTTTCATATGTGAGCGGTGCCAATAGATTCTGAGAATCAACATAAAAACACAGTTGAGCGATGTAAAAAGAAAAAGTTTGAAAGCGATATCTCTGTCTGCTGCATCGAGGGTAAACAATCTCAGAGGAAGAAGTTTGAGGGAAGGTTTGGTCTGAAAATTATTAATATGGCTTTTCAGCTGAGGACAAAATCCATTGAATGGATGCTTGGGTTTTTCAAAGAAGAGCTGTGACTATACACCAATACGACTACAGTGTACCAGCGATCACAGCACAACTATGAAGCCAATAAATATTATCATTACAAAACCATAAAGTTGTGACTCAATCACTATACACCAATACGACTACAGTGTACCAGCAATCACAGCACAACTATAAAGCCAATAAATATTATCATTACAGAACCATAAAGTTGTGACTCAATCACTATACAGCAATACGACTACAGTGTACGAACGACCCTTACACAACCATACAATTATGACTCCTTCCATCACTATATAAACCAATAAAACTACAGCCATAACGCTGAATACAGCTGTTATTATACCGGTGAGAACGTAACCGAAACGCGTCAAAACATTCTTACAACTTTAGTATCCTTGCAAAACAAGTGTGATTCGATTCAGCCCAAAATATACAGTACGAGTCTCTCTTTCTCTACACCAACGAGAGAGAGACAGTGTTGATTATTACTGAAAACGAGAGTTCATCCCTTTTTTCATTTCTAACGCGATTGGGAGATCACCAAGTGAGAATGGGTGATGGGCTCATTACATGGATGAATGACAGAGAGAGTATGCAGTTTATAATGAAAAGGCTCATAGTCTCTCATCCCAGACTCTCTCTCTCTCTCTCTCTCTCTCTCTCTCTCTCTCTCTCTCTCTCTCTCTCTCTCTCTCTCTCTCCTCTCTCTCTCCCTCCCTCTCCCCTCTCTCTCTCCCTCCCTCTCCCCTCTCTCTCTCTCTATCCCTCTCCCCGCTCTCTCTCTCTCCCCCCGATCTCTCTCTCTCTCTCTCTCCCCCGATCTCTCTCTCTCTCCCCTCCCCTCTCTCTCCCCCTCTCTCTCTCTATCACCTCTCTCTTTCCCCTTTCTCTCTCTCTCCCCTCTCTCTCTCTCCCCTCCCCTCTCTCTCTCTCTATCCCCTCTCTCTCTCTATCACCTCTCTCTCTCTCTATCCCCTCTCTCTCTCTCTATCCCCTCTCTCTCTCTCTCCCCTCTCTCTCTCTATCCCCTCTCTCTCTCTATCCCCTCTCTCTCTCTCTATCCCCTCTCTCTCTCTCCCCTCTCCCCTCGCTACCAAAGCTCTAGCGAGTTGCCACTGCAATGTTAAATGAAGTTGCTTTAATTAACGACTGCGCTGGAGAGGTGGAGGGAGAGAGGTGGAGGGAGAGAGGTGGAGGGAGAGAGGTGGAGGGAGAGAGGTGGACGCTCTCCTGGAGGGGAGTTGAGGGTTGCTCTTGCTGGCTTGTCTCATGGTGTTTATGGCGTTTCTGATCAGACACCGACGTAATTCCACCTTGCAACACGTTTAACTGCCTGAGACACTTACTTTCTCCAATGGGAAAGTCAGATGTACTTACATAGGGGAGACAGGAAATGCCATTTGCATGCGATTGCATCAGACAGAGATTCGTCAGTACCAAATTTAATCTGCTCCTTCGTTCGGCTGACGGTGAAGAAAGTCACGACCATAAGCTGTTTTCACGGCCTGGTACCATGAAATAAAATATTTCATCTCTGTGAATCCATGATCATTGCAAAACCATCACAAATGTTCAGTTTACAAAAAGTGTACATTTAATGTTCTCAACCATCACAAACTACAGTGAAAACTAATACACAGAGGCACCGTGAAGTGGTCCTTCCAGGCCTGTGAAAGATGCTCATTAAACTAAACACACTGGAAGGTGAATCCATGTTTAGAGGGATCCAACGGCTGAGATCATTTGTCTTTGGATGAGATATACAGGACTGCAGGGGAGCCAGGAAGGGCCTACGAGGGGAATCACAGATGTTCCGCACTCCTTTCCCTTTCTCACCTTCAAAAACAGCAGGTGAATTACATGGGGTGCATCCCAAATGGCTTCCTACTCCCTATATAGTACACTACATTTGGCCAGAGCCCTAATCATGAAACGTCCTCATATGGGAATAGGGTGCCATTTGGGACACAGTCGGCTCCACGCCACGGGGGGGGGGGGGTGTAGAGTATGAATCACAGGTTTGATCAATCTACAGACAGCAGGTGCAGTTCCTTGCTCCGTGAACCCTTTAATAGATTGGGCAGATCAGGCATCGTCTCAGAAAATGATCCTCCATGAACACTCAAAGGATCATTATCTTTCTACGGTCACCTTTGAGTAGTGTAGCAGGACCCACTGAGTTTGAGTGGTGGGAACAAAGTGAGAGCTACACTCATAGGAAAAAAGGGTTCTTCAGCTGTCCCCATATGAGAACTCTTTTTGGTTCCAGGCAGAACCTTTTTGAGTTCCATGTAGAACCCTCTAAAGGGTTCTACATGGAACTCAAAAAGGTTATGCCTGGAACCAAAAAGGTTCTGCCTGGAACCAAAAAGGGTTCTTCAAAGGGTTCTCCTATGGGGACAGCCGAAGAACCCTTTTAGGTTCCAGATAGCACCTTTACTTCTAAGAGTGTAGGTCACTGCTGTGAAGAGGCGCTTTATGGCTATTTGACAGCACTAGGCCTTGGTGAACAAAATATGGATTATGTAGCTTCCTGTATGATCTTCAACTTTGCCAAACAACCATCCACTAGAGCAATGAGGACCTATAGGTCAGCATACTGTAGGTTAAAGGCCTACTCCTGAATTTGAAAAACAACAGACAGACAGGCCCGCCACTTGGTTTGATATTAAGATGGAAATGCTCTTTTTGGGAGAAGGGCTTAGTTCAGACAGTAGTGAGACAGTACCACTTTGCTGAGGTGAAAAGGTATGTTTTTATCTAACCTTAGGCAAATTCCTAGGCCATCATGGAATATATACACATGTAAAAACATATTAAACCTTTAGCTGAATAAATATTGACAAACGATTGTATTGAATTGTAGACTTAGTTACTTCCTAGTACCCAGTTGTGCGGTATCAACTGCTAAAAATGAATTTCTATGGCAACCCATTCCTGAGACGGTCAGTGTCAGAATCCCCACTAGTATATACACACAACAGAAAGACGCTCACACACACTGGGAGAGGTTCCAAGGAGTGCATTCATCACCAGGTGGTTGGGACATCAGCGGGAGAGCCATTCCCCAGCCATCATTAAGCTTTCTACTATGGTGAAGTGTTGGAAAACAACTCCCCAGGTCCCCCCCCCCCCCCCAACCCCCCCAAATAAAATACAAAATAGCAGTGTCCAAATACATCATAGGCCTACAAGCTTTTACTGGTGTAGGAAATGGATTTCAAACCACCCATTATAGGTGCATAAGTGATAGATTATTATCTTTTAAACAGTGCTGAACGTTTGTTCTAGTAACGTGTCACAGACAAGAAAAACAATAGCTCGTTCTCTGAGGAAGCCTTGCTCTGTAGTCGTCAACAGCATCCGAGCAAGGGTGAAAAAAAAAAACCTTTTCCCCATCGCAACAAGAAATAATGTTAAACTGTCTTGGAAAAAGGAGAGCCGAGTATATACCCTAGTATTTCTCCATAACTCACTCTTTTTTTCCCATTCCCAGAGCAATTCTCAGAGCCAGTGGTTCCATTAAAACAATATTACCTCATGCAAATTCATATTGTCAAGGCCTCTGTATTTCATCTCGCATTCTCTCACTCTCTCCCATACCCCTCTCTCTATACACCTCTCAACACCTCTCGGCCTCTCTCTCTCTCTCTCTCTCTCTCGTATGTATTCCTTCATGGAGCGTGTGACAATCATACCTTGTTGCACTGTCAGGTAGAGTTAAGACTATCAGTAAAGCAATTCAGAGTAATCTCTGCCGCTTTGGGTCGTACATAAGAGCCATAGATACAGAGGGAACATGGAGCAATGAGAAAAAAATATAGCCTGGTAATTGCTTGGTTTCTTTTACAACCAGCTATTTTCCATTTGGGGGTCAGGGATGACGCTTAACTGAAACACCACCTGTATGTGTCCAGGAAAATTATGACCAGGAAGACCCAAATGAAGGTCCTGCATCATTGATGGGCATGGCACCTCTGCGCTATTGTTACTGTTATGTTTGAGTGGCAAACCGTCAGTGTTAACCACCCACCGTGTATTCCGTCAACATTCTCCTCATTTTACAAGATGCCCTGGGATACACTCTGGGCATTTCGCTAAATACTGCCAGGCTGCAGCTCTCAGAACAGTAAGAGAGAATCAGACCAGTTTCAATAGCTGAGGCATATAATTAACGAGCTGGGACCTCATTTACATGCAAGGCACTTTCTGGCACATTCCGACTGCTTATTCGTTGCATACATTACTCATTAGGTGTGGTATTGGATCCGGAGAGCAATCCGCTGAGTTCATTAGGGACCTTCTGTTTGAAGGAATTGGGGGGGGGGGGGGTCATATATTTTTTTCTAAATACTGCCGCTCAGAGTGTGTCTCTCCGAGTCTTAGAGTGTGCACTCGACAGGTAATGAGGTCCTTGCCTCAGGGTCGGTCCGTGGGTGGGTCTCAATCACGATACACACTCATAACTGTATTCATAAAGACGGACAGGCCCCCGTGGCCTAAAGAGAGGCCTCTGCAATTTGCCTGGCGAGTATTCTGCTGCCACTGTTGCCATGGAGATGGCACTACTTGTAGGAATTCACCTGATGTATTGAATGGAAAACATTCTGTTGCTCCGGATGGGTGCAGAACCTTATAGAACTTTACAACAGCAGTACCTTGGTAGTGATCCCAACTCACTCTGAAATTAGCAAAAAGCTGTTATCAGGTTTGTTTGAAATAATAATTTCAGACAATTCATCACTAAAAATGTGTAAATTACAATCGATGACTCCTTTTTGAAATAGCAGCCATTTTAATAAAATAAATTCCAGGCTGAACTTAATTCAACCGCACTAATTCAACTCGACAACCCAAATGTTATTTAATTCATTCAATAAGTCAATAATCTCTCGCCAGCCTTAAAACACTCTGCATGCAGACAGTGGCTGTGAGAAGACTACCTTCAAATGATTGAGCACATTGAGATACCAACTGACAAAATGGTTGCCTGAGTGCTGTCCATTTCAAATTGGAACAAAAGAGAAACATATAATGGAAGAAACCCCCAGGTGTGAAACCTAGGCCTACCTGTTGGTGAACTGTATCTTGCAGCCTTCTTGCATGATTGTTTTTTATTGTTCCCCTCTAAATCAGACTGATTTAGACCTGGCACACCAAGTGGGTGCAATTAATTATCAGGTAGGACAGAGAACCACCAGGCTCCGGACCTCGTACTGTAGGGTAAGAGTTGAATTCCCCTGATCCACATCATGTTTAATAAAAACATGGAGCACCAAACACATACTTTGCCTAGCCTACAAATGACTATCTTATCCATAACATCAGCAAGACATTAGCACTGATAATTTTAAGTAATAAAGACAGAAATTGCCATAGATAAATGGCTGAATTAACTTGGGGCTACTTTTTTCGACATAACTGCAATTTACATTGTAAAGGTCAGAACTAAATTAAAAGAAAGAGAAGCTGTTTAGCTCTCCAATTCTTCTTCTGGGATATCATGGCGATCTGCAAACAATCGTTTAAGTGCATGCTGCCCCCTACTGTGCTGGAATGTACCATCAATCATCATCAGCCCAATTCTGTACTAACCTGAAAATAAAATTCTAAACCAAATGAATCCCTTCTACCACACCCTCCCCCCAAAACCCCCTCCCCAACCCCATAAGGAGAGGATAGGATGGGTACTTTATTGATCCCCGAGGGGAAATTTCTTCGTCAAGCAGCTACGAAAAAACACAGGGCAGGTGCAAAATGCCAGAATGAAAATACACAAAAGACAGATACACGATACATGATACATAGAGCGGCAGTATGAAAAAGTATAAAAATACAAGATATCTGGAGTGCAAAAAAGCTATTGCATAGTATGGATCGATAGCTGAATATGTACACTATACATTGTTACAGAGTGTTAGGTGAAAGAAAATGATACAAATATTGCAAGTTGATATAGATAAATAAGGAGTATTTGCATGGTTAACTATACTATACAAGTTGATGGCAGAGAAATACTTAAATAGCTAAAAGTGCTTATGGTATAAGTGAGGGTAATAATAGTTTAATTAATATACAGTCTGGTTAAATGAACAGGAAGTGAATTAAACGTTATCTACATCATGCTGAAACACTTAGGATGGTTCAGCATGTCAACAACCATTCCAACAGTAACATCTGTTAGCCCCAATATCTCTTCTGCCGTCGCCACAATAACCTTCAACCTGGCTTTTCTCTCAGATTTATTAATTACCAAAGTGCCTTTTGACACCGCATGTTCATGAGTACAAGATTTCTAAACAGACCTCGAAACCATACCAGGACCATCAGAAGCACCAGGCCCGACAGTAGGTCTACTTACTACAGGTACATCCATGTAAACTCCATCAGTCTGACAGTAGGTGTACTTACTACAGGTACATCCATGTAAACTCCATCAGTCTGACAGTAGGTCCACTTACTACAGGTACATCCATGTAAACTCCATCAGTCTGACAGTAGGTGTACTTACTACAGGTACATCCATGTAAACTCCATCAGTCTGACAGTAGGTGTACTTACTACAGGTACATCCATGTAAACTCCATCAGTCTGACAGTAGGTCTACTTACTACAGGTACATCCATGTAAACTCCATCAGTCTGACAGTAGGTGTACTTACTACAGGTACATCCATGTAAACTCCATCAGTCTGACAGTAGGTGTACTTACTACAGGTACATCCATGTAAACTCCATCAGTCTGACAGTAGGTGTACTTACTACAGGTACATCCATGTAAACTCCATCAGTCTGACAGTAGGTGTACTTACTACAGGTACATCCATGTAAACTCCATCAGTCTGACAGTAGGTGTACTTACTACAGGTACATCCATGTAAACTCCATCAGTCTGACAGTAGGTGTACTTACTACAGGTACATCCATGTAAACTCCATCAGTCTGACAGTAGGTGTACTTACTACAGGTACATCCATGTAAACTCCATCAGTCTGACAGTAGGTGTACTTACTACAGGTACATCCATGTAAACCCCATCAGTCTGACAGTAGGTCCACTTACTACAGGTACATCCATGTAAACTCCATCAGTCTGACAGTAGGTCTACTTACTACAGGTACATCCATGTAAACTCCATCAGTCTGACAGTAGGTGTACTTACTACAGGTACATCCATGTAAACTCCATCAGTCTGACAGTAGGTGTACTTACTACAGGTACATCCATGTAAACTCCATCAGTCTGACAGTAGGTGTACTTACTACAGGTACATCCATGTAAACTCCATCAGTCTGACAGTAGGTGTACTTACTACAGGTACATCCATGTAAACTCCATCAGTCTGACAGTAGGTGTACTTACTACAGGCACATCCATGTAAACTCCATCAGTCTGACAGTAGGTCTACTTACTACAGGTACATCCATGTAAACTCCATCAGTCTGACAGTAGGTCCACTTACTACAGGTACATCCATGTAAACTCCATCAGTCTGACAGTAGGTCCACTTACTACAGGTACATCCATGTAAACTCCATCAGTCTGACAGTAGGTGTACTTACTACAGGTACATCCATGTAAACTCCATCAGTCTGACAGTAGGTGTACTTACTACAGGTACATCCATGTAAACTCCATCAGTCTGACAGTAGGTGTACTTACTACAGGTACATCCATGTAAACTCCATCAGTCTGACAGTAGGTCCACTTACTACAGGTACATCCATGTAAACTCCATCAGTCTGACAGTAGGTGTACTTACTACAGGTACATCCATGTAAACTCCATCAGTCTGACAGTAGGTGTACTTACTACAGGTACATCCATGTAAACTCCATCAGTCTGACAGTAGGTCTACTTACTACAGGTACATCCATGTAAACTCCATCAGTCCGACAGTAGGTCTACTTACTACAGGTACATCCATGTAAACTCCATCAGTCCGCGCTGTAGTTCTCCCAATCTGTTTTATGGCCTCTGCATACGATACATCATGACTGATCCTATATCTCTGAGCCCCTCTAGACTCTCTCTGTACCTGGCGTCCACCAAATACTGCACTGTGTGTTCTCCCCCACAATTACACCACTTAACCTTCACATTGCATCCGCATTCCCAGTCATCAATGTCCTTTGCACTGAGCAGCTACATGTCTCATCCTCTGGCATCTAAAACACTGCAGTGCATTATGGGACAAATTCGCTAACATTGAAACTAAGGAATCCTAGCTGTACTTTTCCCGGCAAGACTCTCAAACCACAGCATCACTGATAAGCTTTCACTTCTTTGACCCTCTTTCCTACTGATCAGCCTTTTGGCCTCAATCAGCCTCCCTTCACATTTTCTTTAATATAATCTGTGGACATAGATATTGGGACCCCAGTGATGCCTCTTCTTAACCCAGCATAAGCACCAGGTACATCCCATGAAGTTTTTCCATTTTCCAAATCTGAGCCTGGCTACCACACGATATTAACAGTCTAGCATTTCCAATGAACCAAGCGAATTTCACTTCACCTACCACTTTCACTACAGCATTAGTAAGTAAGATAGGGTGTAAGTTGGGCCATGTGGTCTCATCACAACACAGTCACTACTCTTGCTTCCTACCTGGACCCTCTTTATGTTTTCTTTAGTAGACGCTCCACTGCTTCCTGTATCTTGATATCTCTTCTTCCTGTCTCTCCACTACCAACCATTCCGACCCTTGACCCTCATCCTCATCCTCCCGCTCCATACCATCAGAATTGACACCCATATTGTTCTCATTCCAGAACACCTTTAGCTTCATCAACCTCTTCTCCATTTCATCCGCACTACTCGTCACCATTTCCTGTTAACCTCTTACCACATTTCTGCAGTAGCGAAATAAGATTCAATGATATCAAACAACTCTCACTGGTGGTGAAACAGTTCAACCGAGAACGTGTCTCTCCTCCTCCTCCTCCCATCCACCGTTTTCAAAATCCTAAGAATTTGTTTGCAATTCGACAGGTCCATCCAGGTCCTTTCAAACAAACAGGTGTGTAATTATCTCTTGAGTGCAGGATCCAGTGATGGCTGGTGCAGAGTGAAATCAGGGAGGACAGGCTCATAATGGCTGGAATTAAATCATCTAATTGAGATGTTGTATACAGAACGAATCAGTTGGATGAGCATTTCATTTTTTTTAATTATTTTTTTTTTGTTTCACGGGACCTCCTATGTGTTTCACGGGACCTCCTATGTGTTTCACGGGACCTCCAATGTGTTTCACGGGACCTCCTATGTGTTTCACGGGACCTCCAATGTGTTTCACGGGACCTCCAATGTGTTTCACGGGACCTCCTATGTGTTTCACGGGACCTCCTATGTGTTTCACGGGACCTCGTATGTGTTTCACGGGACCTCCTATGTGTTTCACGGGACCTCCTATGTGTTTCACGGGACCTCCTATGTGTTTCACGGGACCTCCTATGTGTTTCACGGGACCTCCTATGTGTTTCACGGGACCTCCTATGTGTTTCACGGGACCTCCTATGTGTTTCACGGGACCTCCTATGTGTTTCACGGGACTTCCAATGTGTTTCACGGGACCTCCTATGTGTTTCACGGGACCTCCAATGTGTTTCACGGGACCTCCTATGTGTTTCACGGGACCTCCTATTTGGGTGTTATTGCAAAGACCATAGGTAGCTTGTGAGTTTCAAGTTTGGGGAAGCTTACAACTTATCCTACCACTTCTACCGATCTGCGTGCCAGTTATGATGATTTTTACATGCGCATTTGAATAATAGCGTTTTCGTTTCTCGAAATCATCGTCACGTGGTTAATCATAATCTAAATTAAAATGATAAAAATGTCAAAGTTAAAATTCAACTAATGTGAGAGAACCAGCCTAATGTGAGAGAACCAAATCACAGATTTATACACTGTGAACCATTGGTGGTTAAAGAAATGAGCGCCTATAGGCCAATGCAGCAGTAAGCCTATAACTTCCATCCTCAACTAAGTAAAATACATGGGCCTAAAGCAGACAACTAAAAACAGTAGAAGATATCCTGATGAAAATTCAGGTTCTTTCAATCATATTCATCTCTCTACCACTAGTGAGGTGCAACATCGTATCAAATCAGTCGCCTGGGTCCGGCCTGAAGCTGTCGCTAGCGAACTTGCAGCATTGTATCAACTAGCCTATTCCGGGCGCTCAAACTTTCCTGCACCAGTGAGCTCGGGACAAACAACGTTTTATTTTTAATGACGTTTCCACTGGATACATTGGATCATCAGATCATGATATTTTGCTTTCACACCAAGGTTTGGGGATTAGCGAGGCCGGGAGAGTCTTATAAATATTTTTCTAATACTGTGAGGAACTATTATCATTCACAATGGATGTAAAAAAAAAAAGAACTTAAGCTTAATTAATACATGCATTAACATAATTTATGTAACCAAATGACGGGGATTAACGGTACATTTACTAGGACAACTGGTGACACATGTACTGGGGATTAACGGTACATTTACTAGGACAACTGGTGACATATGTACTGGGAATTAATAAAATGAACAATCAAAGGGAAAACAATCCACACAATGAAACAATGAATGCGTTAGAATTGTCTGGAGACAGCGGAGCGCATTCTGGAGAGCTGAGTGCATGCATACTGGAGACAGATATACCATGTATACTGGAGACAGATATACCATGTATACTGGAGACAGATATACCATGTATACTGGAGAGAGAGATATACCATGCATACTGGAGAGAGATATACCATGCATTCTGGAGAGAGATATACCATGTATACTGGAGAGAGATATACCATGCATACTGGAGACAGATATACCATGCATACTGGAGAGAGATATACCATGCATACTGGAGACAGATATACCATGCATACTGGAGAGAGATTTACCATGCATACTGGAGAGCTGAGTGTATGCATACTGGAGAGAGATATACCATGCATACTGGAGAGAGATATACCATGCATACTGGAGAGCTGAGTGTATGCATACTGGAGACAGATATACCATGTATACTGGAGAAAGATATACCATGCATACTGGAGAGAGATATACCATGCATTCTGGAGAGAGATATACCATGCATACTGGAGAGAGATATACCATGTATACTGGAGAGAGATATACCATGCATACTGGAGAGAGATATACCATGCATACTGGAGAGAGATATACCATGCATACTGGAGAGAGATATACCATGCATTCTGGACAGAGATACATCATGCATACTGGATAGAGATATACCATGTATACTGGAGAGAGATATACCATGTATACTGGAGAGAGATATACCATGTATACTGGAGAGAGATATACCATGCATTCTGGAGAGAGATATACCATGCATACTGGAGAGAGATATACCATGCATACTGGAGAGAGATATACCAGGCATACTGGAGAGAGATATACCATGCATACTGGAGAGAGATATACCATGCATACTGGAGAGAGATATACCATGCATACTGGAGAGCTGAGTGTATGCATACTGGAGAGAGATATACCATGCATACTGGAGAGCTGAGTGTATGCATACTGGAGAGAGATATACCATGCATACTGGAGAGAGATATACCATGCATACTGGAGAGAGATATACCATGCATACTGGAGAGAGATATACCATGCATACTGGACAGAGATATACCATGCATACTAGAGAGAGATATGCCATGCATACTAGAGAGAGATATTCCATGCATACTGGAGAGAGATATACCATGCATACTGGACAGAGATATACCATGCATACTGGACAGAGATATACCATGCATACTGGAGAGAGATATGCCATGCATACTGGACAGAGATATACCATGCATACTGGACAGAGATATACCATGCATACTGAAGAGAGATATACCATGCATACTGGAGAGAGATATACCATGCATACTGCAGAGAGATATACCATGAATACTGGAGAGAGATATACCATGCATACTGGAGAGAGATATACCATGCATTCTGGAGAGAGATATACCATGCATTCTGGAGAGAGATATACCATGCATACTGGAGAGAGATATACCATGCATTCTGGAGAGAGATATACCATGCATTCTGGAGAGAGATATGCCATGCATACTGGAGAGAGATATGCCATGCATTCTGGAGAGCTGAGTGTATGCATACTGGAGAAAGACGCCCATATTTTCGCCACACACCCCTCCCCTTCTTCTCTTAAGATTTAAAATTATACTCAAGACACATTATCTTCACACATTTTAGATGCTTTTCACTGACAGCGTCAACTCAATAATCAGCCAGGCCTATTGCCACACACGCTGCCCTAATTGCAGGCTTTCCAAATAGGCACAGGTCTACGCACTTGTGATCTGAAACAATCCACAGCAAAAATAATTAAGAAACTAATAAGCCTCTGTGGCTAAGTCATGCTCTCTGGTTAAGTATTTTGAATGATTTTATTTAGACAGGAGTAATAACATAATTTTGGCAAAACATCCATTTACTTTAGGGGAAGCTAGTATCCAAACAGTGCACTGTGCATCCAACAACTTTCCTTTCCAAAGTGGCTGAAACCAGAGATCTGGTGACCCCAACGGCCACCTCCCCTCAATTGTTTGATTTTTAAAAGGCTCTTCTCTTTTCCCACTAGCACTGACTTTGCTGATACATACTTTGTTGAGGGAAAATGTACTTGATACAAATGTAATGTGTCGCTGTCTCACCTAGCTATCTTAAGATGAATGCACTAATTGTAATTCGTTATGGATAAGAGCATCTGCTAAGGAGATCAAAACCTCCCCTAACCAGAAACTGTGGATAGATGGCAGCATTCGCACAAAACTGAAAGCGTGAACCACCGCATTTAAACATGGCAAGGTGACTGTGAATATGGCAGAATACAAACAGTGTAGTTATTCACTCAGTAAGGCAATCAAACAGGTAAAACGACAGTATAGAGAGAAAGTGGAGTCGCAATTCAACGGCTCAGACACCAGATGTATGTGGCAGGACTATAAAAGGAAAACCAGCCATGTCGCTGAGTCTGACGTTTTGCTTCTGGACAAGCTAAACACCTTCTTTGCCCGCTTTGATGATAACATAGTGCCATTGACGCAGCCCGCTACCAAGGACTGTGGGCTCTCCTTCTCCGTGGCCGACGTGAGTAAAACATTTAAACGTGTTAACCCTTGCAAGGCTGCCGGACAGACGCCATCCCTAGCCGCGTCCTCAGAGCATGCGCAGACCAGCTGGCTGGTGTGTTTACGGACATATTCAATCTCTCCCTATCCCAGTCTGCTGTCCCCACATGCTTCAAGATGGCCACCATTGTTCCTGTACCCAAGAAAGCAAAGGTAACTGAACTAAATAGCCCCGTAGCACTCACCTCTGTCATCATCAGCTTTTAGAGACTAGTCAAAGATCATATCACCTCTACCTCAACTGTTACCCTAGACCCACTTCAATTTGCTTACCGCCCCAATAGATCCACAGACGATGCAATCGCCATCATTCGGCACCTATGTAAGCATGCTGTTCATTGACTATAGCTCAGCATTCAACACCATACTACCCTCCAAGCTCATCATTAAGCTCGAGGCCCTGGGTCTGAACCCCGCCCTGTGCAACTGGGTCCTGGACTTCCTGACAGGCGCCCCCAGGTGGTGAGGGTAGGAAACAACACCTCCACTTCGCTGATCCTTAACACTGGGGCCCCACAAGGGTGCATGCTCAGCCCCCTCCTGTACTCCCTGTTCACCCACGACTGCGTGGCCAAGCACGCCTCCAACTCAATAATCAAGTTTGCAGACGAAACAGCAGTAGTAGGCTTGATTACTTACAATGACGAGACAGCCTACAGGGAGGAGGTGAGGGCTCTGGGAGTGTGGTGCCAGGAAAATAAACTCTCACTCAACATCAACAAAACAAAGGAGATGATCGTGGAAACAGCAGAGGGAGCACCCCCCTATCCACATAGACGGGACCGCAGTGGAGAAGTACACATCACTGACAAACTGAAATGGACCACCCTCACAGACAGTGTGGTGAAGAAGCTGCAACAGGAGGCTTTAACCTCAGGAGGCTGAAGAAATTTGACTAACCCTCACAAACTTTTACAGATGCACAATTGAGAGCATCCTGTCGGGCTGTATCACTGCCTATAACTGCACCGCTCGCAACCGCAAGGCTCTACAGAGGGTGGAGCCGTCTGCCCAACGCATTGCTGGGGGCAAACTACCACCTATAGCACCTGATGTCACAGGAAGGCCAAAAAGATCATCAAGGACATCAACCACCCAAGCCAATGCCTGTTCAACCCGGTATCATCCAGAAGGCGAGGTCAGCACAGGTGCATCAAAGCTGGGACCGAGAGACTGAAAAACAGATTCTATCTCAAGGCCATCAGACATCTAAACAGCCATCACTAGCACAGAGCCTGCTGCCTATAGACATAGACTAGAAATCACTGGCCACTTTAATAAATGGAACACTAGTCACTTTAATAATGTTTACATATCTGGCATTACTCATCTCATTTGTATATACTGTATTCTATACTATTCTACTGTATCTTAGTCCAATGTCGCTCTGACATCGCTCGTCCATAAATGTATATTCTTAATTCCATTCTTACTTAGATTTGTGTGTATTGGGTATATGTTGTGAAATTGTTAGGTATTACTTGTTAGATATTACTGCTAAAAGCGCAAGCATTTCGCTACACCCGCAATAACATCTCGTCTACACATACTGAGACAGAGCTGTTTTGCTCATTCGGATGCTTTTTCTGAGATAAAGTTGGCAATTTCAAAAGAGAAGAGAATGCTTCAACAAAATGGGAAAGAGCCAGCGAGAAAGAAACCTGGGGCTATTTCGCCTGACACTCCTACACAGTGCAATGCATTTACACCTTCTGACCTCTGCGAACGAAGCTGTTGCTCCACATTTTGTTACGTTACAGCCTTATTCTAAAATGTAGTAAATAAAGAAAAATCCTCATCAATCTACAAACAATACCCTATAATGTCAAAGCAAAAACTGGTTTTTAGAAATTTCTGCAAATGTATTAAAAATAAAAATCAGAAATACCTTATTTACATAAGTATTCAGACCCTTTGCTATGAGGCTCAGGTGCATCCTGTTTCCATTGATTATCCTTGAGATGTTTCTACAACTGATTGGAATCCACCTGTGGTATATTCAATTGATTGGACATAATTTGGAAAGGCACACACCTGTCTATGTAAGGTACCACAGATGACAGTTCATGTCAGAGAAAAAAAAAACAGCCATGAGGTCGAAGGAATTGTCCGTAGAGCTCCGAGAAGGGATTGTGCCGAGGCACAGATCTGGGAAATGGTACCAAAACATTTGAGCAGCATTGAAGGTCCCCAAGAACACAGTGGCCTCCATCATTCTTAAATGGAAGAAATTTGGAACCACCAAGACTCTTCCTAGAGCTTATCCCGATGGTCACTCTGACGGAGCTCCAGAGTTCCTTTGTGGAGATGGGAGAACCTTCCTGAAGGACAGCCATCTCTGCAGCACTCCACCAATCAGGCCTTTATGGTAAATTGGCCAGACAGAACCATTCCTCAGTAAAAGGCACATGACAGCCTGCTTGGAGTTTGCCAATAGGCACCTAAAGAACTCCATGAGAAACAAGATTCTCTGGTCTGATGAAACCAAGATTGAACTCTTTAGCTTAAATACCAAGCGTCACGTCTGGATGAAACCTGGCACCATCCCTGCGGTGAAGCATGGTGGTGGCAGCATCACGCTGTGGTGATGTTTTTCAGCGGCAGGGACTGGGAGACTAGTCAGGATTGAGGGAAAGATTAACGGAGCAAAGTACAGAGAGACCCTTGATGAAAACCTGCTCCAGAGCACTCAGGATCTCAGACTGGGGCGAAGGTTCACCTTCCAACAGGACAACGACCCTAAGCAAACAGCCAAGGCAATGCAGTAGTGGCTTCTGAGTGGCCAAACCAGAGCCAGGACATGAACCTGAACAAACATCTCTGGAGAGACCTGAAAAAGCTGTGCAGCGACGCTCCCCATCCAACCTGACAGAGCTTGAGAGGATCTGCAGAGAAGAATGGGAGAAACTCCCCAAATACAAGTGTGCTAAGCTTGTAGCGTCATACCTAAGAAGACTCGATGCTGTAATCACTGACAAAGGTGCTTCAACAAAGTACTGAGTAAAGGGTCTGAATACTTATGTAAACGTGATATTTCAGGTTATGTTTAATAAATTAGCAATAATGTCTAAACCTGTTTTTGCTTTGTCATAAGGGGTTATTGTGTGTAGATTGAGGTTGGGAAAAAACAATTTAATCCTTTTTAGAATAAGGCTGTAACGTAACAAAATGTGGAAAAGGTAAAGGGGTCTGAATACTTTCCGAAGGCTCTGTATAACTTATAAATGCCTCATGAGCTTAGTTCAACTTCCAAAAATATAAGCTTGTTTTTCTCCAATGTAAACAAACACTGTATAGCCTCATATCAAAAGTATTGTTTCAACTATGTTATCATGGATGGTCAGTCCTTGCAACCATAGCTCTGTCTATTAATCTGAGAGTGGTTACATGTCTCCAGGTCCATCCCTCAGCTTTTTACCAAAACAGAGGCGGGGCACACATTTAGTTAGATTTGCCCTTTAAACAGCTGCATATTATCAAGATATCAAAGTGTCACCAACAAAAAGGTGAACAGTAGGTCTACAGCGAATGCAGCTAATGGCATAATGTTTTCACATGTAAATAGCACTTTTCAGTAGTGCTCAAAGCATGCCATTCCATTAGCGAAGCATTTACTCAAATCAGTCCTCCATGTCAACAAACCCATAAACAGCAGAGTAGGACTGGCTAATAAGTCCTTAGTTTTGGGGTTATGCTCAGGTAAAACTATTTGGCTAATCTATACTTCCATATTTCCAAATCCTATTCTTGAAGATCAAGGGGTATAACATTTATTGGAATGACTGGAATTCTGATAGACTTTGGTTTTTAATGTAAAGATATAATTTGATATTATATTATATGTAGTAGAAAGTAATGGGTTAGAAGAAGCCTACATAACCAACCCATAAAGTAACATGTAACATCCATATATGGTCAGCTATGTAAACTTTAACATTGATTTAACCTGCAATAGATGTTGTTCAATTAGTAACATACATGTTAGTCTTCTTCTAATGTCTCTTAAGGGGAAAGTCATCTAAAAGTAACTGAATGTAATCAGATTACGTTACTGAGTTTGGCTAATCCAGATTACGTTACTGAATACAGTTTTGGGCGGGTAACTAGTAACATCTTTACTCCTGAACTTATTCAGGCCACAACAAAGGGGGTTGAATACTTATTGACTCAAGACATTTCAGCTTTTCATTTATTTGTAAAGATTTTGACATTACGTGGTATTTGTGTGTAAACCAGTGACCAAAAAAATGTAAACAGAATCCATTTTATATTCAGGATGTAACCCAACAAAATGTGGAATAAGTCAAGGGGTGTTAATACTTTCTGAAGGCCTCGTCACAATTAGGAGATCTACGGACGTTTCCTTGGACTTCATCGAATAGTTTCTACTCTGATATGCATTTCTTCTAGACTTGTCCCGTGTATCTCAGATGGTAGAACATGGTGCTTGCAACGCCAGGGTTGTGGGTTCAATTCCCACAGGGGACCAGTTTGAAAAAAAGTATGCACATGTATGCAACTAACTTATGATGAGAAAGGGGAACCAAAAAATGTTTACCCTAGCAATTAACCGTATACTAATTAAAACCCAGCACCTTATTGCACTAATTAAATCCTATCTGATCCTACACCAAGCCAACGGCTTGATAAGACGGGACACTACCACTCAACACACACTGTAACTCTTCTGAAGTCAAATCTTGTACCCCCAAGTACTTCTCTGCAGCTGCCACCATATCATCTATTTTCTGTGACTTGCGGTACAGTTGATAACCGTTGCTATGAACGCTAAGAAGCCAAACTTACTGAAACATATCACATTCCCATGTCCTCCTGCACACTTTCCACATCTTGGAATCTCCCTCCTACACACTGCTGCGACGTAAGCGTGACACCTACAACACCGCAGTGGATTCTGCACGAAGCACTAACAGCAGAACTCTATATATCCTGACATTACTAATCAAAGCAACAAAAAAAAACAGACTGCGTCACCTCTGTTTCACCACGCTCTCTGCCGGGTCTGCGTCGCACCAAACGGAGGACGTCACAAACACCAGGAATCTTCAACTTCAATTGCTCCACCTCCACTCTTAACGCTACCCCAGAAATCACTCCCAATGGTGCCATGTACCTAAGCACAAAGCAAGATACAGGTCTTTCCACAAGTTGCGTCTCACGGAGCGCCTGCAACCTCTGATCCGAAGGAAAAACAATACAAATCCACTTCGGGTTGCCTTCACCGACTCAACAGCACCCACCATCTTTTCCATCCAACCTGAAACCACCCATGGATCAGCCAAATTCTCAGGCTCAGAGCCCTTCACAACAAGTTCTACGCCCATCCTTTTCACCTCCAGAACTCAAACTGGCTCACTCTGTTTGAACTTGACACCAATCTTCCTGGACATACCCTCTCCCTTGTTATCGCTAGCTTCAACAGATTCAAACCCATCCTCTGCCTCCCTCAGTCTTTTCAAACTCCTCTCTTAACCAATTACCCGACTGCTTCTTAAAATATTAAACTTTTCCAAGCAGAAATCTCTTTTTAGCCTCCAAGAAAGACTTGCTAAGCCCTGTACTCCCTCCACTTCAAACTCGGTCAGCCAATATACCTCGGTGCCCGGTCAAGACCAGTCTGACATCCACTACACTTTGTTCTACAAAATGTGTATATACTCAAATACTTCTCTGCAGCTGCAATCACAGCATATATTTTCTGTGATTTCCATTCCATTTCTGCGGTACAATTGATAACAAATCCCTCTGTGTTGGCACAGATCTACTAATCACAGGGTTCCTCACCCATCCTCCTCTACCTTCGTCACTAGCTCAGCATACGACACCTGCACTACTCTGACTCTGACCACTTCACTCAACGCTACCCCAGAAATCACTCCTTTACATGGTGCCCTGTTACCTCCACTACAGGCTACCTTCACTGATTCAACTGTCTACAACAGGTTACCTTCACTGATTCAACTGTCTACTACAGGTTACCTTCACTGATTCAACTGTCTACTACAGGTTACCTTCACTGATTCAACTGTCTACAACAGGTTACCTTCACTGATTCAACTGTCTACTACAGGTTACCTTCACTGATTCAACTGTCTACTACAGATTACCTTCACTGATTAAACTGTCTACAACAGGTTACCTTCACTGATTCAACAGGTTACCTTCACTGATTCATCTGTCTACTACAGGTTACCTTCACTGATTCATCTGTCTACTACAGGTTACCTTCACTGATTCAACTGTCTACTACAGGTTACCTTCACTGATTCAACTGTCTACTACAGGTTACCTTCACTGATACAACTGTATTTTTTTTTTTTTTTTTCTCTCAACACCCCAACTCCATGTTTATCTCAATTTTTCTGTGTCCCTTTTAATGACTTCAACCTAAGTGTATGTAAACTTCCGACTTCAACTGTAGTTTCAACATGTCATTATGTAATGAAGCAATGCAATTATCCTGTAGGACCAAGACAAGGCATCTTACACAGCTTCCCTTTCCAACGAGGAGAAGACAATGAGTGTGTGCGTGCAAAAGCAATTTCCGTAATGGGTGACATGTTGCCTCTATTATAGCACCTGAAAATTGATCTCTCGGGGATCAATAAAGTACCTATCTAAATCCCTGGATTGTATATACTGCCTCCTAATTGGCCTCGCCAGGGAGTGACACTGCATGACGGGTGAGTGTGATTGGATGAATTCAGTTCAGCCAAGAGCTTTTCAAATTGGAACAAAAGAAAAACCATCTTCAAAACTAATGTTTAGTATTCCATACCATTACACTGTAAAGCTTAGCAGAACCATACCTCATATGAACCCAATAATACCACTGTGTGAGAACACTTTCACACCAAGCTGTGTGTGCACGCAAAAGAGTGAGACAAACAAAACGAGGCCACAACCAAAAAAGTGTTTGGAGAAATATTTTCTTATTCAGGTGTACATCCAGTGAGATGGAATACTTGATCACAGTAGAAAGAGACGGACACCAGATCTCGGTTACCATGGCATCCCTCCTCTGTAGGCGAACTAAGCTAGACACAACAGAAGCGACCAGAACGGATGGCAATAACTGTCCTCTAAAAAGACACTTTTACTTAAATATATAATAAGCATGTTATCACGTATTTAAAAAGACACCATCAAGATACTGATATAATTAATGACTCTCTCGTGTAAAGGTATGAATTTGTAGCTGAAATCAAAAACATCTTAAAAACACTGCATAGTGAGTCTGCGTACGGTAGTTTAACTGAACTGCAGGAGAGGGTGGGGCTCTAAGTTGTAGGACGCTGGAGGGTATTGCGACCTCAAAGCAGGGTGCTCGGCTTCGGTAGGGGAGATGAGGGGGTGTCGTGGGGGGGGTTAAGGGGTGTAGCCTTTCCCCCGTTTACAACATCTTCCTCTTCTCAAACTCCTACGGAGAGATGGACAGAACAAACAGAGCAGGGAGAGAGAGAATGATTTATTCATGTGGATTCACACAGTTTGTTTATATGTGGAAGCTACAAGGGGTGGAGAGGAGGGGTGTTGGTAGACCCAGACAAGGCACCTGGGGTGGGGAGGGGGAGGAACGTCTTCGTCCCAAATGGCACCCTCACTTCCCTACGTAGTGCGCTACTTTTGACCAGAGCCCTAAGGGTGCCATTTGGGATGTAGACAATGTATTTCTCTCATCAGGGATTAAGGAAGAGTTTATAAAAAGACAAATAACATTCAAAATCGTTATTTCCAAACACAGAAAACATGTATATTCACACCAGAACATCATTATTACAACAGTGAAAACATATTTAATAGCACATAACCAAGAGGATGACTGAGAACATCACGTATCGGATGTCGCCATTTACATACACCATTTCCTATTTACATACACCATTTCCTATTTACATACACCATTTCCTATTTACATACACCATTTCCTATTTCAGAGGAGAAAGCTTCCTTTATGCAAAATGTCATTCGTCAGGTCTGCAACAACACACATGCATGATGTTACCCATTGGAAAATGCCTTACTTCCAAAATACCTGGATGTCTACTGCCACCAAGTGGTTGAAAAGCGCTACTTCAGCTCAACGCCTCAACTTTGACACAGTGCTACAGCAACACAGCAGCGTGTTTTATCTGTAGTGCAATACTGAGGAGTGTAAAGGGAAGATGCCCTTCAGCCTCACGCGGGGTGGATTAAGTGTATCTGTACGCGCCGATCAAAGTCGGGCCCTTGACTTTCTGAGAAAGGGACAGATAGAAAGAGGAGAGAGAAGAGAGACTGGGGGAGAAGAGGGGCTGTGTTAGGGCTTCTGATAGGAGTGCTGACATGGTTGCAGAGGAGAGAGGAGAGAGAGACTGGGGGAGAAGAGGGGCTGTGTTAGGGCTTCTGATAGGAGTGCTGACATGGTTGATGAGGAGAGAGAGACTGGGGGAGAAGAGGGGCTGTGTTAGGGCTTCTGATAGGAGTGCTGACATGGTTGCAGAGGAGAGAGGAGAGAGAGACTGGGGGAGAAGAGGGGCTGTGTTAGGGCTTCTGATAGGAGTGCTGACATGGTTGATGAGGAGAGAGAGACTGGGGGAGAAGAGGGGCTGTGTTAGGGCTTCTGATAGGAGTGCTGACATGGTTGATGAGGGGAGAGAGACTGGGGGAGAAGAGGGGCTGTGTTAGTGCTTCTGATAGGAGTGCTGGCATGGTTGATGAGGGGAGAGAGAGACTGGGGGAGAAGAGGGGCTGTGTTAGGGCTTCTGATAGGAGTGCTGACATGGTTGATGAGGGGAGAGGAGAGAGAGACTGGGGGAGAAGAGGGGCTGTGTTAGGGCTTCTGATAGGAGTGCTGACATGGTTGATGAGGGGAGAGAGAGACTGGGGGAGAAGAGGGGCTGTGTTAGTGCTTCTGATAGGAGTGCTGACATGGTTGATGAGGGGAGAGAGAGACTGGGGGAGAAGAGGGGCTGTGTTAGGGCTTCTGATAGGAGTGCTGACATGGTTGCAGAGGGGAGAGGAGAGAGAGACTGGGGGAGAAGAGGGGCTGTGTTAGGGCTTCTGATAGGAGTGCTGACATGGTTGATGAGGGGAGAGGAGAGAGAGACTGGGGGAGAAGAGGGGCTGTGTTAGGGCTTCTGATAGGAGTGCTGACATGGTTGATGAGGGGAGAGAGAGACTGGGGGAGAAGAGGGGCTGTGTTAGGGCTTCTGATAGGAGTGCTGACATGGTTGCAGAGGGGAGAGGAGAGAGAGACTGGGGGAGAAGAGGGGCTGTGTTAGGGCTTCTGATAGGAGTGCTGACATGGTTGCAGAGGGGAGAGGAGAGAGAGAGACTGGGGGAGAAGAGGGGCTGTGTTAGGGCTTCTGATAAGAGTGCTGACATGGTTGATGAGAGGAGAGGAGAGAGAGAGAGACTGGGGGAGAAGAGGGGCTGTGTTAGGGCTTCTGATAGGGGTGCTGACATGGTTGATGAGGGGAGAGGAGAGAGAGACTGGGGGAGAAGAGGGGCTGTGTTAGGGCTTCTGATAGGAGTGCTGACATGGTTGATGAGGGGAGAGAGACTGGGGGAGAAGAGGGGCTGTGTTAGTGCTTCTGATAGGAGTGCTGGCATGGTTGATGAGGGGAGAGAGACTGGGGGAGAAGAGGGGCTGTGTTAGGGCTTCTGATAGGAGTGCTGACATGGTTGATGAGGGGAGAGAGACTGGGGGAGAAGAGGGGCTGTGTTAGGGCTTCTGATAGGAGTGCTGACATGGTTGATGAGGGGAGAGAGAGACTGGGGGAGAAGAGGGGCTGTGTTAGGGCTTCTGATAGGAGTGCTGACATGGTTGATGAGGGGAGAGACTGGGGGAGAAGAGGGGCTGTGTTAGGGCTTCTGATAGGGTTGCTGACATGGTTGCCCTAAGGCTTCATGCACTCTTTGATGGAGGGAGGCAGGGAGAAGTGTGGAAGGTGGCTCAAGGTCCACTCAGAGTCCAGAGGGAGAATGATACTGTTCTCTCTGCTAACGCACGGCAAGCGGTACCGATGCACCAAGTCTGGAACCAACAGGACTACCCACAAGCCATAAGACTTAAATAGTTTACCAATAGCTACACAGACCATCTGTACTGACGCTCTTTTGACTCCGAACATACACTACTGTTTATTATCTATCCTGTTGCCTAGTTACTTTACCCTACCTGTATTTACATATCTACCTTGTGACATAACATTTGATTTGAGGAGGGTAAGACTGAGGAGAAATAGTGCTTGCTTGAGAAATGCATTTAAGCAGAGGGGAAACTGTAAATGAAAGGTGTTGCAGAGTGAGTGAGTGAGTGTCCTTGTGTGACAAACAGTCGGGAGAGTGTCAAAGGTGCTAAAGACAGAAAGGGGAGCGATGGAGCAAGCTGGAGAGATGAGGGCAGGATGAAGGCGAGGAGAGAGGGATGAAGAGTGCGACAGGGACATTTTGTCAAGAAGGGAGGCCATGAGAAAGACTGACAAATGGAGAGCAGCAGCACACATGGGTGAATGGAGGTTTATGTGGGCTTGACACGGAGTCTGCCTGGAATGCAAGGTGGGTGGAGTTTGCACTTTCGGGACTATTCTATCGGTAACAGGCAAGCTTAATCTAGTGCAGTTAGAGAATTTGAAAGAAAATAAATACTTGAATTTAGGTGTGGACAAAAGGGGAGCTTCACCGACCAAGCAAAAACAAAAACGCTAGAGGGTTGGGCATTGTGCTGTACTGAGAACAGAGCATGTTATATCAAACCAAACCACCCCCAACGGGCACTACTTTGTTTGTCTGCTCTCGTGTGTATTATTACGCCGGTTAGAGCAGCCGCCAATGAGATTAACAGAGACGTATGAACACAATGGGCTGAGAAATTAACAGGCCGGGAAAGAGTTTTTCATCATTACGCGCAATGATTATGAATTAAACCAAAACAGTGCAGCCACGGCACAAATCTATATACGTGTGTCCGGGTTTGGTGCCCTGCTCTCGCTCGTAATGAAAGAATAAGATGATGAATGGGTGTAATACACACTTTAACTTTTCATACATCTTTACCGGTGATAAATCTAAATAAAGCGGGAACAGCAGCGTAGCTAAGTTTCCCGCCCCGGCATCAACAGCTTATTCATTTCTCCCCAGTCACCTCGCTGTTGACTTTTGTTTATTACGTATTAAAAAAACCTTGCTTGTTAACGAACCTAAAAACACTGAAAATATCACCATACAGTACACTTTGTTTAGTTCATGTACTCAACATACAGTACACTTTGTTTAGTTCATGTACTCAACATGCAGTACACTTTGTTTAGTTCATGTACTCAACATACAGTACACTTTGTTTAGTTCATGTACTCAACATGCAGTACACTTTGTTTAGTTCATGTACTCAACATGCAGTACACTTTGTTTAGTTCATGTACTCAACATGCAGTACACTTTGTTTAGTTCATGTACTCAACATGCAGTACACTTTGTTTAGTTCATGTACTCAACATGCAGTACACTTTGTTTAGTTCATGTACTCAACATGCAGTACACTTTGTTTAGTTCATGTACTCAACATGCAGTACACTTTGTTTAGTTCATGTACTCAACATGCAGTACACTTTGTTTAGTTCATGTACTCAACATGCAGTACACTTTGTTTAGTTCATGTACTCAACATACAGTACACTTTGTTTAGTTCATGTACTCAACATACAGTACACTTTGTTTAGTTCATGTACTCAACATACAGTACACTTTGTTTAGTTCATGTACTCAACATACAGTACACTTTGTTTAGTTCATGTACTCAACATACAGTACACTTTGTTTAGTTCATGTACTCAACATACAGTACACTTTGTTTAGTTCATGTACTCAACATACAGTACACTTTGTTTAGTTCATGTACTCAACATACAGTACACTTTGTTTAGTTCATGTACTCAACATACAGTACACTTTGTTTAGTTCATGTACTCAACATACAGTACACTGTTTAGTTCATGTACTCAACATACAGTACACTGTTTAGTTCATGTACTCAACATACAGTACACTGTTTAGTTCATGTACTCAACATACAGTACACTTTGTTTAGTTCATGTACTCAACATGCAGTACACTTTGTTTAGTTCATGTACTCAACATGCAGTACACTTTGTTTAGTTCATGTACTCAACATACAGTACACTGTTTAGTTCATGTACTCAACATACAGTACACTGTTTAGTTCATGTACTCAACATACAGTACACTTTGTTTAGTTCATGTACTCAACATACAGTACACTTTGTTTAGTTCATGTACTCAACATACAGTACACTTTGTTTAGTTCATGTACTCAACATGCAGTACACTTTGTTTAGTTCATGTACTCAACATACAGTACACTTTGTTCAGAGATAGTTTAGTATATTTGAGGTGAGAGACAAGGTTGGGATGTGGGACTAAAGTAACCCTTTTGCCGTCCTCCCCCAGCTGCTATGGGAGAATGGTACGGTCCGTCGCACCACTGAATGATACAGAACATTTCTGTCCCTACGGGTCTCCCCCATAGAGTTGGCTAGAGGGCTCTTGAGCCCTGGCAAAGATAGGAGTTTTTTAATATATCTCTATAGTCTCACCTTGAACATGGTGCTGCCCAGTTGGGCAGGGGACATGCTGACCACAACGCCCGCCTGCTGTAGGGCGGCAATCTTCTCTTTGGCTCCGCCCTTGCCCCCTGCAATGATGGCACCGGCGTGACCCATCCTGCGGCCCGGCGGGGCAGTGAGCCCGGCGATGAAGGACACCACGGGCTTGGCATTCGCTCCCTTGGAGGGGGGGGGGGGGTAGGGGGGGGATAGGGATGGAGAGAGCCAGTCACACTTGTATTCTCAGACAATTAACAGAATATACGCAGCAAAACAAAGACATATCTTCCTATTAGGTATTCTTTGAACCCTCTTAATTTATTATTAAAACAAAAGATGGTAGTGTAGAATGTTGAGAATAGTAATTATATTATATTCACATTCATGCCAATACTATATTACATGTGTGAGAGAGTCAATGAGACCATTTAATTGCATGGACGGTCAGACACCTCCCCACCCTAAACACCCTGCCAGTTCATATGATCTCATTCTCACAGAAGCAGGTCATTAGTCACAAGGACACTGATTAGCTCCGGCCCTGTCCGCTCAGCTCGTCCTGATGGACGGCTACATTCAACAGTTGAGATAATCTTCCAGTGCTGGCGGGAGGGGAGAGAGATAATATTTCACAGGCAGGAATAACACCGTATTGGGGTTGAAAGACGTAAGGGTGGGGCTTGTTCATCAGGGCATGCGAAGGAAAACATTTTGAATTGGATAGCGAAAATGAGTGTTTAATATTAGACTAGGTACTGTAGTAGCTACCCATTTCAGTCCATTTGGTGCTAAATGAACACAACCCAGGCCTCTCTTCAGACGCTCCTTCTCAGGGACGTGCCTTGTGAGAAGGATCTCCCTCTCTCTTTCTCTTTCTCTTTCCCTCTCTCTCTTACGCTCTCCTTTAGATGAGAGTTAACACGGCGTGTCAAACAAACTGGCCGACAAGCCAGGAACGGTGGTCCTCCAGCTTATGGCTTTACTTCACTTCTACCATTTCAGCAAAGCCTTTCCAAACGGAGCTCTCCTGAAACTGGCAGGTAAGTACAGGGTTAGGGTCCCGACGGCCGCTTTTAATCTCAACACGATGGAAGACACTGGATACTTGTTAAAGTGGAGCAGCCAATCCGCTCGTCTCTCGGCCAAGAAAATCAATAAAAAAAATGAAAAACCTGGCTAACAATATACAGTATTAACAAGAGACGGCTCTGAAAGCAAATGTTGACTGAACAGGGGAATATGACTGCAATCAGGGGTAAAGATAGGATACTAATGTTTCCTTGTGTAAGGTGGCCCAACATTTCACCCTCTAAATGGGTTAGAGCAAGGATGCCTTTTCCTAAAGACTCACCCTCTTGCAAGGACTTTGTTCCACAGCTGACTACTACTCAGCTGCTTTTCAGGACCTTGACTAGTTGAAGCAGGGTTGGAGAGAAAAGGCTGGAACAGCCAGTAGCCCTCCAGGAGGAGGGAGGGTCACCTCCATTTTACAATCTCTATTCACAAAGCATCCCTGTCCATACAATCTTACTCATTATGATCAACAAGGCAAAGCTGATCCTGGATCAGCACTCCTACTTACACACGAGACACTTTATGAATGCTTGTCCCGTCCTAATGAATTCACAGCTTTGAAAAAAAAAAAAAACACCCCCGTGTGAATAAACTCTTGAATCTAACTAAACATGTTTGGCTGTAATTAGTCAATTCATCTTCATCTTCCCTCGGAGAGAAGTCGATGCATAATAAGAGAAGTCAAATTAGCATTTGAAAGTTCCCACCGCCTTCGTCCTCCATTGTTAACCGTGGAGATGTATTACTTTAATAATGGAACTGGAGAGAAGAGGAGGAGAACGTCGTTGGCCCACTTCTTCAGTTTGTTCCCCCACAGGAGGAGAGGTGGAGGAGGAGGCAGGGGTTGTTCCGAAAGATGGACGCCTCGCTCGCTGTATGCTCGAGGGTAGAGCCTTAATCTTGTCAGATTAAGACAGACAGACAATTACAAATTGACGAGGCCCCCTGTTAACACACTGGATGTTAATGGAGTGTGCTACACACGCCCCACCTCTTTCTAAAATCACTCCCCTGCCCTCCTAGACAACAATTGGCGTGCGTTAGTGAATTACAAGGGTTTTGCGTCGCGCGTAAAGCACCTAGGAGAACGATGGCGCAAGAGCAGGGGCTAAGCGTCAGAGGATAAAACGAAAAAGGATGCGTTTACTGTTCACGGTGCCAAATACTCTACCCGTCTCATTGGAAAGCATGGGCCCAACAGTGTTAGGTCTTAGGCAGCCCTTTTACAAAGGCATGGAGAAGCTGAAGAAAACTAGGTGGGATTAAGTACAAAGACCGTCGTTAAAAGGTGAACAGAAATATAAAATGCAACAATTAAAGATTTTATAGAGTTACAGTTCATAAGGAAATCAGTCAATTGAAATATATAAATTAGGCTGTAATCTATAGATTTGACATGAACGGGAATTAGGGTTGCAAAGGGTCGGAAATTTCCCGGGAAACTTTTCCATGGGAAGTTAAGTCCTGGAATTTGGGGAATTTTGCTTAAATTCATCAAAAAAGTTAGCTTATAACAGTGAACCTTTTTTGTGGCATACACATAAGACAATTCTAGGTCTTGTGGCATATGTTGATTAAACTATCCCCAATTCAATGGAATTTCAACCCTCTGCATGCACAGTGCATTCTTCCATCACATGTACAGCTGATTCTCAAGATCCTGTACACTAATGAGATGCTATTGAGCCCACACTACTACACTGTCTGAGCCAAGGACTACATGCTGGATTACAAGTTTGTATTACAATACTGGGTGGGGTGAAAATATTGTATACGACATACATGATTTTTTGTGAACTAGTAAATAGTAGCCTACAGCAAAGTGTGTTTAAATCATTTCTAACTTGTTAACAATTTCTGCTAGTTAGTTTTTGCTACCATGTGGGTTTTAGCTTGCTTGAGCCTGCTAACTGAGTGTTAATTCACCTGTTTCCATACATGTTTCATTTTAAAACATTTATTTTAAAGGAGTTGTTTAATCTAACTGCTTAACTATTTATCTGTACATGGAATTGTATTATTATTTTTTTTTTTTTACTCATTTTTTTCCTAATCTTTACAGGAAAATGTCACAGGCATCATCACTATCTGATGTGTAGAGACATTTCACTGCAGCTAATGTAGAAGGAAAAGCTGTGTCAATTTGCAAATACTGTGCCAAATCATATGTGAAGAATGCAACAAAGGTGCAGAATCATCTGGCCAAGTGCATAAAGTTCCCTCAGCGCTCACAACAAGCAACCTCTGACAAAAGTTTTTTTTTGACTCAATGGAGGAATGTAGTCAGAGAAATGCTGATGAATGTCTTGCTCAAGCTGTGTATACAACTGGTTCACCTCTGATGCTCACAGGCAATGTGTATTGGAAGAGATTTGGGAATGTTCTTCACCCAGCATACACCCCTCCAACCAGACATGCTTGATCTACTCATTTGCTGGATGCAGAGTTCAAGTGAAGGTCAAGCAAATCATAGAGAAAGCAGACTATATTGCAATTATCTCTGATGGGTGGTTGAATGTTTGTGGGCAAGGAATAATTAACTATATCATCTCCATCCCTCAAACAGTATTCTACAAGAGCACAAACAAGAGACAGACACACCGGTCTATACATTTCAGATGAGCTGAAGGCAGCCATCAATGACCTTGGACCACAGAAGGTATTTGCACTGGTGACAGACTGCTGCGAACATGAAGGCTGCTTGGTCTAAAGTGGAGGAGTCCTACCCTCACATCACACCCATTGGCTGTGCTGCTCATGCATTGAATCTGCTCCTCAAGGACATCATGGCACTGAAAACAATGGATACACTCTACAAGAGAGCCAAGGAAATGGTTAGGTAAGTGAAGGTTCATCAAGTTATAGCAGCAATCTACCTCACCAAGCAAAGTAAGAAGAATAAGAGCATCATATTGAAGCTGCCCAGAAACACTCGTCAGGTGGTGTCATCATGTTTGACAGTCTCCTGGAGGGGAAGGAGTCTCTCCAAGAAATGGCCATATCACAGTCTGCCGATATGGACAGACCCATCAAGAGGATCCTCATGGATGATGTATTTTGGGAGAGAGTGGTAAGCAGCTTGAAACCTGTAGCAGTAACCATTGCACGGATTGAGGGAGACAATGCCATCCTGTCTGATGTTCAGACTCTGCTTGCAGAGGAAACTGCAGTTTTGAAATACATCAAGAAGTGTAAAGATTTCTGCCTGAAGCCCATACACTCTGCAGCGTACATGTCGGACCTCAAGCATGCTGGCAAGAGCATCCTGTCTGGTGGAGAGATCAAATCATCAAGATCATCACTACAGTGTCTCTCCACCTTGGTGGTTCTTGGCAGTCTGGCGAAGTACACTTCCAAGCAAAGGCTTTGGGATGGAGATGCAATATGGTAGTCGTGCCAACATATCTCATCAGCCTTCTGGTGGAAGGGACTTTGTGGATCTGAGGCTCTTTCCCCTGGTGAGCGCAGCTGGTCCTCGTTTGGGAACACACACGCACCAGGCTGACCAATACAAGGGTTGAAAAATTGGTGGCCATCCGGGCAAATTTGAGTTTTTTTTGAGCCTGACAATGAGCCATCTATCCTCAATAAGGTTGGAAAGCTGCGATGGATCATTAAATATTCCCTGTTGTTGTTCAGTGAAATCATCCCATGTGAAGTCAACGCATTTAATTAAAGTTCAACTCGTAACTAAATAATGGTTTTATTTATATTGGAAGGGTTTAATCATTTGCAATTATGTCTACTTATGACAAGGTAAAAGGTTTATGTTTGACTCCATATGATATGGTAAATATCCAACACAAAAAACATTAGATTTAAATATTATTAATTTGCATATATTCCCATTAATTCCCACAAAGTTTCCACCTCGGATATTCCCCAAAATGTGCAACCCTAATAGGAATACAGATATGAATCTGTTGGTTAAAAATACCTTTTTTTAAAAGTAAGGTAGGGGAGTGTATCAGAAAACCAGTCAGTATCAGGTATTACTTTGCCCAATGCAGCGTGACACATCTCATTTGCATAGAGTTGATCAGGCTATTGATTGTGATCTGTGGAATGTTGTCCCACTCCTCTTCAATTGCTGTGCGAAGTTGCTGGATATCGCCGTCACAGCAAAGTATGATCCTAGCCTACGGGAGATTTCATAACTTTTAAAACAATGACCAGAGGGAGACTGTCAAAGAAAACAGCAAAGAGCTGCTGTTTTTAATGAGGGAGTTCATGTTTAAGTTCTTATTCAACACTGACAACTTTACTCAACACCATTACAAATCATAAAACACGCTTCTCCCAACTTCCACTCACGCTGCAATTAATGAGTAGCCAAGTCTATCAATAGCCCCGCATTTTTATTATTATTAGCAGCTCGTCGTGTCTATTTTAATAGAGGAATATTTCACTTTCTCTGGTCATAGGAACATGACATCTGTGCATGAGGCAGATGCACTGCGACTTGAGTTTGGCCATCAGGTGGAAGATGGTGTAGCCTCTCTGGTCAGTCTCACCGGAGGAAAGGAAGGAGAGTAGGGACCGAGAGAGGGACCCTCTGCTGCCGTCTCCCTCCCTCAGCTGAGAGTAATGCCGCATTCAAAACAACTGGGAACTCGGAAATCTCAGACTTCCAACTTCCGTGCGTTCAAGACAATTGGGAAAAGGTCATCCAAAGGTCATCCAACTCGGAATCTTTCTAGAGCCCTGACTTTCCGACCTGAAGATCACTGACGTCATGATTTGACCTCTCCCCCACCACCACCCCCCAGATGTCTTGAAAGAACCATGACAGATCAGGAAAATAAAAGCTTGAGTTTTGAAATATAATATGGTCAGAAAACAACAATATTTCCAGGCCAGGCATATAGCCAATGTATTAGGCCTACAGCACAATCCACATTCCTACAAAACTGTTTTTATTAGGTTAACGTAGGTTTTTAGTAGCCAAAGTGATCTTGACTCCGAAAGGGTAGGTGACCGCTGCTTTACACCAACCCTATTAGTTCGACAGTCTTTACCCATCCCCACCTAACTAGCCCAACCGATATTTACAGACAAATTACTTAAAACCTGCCCGTATAATGTTTTACAACTTATGAGCATATACAAGCCGTAATGTGTTTTCATAAGTATCTTATGTCTCTATGTTTCAAAATCAATTTCTAAGACCAAGAGCTCCAGTGTCTGTCCCGTCTTCCGTAACGGAATCGATACACGGCCGTCGTTAACAGCGGCCACGTCCCAAATAGCACCCTAGTCCCTATACAGTGCACTACTTTTGACCTGAGCCCTATTGGCCCTGGTCAAAAGTAGTGCACTAGATCGGGAATAGGGTGTCATTTGGGACGCAGCCAGGAGAGGACCGTTGGCTGCGTCCCAAGACATCTACTACATCTCTTCCAGGAAGATAAAGTTCAATACATGTAATGTTGCCTGACTGTTCATTGATCATTCTCCTCTGCGTATTTCACACCAAACCCTCATTTGTAATCTGTCCAGTAACGATGAAATTCATTAAGGATCAGTCCCAAATGGCACCCTACTTTTGACCAGGGCCAGGGCTTTGGTCGAAGGTAGTGCACTATATAGGAAATAGGGTGCCATTTGGGACGCACACTAGGATGATGTGACGCGTAACTAATAGATTGAAGGGTTTGAAGGTTTTTCATCTGTGAAGAAATAGATTTTTTAAACACCTAGCTCTGCTGGTTAAGGGCGAACCATTGTGATATTGTATTCTACTTTGTTTTCCAAATGGCACCCTATTCCCTACAGTGTCATTGTATTGTACTTTTCATGTACGATTCCCTTAAGTGTCTGAAAATATGCCTAGCTCATCTTATAATGACTAATTAGAGTAAATGTATGTATTTGTGGCCTGTGGTAGATTCAGAAATGCAATACTGACAGCACAGTTGGTATCCGTGTTAGCGTTGGGCGGTATCCACATTTTCATACCGTTTCATACGGTATTACTGGAAGTGCACACAAGGGGCGCCACTTAAATACACTGTAGGCAACATGGATCTTGATCCATGAGGGGATTGACCGTCTCTATAACCAATACTCTTGAACTTGCCATCTAGCAACTATTAGCTAGCAAACCAAATGTACAGATGGAGCCCTGAGCTGGATATAATGTATTTGTCAAATACATAGTTAACTACATGTTTTCTGGCAAATCTGGGAATTTGGGGAAAGCTACCGACATTTTGCAACCCTAGAAAATAAAATATGTCTGACACATGGAATCATTCAATGAGTCAAACTAAAGAGAGCAACATCATTTTGCGGCTGGCTTTGAATTCAGTGTTTTCGTTTCTCAACGTTGACAGAACAGCAGCTCAGATAAAACATTTCTGTCTTTGGTTAAACTGCTGCCTCTGGTGTTCAACGCTCGACACACAATTTACTTTCAGAGAACTACCCGCCACTTACACGCTCAAATGGGCTTTTTCCATGCATGTTGGTGTTACGAGCCATTGGTCCCTGGTTGTCAACAATTTGGATGATTGGGTGAGCTGGTTTGTACATGGGGGACGGGAGATAGAGGCAGCGTCCCAGATGGCACCCTAATCCTCATGTAATGCACTACATTTGACCTGGGTCCAAAGGGCTCTGGCCATTTTAGCCTCAGCCAAAGAGTTGTTCTCCCGAGACGGAGGGTGGTGAGAGATTTGCATGTATTAGGGAAGCAGAAAGTACATCAAATGCATTTTCAGCTGTTGAACACCTGACAGACAGACAAACCGCGTAGTGTGTGTGTGTACACACCTACACCTCACTCAAATCTCTTTTCTCAAAATTCTGTCTTGACAAATCTAGAGGGCAAAACTCCCACTTGGCAATAACTGTCGCTTGAAGGCACTTAACCGCTTTTCAAGCCTTGCATAATTCACCATCCACGCTCCAAAGATCAGTCTTTCCCACAACTGCCTGGAACGAGTGTCAATCAAAGGTGTGTGCCGTATTCTGCATCATGAACCCTAAATCCTCTCTGGAAGTACATGCATTCTAACGCACCCCCTCAGCCTGTCCAGAAACCAAGATCCATTAACAGGTGGGAACACACACACAGTATGTCTTACGATACTTGAGTAGCAACAATTGATTCCCATAAAAAATCCTATTTTCCCCAACTCTAACTAACCTTTAAATAGCCTTTTTACAAGCGAGGACCGCCAAAATGTCCTCACTTCTCTGAATGTTAGTTAGTTTACCATTCTTCTAAGGACTTCTGGTACTCACAAGTATAGTAAAACGTGTCCACCCACCCACACACGTTTTTGGACCTGGGGGCTCTGAATCAAAGAGATGAAAAGGGAGTACCTGACAGAACTACACTCATCTTTCCAAAAGGGTCTGGATGATTCACGAAAGTACTGGTGGACCGTTGACCAAGTGTTAACCGTCTGGTAGCATGTGTGTGTGTCTCCTCTTACAGAGTTGTGTTGTTTGAGGTAATCCGCAGCGTTCTCCTCGGCGTTCCCTCCAATCTCGCCGATTAGGATGATACCCTCCGTCTTGGGGTCCTGTAGGAACACCTCCAGGCAGTCGATGAAGTTTGTCCCGTTGAAGGGGTCCCCGCCGATGCCTGATCAAAAACAAAAAACCACACAAACCATTAGACAACACGCTGCTTATATCTATAAGTTGGGTGTTAGATGTGACCGCAGGCATAGAGTACATGGTTTAATTGCTTTTGTGAGACTAGCAAAGTGTTATGTATGCATTAAAAATAACTACAGAGTGAACAAAACATTAGGAGTGCCTTCCTAATATTGAGTTGCACAGCCTTTAACCCTCAGAACATCATCAATTCATCGCGGCATGGACTCTACAAGGCGTCCCACAGGGATGCTGGTCCATGCTAAGTTGTGTCAAGTTGGCTGGATGTCCTTTCGGAAACGAGCCATTCTTGAATCACACGGGAAACTGTTGAGCGTGAAAAACTCAGCAGAGTTGCAGTGACACAAACCGGTGCGCCTGGCACCTACTACCATCCCCCGTTCAAACGCACTTCAATATTTTGTCTTGCCCATTCACCCTCTCAATGGCACACATACACAATCCATGCCTCAATTGTCTCAAGGCTTCCTTATTTAACCTGTCTCCTCCCTTCATCTACACTGATTGAAGTGGATTTAACAAGTGACATCAATAAGAGATCATATCTTTTCACCTGGTCAGTCTCATGAAAAGAGCAGGCGTTCCTCATGTTATGTACACGGTGTATATAGTCTATAACAGGGACAGGCAACTAGCGGCCCTTTTTCATCGGAAAATTGTAGAATTGCATGAAATGACTAAAACTTCAGATCGTTTTTCCTCCCCTCTTGACAGCAGAGAACAATTTCAGTTAGTGAAATGTTGTTTGAAATGCTCCTTAGGGCCCTCAAAAGGCTAGGGCCAGCTTTGAGGCCCCTCATGGTCAATGCAGATGTTTTTGTGGAGCCCAACCCCATCAAAGTTGCCCGTACATTTGCAGCATCTGTATATCATAACGTTTAGTCCCACGTACCGATGCAGAGAGACTGTCCCAGGCCAACTTGTGTAGTCTGGTGCACAGCTTCGTATGTGAGAGTTCCCGACCGAGAGACAATGCCTGAAAGATGAAAACATAAAATAATAATAAAGACTTATATTTCACAACACAGTTCCCTTTCCTGTCAGTAGATAAGGAGACTGAGGACAAGTTCCAATTCTCTTAACATGCATCCTTCCTTCTTCCCTTCTTGGACCTGGATTTATACTGTATGGCGAGGACCAAATTGAAATCCTGTTTCCTATATAGTGCAATACTTTTACTTTTCAATGGAGCCCCAGGGACTATAGTGAATAGGGTGCCATTAGGGACGCCTTTACAATGAGCAACAAGTGGTCTAGGAAGCCTGTGCAGAGATGCACTCCTCCAGTGGAGGCTGGTGGGAGGAGCTGTAGGAGGACGGGCTCTTTGTAATGGAGTTAATGGAAGCCAGTCCAGCATGTGGTTTCCATATATTTCATGCGTTTGATAACGTTCCATTGATTCCATCCCAGACGTTACAAAGAGCACGTCCTCCAAGAGCTTTCAGTCAATCATTCACTGAGATGAATGCAAGTGAGCCAGGGGGAAAAACATCTCACCAATCCTCCCTTTCTTGTGGATGTGTCCCGGCATGATCCCGATCTTGCATTCTCCTGGCTGGAAAATACAGAGTTAGTAAGAACTTAGAAAGTTCTAGCCTCTTACATTAATAACTCCGGGGCAGTTGGGGCCGTTGAAGCGGGTGGTGCTCTGACGCAGCAGCTTGTGTGTGTGTGTATTCTTACATTAATAACTCCGGGGCAGTTGGGGCCGATGAGGCGGGTGGTGCTCTGGCGCAGCAGCTTGTGTTTGACCTTGACCATGTCCTGCTGGGGGATGCCCTCTGTGATGCACACCACCAGGGGCATGCCGGCGTCGATGGCCTCGATGATGGCGGCACCCGCGAACGGAGGGGGCACGTAGATCACGGTGGCCTCGGCCCCGGTGCCCTCTCTCGCCTGGAGGTGTGGGACAGAAGGACATGGTTCATTTAAGGCTTTCTATTCATCAATGTATGTATTTATTTAACCATTTCTTAACCAGTGGAGAACCAGTTGGGCTGAATAAGACCAGAGACAAGAAATAGTGGAACACATTTAACCTCCTTGACAGAGTTGAAGACGGGCACGCCGAGGTGTGTTCTCCCCCCCTTGCCGGGGGAAACGCCACCGACTAGCCGGGAGCCATAGTCGATCGCCTGCTGACTGTGAAATGTCCCCTAGAGGGACAGAGAAGGAGAAAGAGTTAGAGAGAACCAGCTAGTCCCGATCCCAATTCACCCAGTAGTTTCTCTTGACCTTAGCCCTCTTCAATGTTTGATTGCAGATCTATTAGATGGAAGCAATATCATGGAGGTCCTTCAGGTCAAAGGGTTAGGGTCAAGGGGTAGGTAGGTAGGTAGGGAGGGAGGGAGCGAATTGGGAGCGGCTGACAGAATGTGTGATGATGGAGCGGGGAGTTGACGCAGTCGCTCGCAGCGCCAACCTTGAGATATCGTTAAAGACAGGTAGTGAGGAATGAGGAGAACAGGCCTGCCACCCACCATTAATCAACTAGGCAGAATGGTGCCCAGTGCCCGCAGAGGGAGCGGGCATGGAGATAACGCTGACATGGATGGGCACACGGACACCACCAGCATATTAAGACTAGGTACAACAGCAGGTACGTCAAGGACTATGTGAATGGCGGTCAGAGAGGAGATGTGGTATACAATATTCAGCTGTTTTACTGTGTATTTGTCCCGCAGTCTCCCGTTGACAGAAATGCATGACTAAGAGAAAATTCAACTTAAGTTTAAGATATGCTTCGCCTGTAAGTGAAAGGGGCTCAGGTTGACATCACATACAAATCAGTTTAAATCCAACCCAGGCACACTAAACAACCATAATCAATGGCATTATGTCTCCGCATTTCTAGAGGTCACCATTAAAATAAAAATCACTCTGAGGCCCAACTTTACTTTTTCAGGGGCACCCGGTCCAATAATTTGTCGTAATATTATTAATATTCAACCTGCCAAGTTCCAGCAGCCTCTCAGTTAATAATTACAGAGGCTGTCTAGAAACGCTATAGATAAGTGGCTACAAGGGCCAACTACGACACATCCCAATAAATGACCCTAATGTTAAAACTATAATTACCAGCAGTAAAGAGAAAAGGAAAGACTGAGCCAGCACTTTTTTTTTTTCCCTTGCAACACAGATATCTTTTAATTTCAATATTACTTCCCTCCACCAGACTCATCATCTTTCTTGCTCGGTTCATTTTTAACACTGCCTGCTCACTTTGGCCTTTCCTCCGGTGGTGTCGGTCCTAGCCATCATCCACTAATGAGAGGACAATGAATTTGAAGTATGGTTTGCTTATCAAGCCATAGAGGAAAGTGTGTGTGTAGCAGCAACACTTGAGTCATGGCTCAGCCCTTTCTATATTTAATAACCCTATATTAAGTTGATGAAGAGTTGTTGGAGAGGAGGGGGGGGGGGGGGGGTATTAACCTACAAGGTGAAAGAGGTGTTCGCTTGTTGGACAATGATGCCGGTACTCTCCCCTCGACTGAGCCTCTCTGACAGACAATTACAGAGGCCTTCCATCCTCATCTAAGACCATATTAGGCAACAAGGTTCTGCTGTCATTTAACTACCACTCACTGTCTGGGGAGAACGTGCTCAGTTGCAGATAGCTAGCTACTGGGCTGATTTAATTTATACACTACCGTTTTAAAGTTTGAAATGTCCTTGTTTTTTTTAAGAAAAGCACATTTTTGGTCCATTAAAATATCATCAAGTTGATCAGAAATACAGTGTAGGCATTGTTAATGTTGTAAATGACTATTGTAGATGGAAACGGCTGATTTAATGAAATATCTAAATAGGCGTACAGAGGCCCATTATCAGCAACCATCACTCCTGTGTTCCAATGGCACGTTGTGTTAGCCTTTTATAATGATCAACTTGGATTAGCTAATTGATCATTAGAAAACCCTTTTGCAATTATGTTAGCAGACTAGTTGAGTATCTGGAGCATCAGTATTTGTGGGTTCGATTACAGGATCAAAATGGCCAGAAACGCATCAGTCCATTCTTGTTCTGATAAATGAAGGCTATTCCATGCGAGATATTGACAAGAAACTGAAGATCTCGTACAACGCTGTGTACTACTCCCTTCACAGTACAGCGCAAACTGGTTCTAACCAGAACAGAAAGAGGAGTGGGAGGCCCCGGTGCACAACTGAGCAAGAGGACAAGCACATTAGTGTCTAGTTTGAGAAACAAAACACCTCACAAGTCCTCAACTGGCAGCTTCATTAAATAGTACCCGCAAAATACCAGTCTCAACGTCAACAGTGAAGAGGCGACTCCGGGATGCTGGCCTTCTAGGCAGAGTTGTAAAGAAAAAGCCATATCTCAGACTGGCCAATAAAAATAAAGGACTAAGACGGGCAAAAGAACACAGACACTGGACAGACGAAGATTGGAAAGAAAAAAGGGTTATGGACAGACGAATCTTAAGTTTGAGGTGTTCAGATCACAAAGAAGAACATTCGTGAGACGCAGACCATATTAAAAGATGGAGGCAATGTGATGGTCTGGGGGTGCTTTGGTGGTAAAGTGGGAGATTTGTACAGAGTAAAAGGGATCTTTAAGAAGGAAGGCTATCACTACATTTTGCAACGTCATGCCATACCCTTTGGACGGCGGCTAATTGGAGCCAATTTCCTCCTACAACAGGACAATGACCCAAAGCACAGCTCCAAACTATGCAAGAACTATTTAGGGAAGAAGCAGTCAGCTGGTATTCTGTCTATAATGGAGTGGCCAGCACAGTCACCGGATCTCAACCCTATTGAGCTGTTGTGGGAGCAGCTTGACCGTACGGTACATAAGAAGTGCCCATCAAGCCAATCTAACTTGTGAGAGGTGCTTCAGGAAGCATGTGGTGAAATCTCTTCAGATTACCTCAACAAATTGACAACTAGAATGCCAAAGGTCTACAATGCTGTAATTGCTGCAAATGGAGGATTCTTTGACGAAAGCAAAGTTTGAAGGACACAATTATTATTTCAATTAAAAATCATTATTTATAACCTTGTCAACGTCTTGGACTATATTTCCTATTAATTTCATGTATGTTTTCATGGAAAACAAGGACATTTCCGAGTGACCCCAAACTTCTGAACGGTAGCGTATGTACATTTATTTATATTTGTTTACTCAATGTAACGCATTGCAAATTCAAATCCTTAGCCAGTGGATAGACAGTTGGTTATTTTTTTTTATATCTAGGCCTACATGCTCCTCTGGCAACTTTGTCAATGAATGTTTTGGGGAGATTATTGAGCTGTTTTGAAGCTGCACAGGCAGATCGTCAACAATGTCTGTTGACAGCGAAACACAATAATCCAATCAAGGTTGTGCTCGTTCGGCACCAAAAACGGATGAAAGTGGACTGAGACAGGGAGGGACTACCTGGACTTGTCCAATAGGAAACGCAGATTTTCTATAATTTCAGTTGCAAAGGTTAAGATTTTCCTTTTAGTGCCGTACTGAACACAACCCAGTTGAATTAAGACAGCAGCCAGTGTCGGCCGGGTGTTGTGTAGTCGACATACCTGCTTCCCTGTGAAGCCTTGGCAAATGACCTTGGTGTCTTTGTCTATGTAGAGGTGCTTCCTTGAAGCAGTATAACAGTTCCTTACCCCATTTTGCTGCACTGCAAATGGAGACAGAAGGAGAGGAAAGTGAGACCACACAGGTGACATTTCCAAAAAGAAACACTTGTCAAATGGACCAATCTAGGAGACATGGTCCAGCGTTGTTGCCTGAGCTGTTATGTCACATGACGTGCCTCTGATTGCTTTAAATCAAATTAAACAGACATGGAGTAGCAACGGTCATTAGTCAAACAAACATACACTATGTAGGCCACTACGCTTAGATCATGTGTTTTAGCTTCCCACTGTGCCTTCGCTCTCATGGTTGTTATTGAAAGGAAGATAAGTCTAGGAACGGCATTAGTCTGTGCAGTTCTGTACGGCAGTCACGGTGAGATTATTATTCCACAAAAGTCAGGTTATAAATGAGGAAAATTCAACAAATGACCATGATTGTGTAATCTACAGAAATGTGTGAGATTCTGTAATTGCACACATTTCGAAATCCTGCTCTTTGGCCATGAAGTCATTTATAGGTTTGCTTGAACAGAGGGCAACATCATAGCTGCGTGTAACGCTAGTATGCATCTAATGGTTAACACTTCATGTTGTTGTTGTTTTGTTGACTGAGCGTCAAATTAAAAAAGCAGCAGAACATTTTATAAAAACAACATTGACAGGCTCTGATAGGCTACTGGTTCTTCTGTTCAGGGGCAGCTGGTCCACAGAGTTCGCCAAGAACCCGATGAGCTTTTTGACCTATGCTATTTCTAGGAGCTGGTCAATGTGTAGCTAACAGATTGTAACAGGCTAGTGTGATGCCAGCTACTGTTCGGCGTGGCACAGAATTTGAAACCAACCTTAACAATACCATCTCCACTCTCGATTCGGACAAACGCGTATCGCCAAGTTAAGGTTGGTCAACATTAACTTAGTTATCCTGTAACGGCTAATGGAGGATCACATTAGCCCGTTGCCAGTGTAGAGGATCACTTAAACCAATTGAGTAAAGAGAAGGGACAGAATGTATGGGTGACTAACGTTATTTCATACCAACCAGCGTTGGGGAGCAGTGAACTGCATGAAGTTCAACTAGTCATTTAACTACATTTTGGAGTATATTGGTTGTAGTTTAACTAAATTAAAACCCAGGTAGTGTTGTAATTAATTAGATAATTACTTTTTTTTGCCATGTGTCAGTGTAGCTAACTATTAGAAATGGGTTTAGTAGGCAATCTTTTCCTCTCTTTTTCAGCATCAGACCAGCCTAATTCTCACTGAACATCCTTCGTGTTCAATAGGCTAAAGAAAATACACACATCCTGTTAACATATCATCCCAAAGTGATCTGTTCTTGCAATTTGTAGTCTGACAATTCAGACTTCATATGATCATTTTTCACTAAGTAGTTTGGATAGGGAACTACTTTTTCAAAGTAACTTAAGTTAAGGCACACTAAAGCCATGCTTCTTTCAGTGTGAAGTAATTGGTCAACTCTTTTCCTAGTAGTTTCCCCCAACACTGCAACCAACATCACAGCCTGTAGTTACACACACACACACACACACACACACACACACACACACACACACACACACACACACACACACACACACACACACAAATCAAAAGCTTTTCTTGTAGTTTGCAACGTACAATACAATGGTGGAGGGGGTACCGTTATAACATAGCCAACTACAAGTCCTAAAGTCATTTATAGAACTGCCATGCTGAATATGAAGGCTAAAGGCCAAGCACGGTCAAAGTTCATTAGTTGGACATTATACATTGCTGCGCTATCAACATGCTAAAAGGGTTAGCCAGTATAGCCATGGCTAGCCTGTGAGCAAGAAACACCAAGTTCCCTGCAAAACGTGCTCCGTGAAACACTTAATTTAGCAGAAACTAAACCGTGTAAAGACTTTTGAAGGTGAACTCATATCTGTTGTTATACTTACAGAGCAGCCGGGCAAACAACCTACTATGCGACATCTTCGGTCCTTCAGCAATGACACGGGAGGTTATGGACCTGCATGTGAAAGGTGAAGGGCTGACTATAAATATGCCTAACGAAAAAGACTTGTTGTAAACGTGACAAAAATGTTTGAACTTGTTCAACCGAGATAGCAATTACACCTGTTTTTTATTATACCCGTTATTTAATTCGCTGACAAAAATAGTACAACTAGTGAGACGGATATTTTTCCAGGCAAAGATTCATGGTCGGCTTTAAACCGCAAAGAACTCTGGGTGATGGAGTTCAATCCCTCTCATCGACAACTAGAGGACGAGTTCTGCCCATCATATAAATCCCAAGGGTAAAACCTGCTATGGACATTTGATTCTTACACTGAACATTAGTTGCCAGGTCGCAGTTGTAAATGAGAACTTGTTCTCAACTGGCCTACCTGGGTAAATAAAGATGAAATAAAACATTTTTAAAATAGTATAAATCAACATGCAAGTTTTTACTGAGTTACATTTCAGATAAGGAAATCAGTCAATTTAAATAAATAAATTAGGCCCTAATATATGGATTTTTATGGAAAAATATATATAATATGTGCCATTTTGGAGACACTTATCCAAAGCAATTTACAGTCATGTGTGCATACATTTAAAGTATGGGTGGTCCTGGGAATCAAACCCACTACCCCGGCATAGCAAGCACCATGCTTTACCAACTGAGCTACAGAGGATCAGAAAACCAGTCAGTATCTGGTGTGACCACCATTTGTCTCAGGCAGCGCGAAACATCTCCTTCGCATAGAGTTGATCAGGCTGTTGATTGTGGCCTGTGGAATGTTGTCCCACTCCTCTTCAATGGCCGTGTGAAGTTGATAGATATTGAAAATATTGTCGGGAACTGGAATACTCTGTCATACACGTTGATCCAGAGCATCACAAACATTTATTTAAGTCTGTTAAGAACAAATTCTTATTTACAATGACAGCCTACCAACGTGCTCAATAGGTGACAATTCTGGTGAATATACAGGCCGTGGAAGAACTGGGACAGTTTTTAGCTTCCAGGAATTGCGTACAGATCCTTTCGACATGGGGCCGTGCAATATCATGCTGAAACATGAGGTGATGGCGGTGGATGAATGGCACGACAATGGGCCTGAGATACTTTTTCAAGGTATCTCCGTGCATTCAAATTACCATCAATAAAATGCAACTGTATTCGTTGTCTGTAGATTGCCTGCCCATACCATAACCCCACTGCCACCATGGGACACTCTGTTCACAACGTTGACATCAGCAAACCGCTCACCCACACAACGCCATACATGCGGTCTGCCATTTGCCCGGTACAGTTGAAACTGGGATTCATGTGTGAAGAGCACACTTCTCCAGCGTGCCAGTGGCCATCTAAGATGAGCATTTGCCAACTGAAGTTGGTTACGCCACCAAACTGCAGTCAGGTCAAGACCCTGGTGAGGACGACGAGCACCCAGATGAGCTTCCCTGAGACGGTTTCTGACAGTTTGTGCAGAAAACCCAGTTTCATTAACATTAAATTATCTGCCAACAGCTCTGGTGGACATTCCTGCCGTCAGCTTGCTAATTGTACGCTCCCTCAAAACTTGAAACATCTGTGGCATTGTGTTGTGACAAAACTGCACATTTTAGGTGCACCTGTGTAATGATCCTGCTCTTTAATCAGCTTCTTGATATACCACACTTGTCAGGTGGATAGATTATCTTGGCAAAGGAGAAATGCTCACTAACAGGGATGTAAACACATTTGCGCACAAAATTTGGGAGAAATAAGCTTTTCGTGCGTATGGAAAGTTTCTGAGATCTTTTATTTCACCTCATGAAACATAGGACCAACTCTTTACATGTTGCATTTATATTATTGTTCAGTATATTTGAGTTCATTATGAAATAAATATCAACTGGAAATGGAAAGTACAATGTGATGCATGCATTGGTTAATATTATTCAGGGTGTTATTAAAGATAAGGCTATCTTTATGCAAATGTAAAAAAATCAGCACCACTTCTCCCCAGCAGGGTTCTTCAGGTGTGTTTGTGTGCACACGCACATGTGTACTTGCATAACATAAACAAAATAAATAATTTCCCTTTTGCAAAGTTTGAAGTTTCCATATTGTAGGTAACAATGATGATTGTATTATTACTGGGTTTGTATGTGGGATGTTCCACCACTATACATGCTGTGAATAACGTGTGTAAACTAATGCCCATGTGTTCTCCATTACAAATGCCTGTAGCAGCATCCCCACCAAATCCTGCTGCTGAGGATGAACCACTGTCTACAGACCCTGCTGACTGGCCTTCAGTTCTGACTGACAGAATTCAGACACAACTAGTTTGCAGAGGACTTTGTTTTCCCAAGGAATGAGAGTGATGGAAGAAGTTGCCACCACCAGTATTTCAGGAAGACCTTGGTGAGTGATGAAAAAATCCCTAGAAGTTGGTTGATGTTTTCTGAAAGAAACAACAGCCTCTTCTGCTGCAAACTCTTTTCTAAGAAGATAATTGATGTAGCAAACTCAGGACTGACAGACTGGAAACAAGTACTTTGCTGACTTCACACGACAGCAGTCCAGAACACCAGAACTGCATGAAAACATGGAAAGAACTGGCAATGAGGATAAAAAAAGGGGAAACAATTGATAAGCATGAGATGGCGCTTATGGAGGCTGAGAGGATAAGATGGAGAGAGGTGTTGACACAATGACACAATCTGATCCAGTCATGAAAGAGTCACACCACCAGCTACCTTGGCCACCAACTCATTGATTTGTTGAGCAGCAAGGTCATTTCAATAATGGTGAGTGACATCAAGCTGGAAAATTATTCTCTATCATTCTAGATGTCACCTCAGATGTCAGCCTCACTGAACAGTTGTCAGTTGTGATTAGAACTGTGTCACTGATGGAGGAGCCCCACATAAAGGAACATTTGATGGGGTTTTTGGAGGCAGAGGAGTCCACGGGCCAACCTTTGGCATCCCTGATTCTCAAAAGGTTAGATGAGGCGCTGAAGGGGGGGTTCACCCAGGGCGACATACATACAAGCTAGAACCGCCACTGCCTGAGACATAGATATGATTTATGTAGCCCCTAAACTTTTAGGTGGATCCCATTTGGAGCCAACTAACCACATCACAGACACACACACACACACACAGAGAAAGAGACACACACACACACACACACACACACACACACACACACACACACACACACACACACACACACACACACACACACACACACACACTGGATGACTATGCAAATAGATACATCCCAGCCTATTGAATTTCCTCTTGAAGTTCTAATCAAACTTTTAAGTATTATTATATGGGTGAAATTCTGAGTAAACAAACATTTACACGTTTGCTTAGAACGGATGAATGAATGTGAATAATGAATAACAATGAATAAATTTCACTGTAGAGCCCCCAGTCCTGCTCAACTGGCCTCTGATAGCTCCTTTGTCCCTCCCCCCACACATGCGGAGACCTCACCTAGCTTAACTGGTGTCTCCAGAGATGCAACCTCTCTCTTCATTACCCAACGCCTAGGTTTACCTCCACTGAATTCACACCCTACGATACCCTTGTCTGTACATTATGCCCTCAATCTATTCCACCACGCACAGAAATCTGCTCCTTTTATTCAATGTACCCAACGTACTAGACGTCCTGTTCTTAAAGCCCTTAGTAGAATACTGATTCTATTACTCCTCTGTTCCTCTGGTGATGTAGAGGTAAACCCAGGTCCTGTAGCTCCCAGTACTACACCTATCCCCCAGGCGCTCTCATTTGTTGACTTCTGTAACCGTAAAAGCCTTGGTTTCATGCATGTCAACATTAGAAGCCTCCTCCCTAAGTTAGATTTATTCACTGCTTTAGCACACTCCGCCAACCCGGATGTCCTAGCTGTGTCTGAATCCTGGCTCAGGAAGGCCACCAATAATCCGGAAATCTCCATCCCCAACTACAATATTTCCCGTCAAGATAGAACTGCCAAAGGTGGCGGAGTTGCAATCTACTGCAGAGATAACCTGCAGAGTTCTGTCATACTGTCCAGGTCCGTGCCCAAACAGTTTGAGCTTCTACTTTTAAAAATCCACCTTTCCAGAAATAAGTCTCTCACTGTTGCCGCCTGTTACAGACCCCCCTCAGCCCCCAGCTGTGCCCTGGACTCCATATGTGAATTGATTGCCCCCCATCTATCTTCAGAGTTTGTACTGTTAGGTGACTTAAACTGGGATATGCTTAACACCCCGGCTGTCCTTCAATCTAAGATAGATGCCCTCAATCTCACACAAATTATCAAGGAACCCACCAGGTACAACCCAAAATCCGTAAACATGGGTACCATTATTGATATCATCCTGACTAACTTGCCCTCCAAATACACCTCATCTGTTTTCAACCAGGATCTCAGCGATCACTGCCTCATCGCCTGCGTTCGCAATGGGTCAGCGGTCAAACGACCACCCCTTATCACTGTTAAACGCTCCCTAAAACACTTTTGTGAGCAGGCCTTTCTATTCGATCTGGCCCAGGTATCCTGGAAGGATATTGACCTCATCCCGTCAGTAGAGGACGCCTGGTTGTTCTTTAAAAGTGCTTTCCTCACCATCCTAAATAAGCATGCCCCTTTCAAAAAACGTAGAACTAAGAATAGATATAGCCCTTGGTTCACCCCAGACTTGACTGCACTAGACCAACAGAAAAACATCCTGTGGCGCACTGCATTAGCATCGAATAGCCCCCGCGATATGCAGCTATTCAGGGAAGTCAGGAACAAGTACACACAGTCAGTTAGAAAAGCAAAGGCCAGCTTTTTCAAACAGAAATTTGCTTCCTGTAGTACTAACTCCAAAAAGTTCTGGGACACTGTAAAGTCCATGGAGAATAAGAGCACCTCCTCCCAGTTGCCCACTGCATTGAGGCTCGGAGACACTGTTACTACCGATAAATCCACGATTATCGAAAATTTCAATAAGCATTTTGCTACAGCTGGCCATGCTTTCCACCTGGCTACCCCTACCCCGGCCAACAGCTCTGCACCCTCGGCAGCTACTTGCCCAAGCCCCCCCCGCTTCTCCTTCACCCAAATCCAGACGGCTGATGTTCTGAAAGAGCTGCTAAGTCTGGACCCCTACAAATCTGCTGGGCTAGATAATATGGACCCTCTCTTTCTGAAATTATCAGCCAAAATTGTTGCAACACCTATCACTAGCCTGTTCAACCTCTCTTTCGTATCGTCTGAGATCCCTAGAGATTGGAAAGCTGCCGCGGTCATCCCCCTCTTCAAAGGAGGAGACACTCTAGACCCAAACTGTTATAGACCAATATCCATCCTGCCCTGCCTTTCTAAAGTTTTCGAAAGCCAAGTTAACAAACAGATAACTGACCACTTCGAATCCCACCGTACCTTCTCTGCTATGCAATCTGGTTTCAGAGCTGGTCATGGGTGCACCTCAGCTACGCTCAAGGTACTGAACGATATCATAACCGCCATCGATAAAAGACAGTACTGTGCAGCCGTCTTCATCGACCTGGCCAAGGCTTTCGACTCTGTCAATCACCGCATTCTTATTGGCAGACTCAACAGCCTTGGTTTCTCAAGTGACTGCCTTGCCTGGTTCTCTAACTACTTTGCAGACAGGGTTCAGTGTGTCAAATCGGAGGGCCTATTGTCCGATCCTCTGGCAGTCTCTATGGGGGTGCCACAGGGTTCAATTCTTGGGCCAACCCTTTTCTCTATATACATCAACGATGTCGCTCTTGCTGCTGGTGACTCTCTGATCCATCTCTACGCAGATGACACCGTTCTGTATACATCTGGCCCCTCTTTGGACACTGTGTTTACTAACCTTCAAACAAGCTTCAACGCCATACAACACTCCTTCCGTGGCCTCCAACTGCTCTTAAACGCTAGTAAAACTAAGTGCATGCTTTTCTATCGAACGCTGCCAGCACCCGCCCACCGGACTATCATCACTACTCTCGACGGGTCCGAATTAGAATACGTGGACACCTACAAATACCTAGGCATCTGGTTAGACTGTAAACTCAACTTCCAGACTCACATCAACCATCTCCAATCCAAAATTAAATCCAGAATTGGCTTCCTATTTCGCAACAAAGCCTCCTTCACTCATGCTGCCAAACATGCCCTTGTAAAACTGACTATCCTACCGATCCTTGATTTCGGCGATGTCATTTACAAACTAGCCTCCAACACTCTACTTAGCAAATTGGATGTAGTCTATCACAGTGCCATCCGTTTTGTTACCAAAGCCCCATACACTACCCACCACTGCGACCTGTATGCTCTCGTTGGCTGGCCTTCATTATATATTCGTCGCCAAATCCACTGGCTCCAGGTCATCTATAAGTCATTACTAGGTAAATCCCCGCCCTATCTCAGCTCACTGGTCACTATAGCAACACCCACCCGTAGCATGCGCTCCAGCAGGTATATCTCACTGGTCACCCCCAAAGCCAACACCTCCTTTGGCCGCCATTCCTTCCAGTTCGCTGCTGCCAATGACTGGAACGAATTGCAAAAATCACTGAAGCTAGAGGTTCCTATCTCCCTCACTAACTTTAAGCGTCAGCTGTCAAAGCTGCTTATCGATCACTGCACCTGTATATAGCCCTTCTGTAAATAGCCCACACTACTACCTCATCCCCATATTTATTTTTGTTATTTTCACAAATCTTGCACTCCAGTATCTCTATTTGCACATCATAATTTGCTCATCCTTCATTCCTGTGTTAATGATGATAATCTGTAATTTGTCTCACCACTATGGTCTATTTATTGTCCTACCTCTTAACCTTACTGCATTTTGCACTACATTTTGCACTCTGTATATAGACTTTCCATTGTGTTTTTGACCATGTTTGTTTACTGTGTAACTGTGTTGTTTTTGTCGCTTTGCTTTGTCTTGGCCAGGTCGCAGTTGCAAATGAGAACTTGTTCTCAACTGACCTACCTGGTTAAATAAAGGTGAAATAAAAAATAAATAAAATGACTGAAGCCAATGCAGAAATAAATCAATAACTAATATAAAATAACACTATAGAATACAATATAATGGAATATAATGTATATTTGTCGGTAGGCTACTTTGTCATACAATTAACACAAAGGTCTATGTATCAAACAAGGCTACTTAGATACTTTATCTGCCCGATTATAAACTGTCCAATCAGATGACACCAACTCTGCCAACGTTCATTGGTTACATGTTTTTAGCGTCGTCTTCCGCAGTTGCCTCTATTCACCAACACGTCTACGCGTCTTCCCTATTTGTTTCCTATTGCACGGACAATTTGTACGTAAGACTTGAGCTTCTAAAATAGCGTAATGACGCAAACGGACCTCAGGAAATATCCAGCTCAAACTGAAACCTGCCTAGAGTTTCATTCAAGATGGTTTTAGAAACTATTTCGAGGATCATAAAAATCCAGCTTCCAGCCTACCTCAAGAAGCTCCCCCTTCCCGAGACGATCGGAGGATTTGCGAGGTTAACAGGTAAATAGTTACGAGGTTGCAATGGTGAAAACAGGAAAGCCAAGTAGCTTGTCCCCATGCATGCAAGTCTGTAGTTCGCCAATTTTAATGCGCCCCCCCCCAAGTTTCTTATATATTGTCGGGGTTTTCTGCGTGGCTGTTAAAGTGTTCATCCACTTCATATTGAATAAAGTTCCTTACTTGGCTCAGGTCAAGCTGATAGAACACTGAAGGGTTGTTTAACTGTGCGCTACTTTGAGAGAAGTGTTCTTGTATTGTTACAATGTATCAGACTCCTCAGAGAGTGGAAACATTGTGGCAAGTGTACTGTCAGTGTACTGTCAGTGTACTGTTAGTGTACTGTCAGTGTACTGTCAATGTACTGTTAGTGTACTGTCAGTGTACTGTTAGTGTACTGTCAGTGTACTGTCAGTGTACTGTCAGTGTACTGTATTTCCTCTCTTGGCTCTGGAAGCGAACTAAACCATGTTATTTCAAGCGTATGAAACATTAGGCTACAACAAAATAGATGTGCAAATTAAAATCCAAGTTGAGGCTGCTTATACTTTGATACAGTCCCGGCCCTTAGCTATTTGGGGGCCCTAAGCAAGATTTGGTTTTCGGGCCCCCCACCTCACGGGTAAAACTTTTGGTGGTCCAAAACCACTCAGATACCTGCCACACCATATGCTATTAGCAGTGATGATTCTCAAGGCAGGCAGGCACATTGAGACCAGTCAGTCAATGAAGCAAAAGTGTGGAGCTTCTAAAAGTCACCTAAAAACAGAGAACCAACTATAGGACTATTGGCGCTCTAAATGTTTACAAGGCGATAATAACACTTGATGAGAAGCTGCTTCAAATAAACAGTTACCAACCAGTCACATGTAGGGCCAATAAGACTCACTGGACAGGGCTTTATAGATGTTCCTTTTTGGAACTGCTGCTGATATAAATTGGTTTCATTAAACAGTGCATCTACAAACCTTTGCCTTAGTTGCAAAACACTAAATACACTCTCATAGTATTCCCATAGAGCAGCGTAAATCTATGACTGCATGGAGAACCGATTCCTCTCACCCTACACCTGAACGAGGCTCACACACTAGCCTTTCTGAGTAGTTGTGAGAGGAAAAAGGTCTGACGACAGTAACTGTCAGTGCACAACATCGGAAAAGTTATACCTTGAATTTAAGTATAATGACAAACCCACTGTAAATATTGGCTTTAAATGTGCTAGTTGTTTCAAGCTTTGACGACTTGAAGAAATGCTTACGTTTGACCTCTTGGGGTGAATGCACCCCTATGGAAAGTGCCAGATTTGGGACCTAAAAATAGCTCCTAACTAGTGGCTGGGGTTCTGAGTTGGGCCTTCATAGCAGATATTATTGAGTGTGGAAATGACATGCCCTTTGCTAAGGAAAGCAGCAGACCTGGGTTCATATACTAATTCAAAATCTTTCCAATAATTTGAGTGTTTCCCCTATTCTGTCTGGATTGCCAGATGGGAGGGGTTTGCAGTTTTGGGACTGTTATATTTGTCCGTTAAGCCGGGAAAGCTCAATCAAGCACAGAGAGTACAATATTATAACTTTTTTGAAATAGGATTTGAACCCAGGTCTGGAAAGCAGTGGTGGTAAATGATGTTTTTTCCCCATTGTCCTGAGGTGCTCCATACTGAGGAACATTGATATTGCAAACGTTGATTTAATAAGTCTTCGGTAGCAAATCTATATGAGATGCATGAACATGAAGCGACTGGAATAACTGGCATGGCACTGGAAGCTCAATTATTGTTAATTTCATTGCCGTTCGGCGTAGCTTTGAAGTTCTAACTTGCCTGCAGTATGTAGCATAAGTACTGAGGTTTTTACATAACAAATATTACATTACCGATATTACATTTGTCATTTTAATCTTTTCACTAAAGATGGGAGTGAAATGTCTCTGCAGGAATCTAAAGACACTATGGCTGCGTTTAGACAGTCTAAAGACCAATTAGTGGGGAAAAAGATCCGAATTGGATGCCTGTGTAAACGAAGACTCCACGCAGCCAAATTCATTCTAGCAGCTTCAAGGATGAGTGCGTCATAAAAAATAAAAAAAATTGTCCGGATTTGATGGCGTTTTTACAGTCTAGATAAATCATATAATGAGATTAACATTCTCCCATTAGACACCCCTCTTTTTTAATCAAAAGCCTTTTAATTTGATTGCCGTGAGATTCAAACATACAGCCCTCAAAGCTGTCATAGTCAATGGTATAATCCTTGGGACATAATCCACTGTTGTATTGGCCTCTTGAACTGTGCATCGATGGGTAGGCCGGCCTATCACATACTAAGATAGTCTGAGAGCTGATATAGGATCAGTTTTGCCTTAAGATCTTAATTAATAAGATCATTGACAGGATGGACCTGATACTCAATCAGCCCTTTTAATATGGGCCCTGAATGGGCCCTGACCATGGGGTGCACAGTGATCAGCTTTCCAACCTGTTGTATTCTACTAAATGTAGACAGCCTACAATAGAGCCCTCACAGTGGAGGTGTCATAATACCCATAAAACCTAGCGGCCAAACAGGGAAATGGTTCCAATCATTTTTCCATCAGACACTGATACAGAACACCCACGGCGGAATGTTATGGGAACCACAAGGGTTGGAACAGTGGAGGAGAGTCGACATCATTGTATATGTGGGCGCCTGACTGTGTGTGCGTGTTCTTCCCAGTCTCCGAGTGGCTCCGGTTGCTGCCTCTCCTGGGAATCTTGGCCCTGCTGGGCTACCTCACCATCCGGCCCTTCCTGCCCAAGAAGAAGAAGCAGAAGGATAGCCTGATCAACCTGAAGATCCAGAAGGAGAACCCCAAAGTGGTCAACGAGATCGACATTGAGGACTTGAAGAGAACAAGCGTCTGCTACTGCCGCTGCTGGCGCTCCAAAACGGTAAATTGGACTCCAGGGAGAGTTGGATGGTTATTGCTGGTTAACACTACACCTTCTTAGTCATTTCAGGGCCTGGCTTTAGATCGGTTTCAGATCATGTTACAGGCAAAGACTTCTAGCTAGTGGTCAAGTTAGCCTATCGAAAAGCAATGCCTCGTACTGTATGTATCAGCTAATATTAAGTTGTTTTCTGTTGCAGTTTCCTGTTTGTGACAAATCACACATAAAGCACAACGAGTTGACTGGAGACAACGTGGGGCCTCTCATACTCAAGAAGAAGATATTATAATCCATCTCGAACGCTGTGAGGGAGCTGCCATCTTTACTCCCGTCTCTGTCTTTAGTTATTTTGAAAAATGTATTTTTTGTCTGTATTTTAGGGCATGGCCTTTTGCACTCTTCCAATTTGTCTTACTTTTGTTTTGGTAAAAAAAAAATTGGGTGGTACATTAACACCCCCAAAGGTTTTACCATCAATACATGTGAATCTTATTTATTTCAACTTGCCAATAATGGACAATAACTGGTATAGCCTTTCAGATCTTCACCAGTCTCTCTTACTGTCTACAGTGGCCATTTTCCTGCCGGGCTCTCTCTCACTTGTAGCTCTCGTTAGAAAACAACAGTTAACCTTGGTCTCCTTGGTCGGTTCCAAACTATTGGGGTCACATTGAAGGTCATTTGAATCATGATTGCAACTAGGGTATCAACTTGCCATTTTCTCTTTGTTCATAATCTTATAAAACATGCCTTAAATTCTGTGTTCATACTATATTGTGTGTCCTTGTATTCAAAACGGAACATCTTAAGACATTTCAGAACATCTTAATTTCACAACCCCCCCTCTTGTTTTTCTACACCAAAATATTTAAGAAATTCATTTTTCGGGCTTTACAGTATCAAACATGTCAGTTGTCCGATTGACTTTGCATTCAGACTGAATGTGTCGCAAATACTTCTTAATTCATCAACATAACATTTGGAGGAGGGATCTGACCCTTTGATCACTGATCCTTGTGTTAAATACCTATTACAGTACGTAGATCTGTATTTTCATCATGTTTTACTGGGATTTAGGCAAACTGCCCGCCCGTAGACTTTTGTGAAATAAAGAAAGTTGACCTGAATTACTTTGTTTCAGAAAATGAGTTTTGTCAAGAAAGAAACGGGTAGGCCTTGACGTTTTGGGAACTGATTGGACAACTGATTTACAATCATTTGACACATATTATATATTTTCCATGAGTTTGTCTGCACAAACATTTTGACAACTATTGGGTGGTGTTTTCATATTCCAACATATAACCTACGGGCACCAGCAGCACCAGTTACTATTTGCATCTGCTTTCCATGCCAAAATATTGACGCTAGAACCCGACCTGGGCTTTCTGACGATGATAGGAAAATCTCACCCCTTATAATAAGATATCATCACCACATTAAAGATAAGAACTTTGCTCACCTCTGAAACAAAACACGACTACAATACACAAGGTAACTACATCCTACGCTGAGTGTCCTTTCCATGACAGACTGACCAGGTGAAAGATGATCCCATAATCATGTCACTGCAATCAGCGTACTGTAGATAACGGAGACAGGCTAAAGAAGGTTGGTTAATCCTTGAGACATGGATTGTGTGTTCAGTGCATTTGGAAAGTATTCAGACCCCTTGACTTTTTCCACATTTTGTTTTACGTTAGACTTATTCAAACATGTATTAAAATGTTTCGTCCCTCAGTCTAAACACAATACCACGTAATGTCAAAGCAAAAACAGGTTTTTAGTTTTCAGTATTCAGACCCTTTACTCAGTACTTTGTTGAAGCACCTTTGGCATCGACTACACCCTCGAGTGTTCTTGGATATGACACTACAAGCGTATTTGAGGTGTTTCTCCAATTCTTCTCTGCAGATCCTCTCAAGCTCTGTCAGGTTGGATGGGGAGCGTCGCTGCACAGCTATTTTCAGGTCTCTCCAGAGATGTTTGATCTGGTTCAAGTCCGGGCTCTGGCTGGGACACTCAAGGACATTCAGAGACGTGTCCCGAAGCCACTCCAGCGTTGTCTTGGCTGTGTGCTTAGGGTCGTTGTCCTGTTGGAAGGTGAACCTTCGCCCCAGTCTGAGCTGAACGCTCTGAAGCAGATTTTCATCAAGGATCTCTCTACTTTGCTCCGTTCCTCTTTCCCTCGACCCTGACTAGTCTTCCAGTCCCTGCCGCTGAAAAACATTTACCACAGGTGGTCTCCAAGTTGTAGAAACATCAAGGATGATTTTTTTATTTAACTAGGCAAGTCAGTTAAGAACAAATTCATATTTACAATGACGGCCTACCGATCAATGGAAACAGGATGCACCTTTACTATAAGACTCAAAAGGGTCTGAATACTTATGTAAATAAAATATTGAAGTGCCTTTGAAAAGGGTCTGTGTCAAGAACTGCAACGCTGCTGGGTTTTTCACGCTGAACAGTTTCCCCGTGTGTATCAAGAATGGTCCACCACCCAAAGGACATCCAGCCAACTTGACACAACTGTGGGAAGCATTGGAGTCAACATGGGCCAGCATCCCTGTGGAACGCTTTCAACACCTTGTAGAGTCCAGGCCCCGACGAATTGAGGCAAAAAGAAGGAATGCAACTCAATATTAGGAAGGTGTCCTTAATGTTTTCTTACACTGAGTGTCAAAAGACTACCACCTAAAGCCAGTGTAGAGGTTTCTTTCTCAATATCAAATTATTTCTGGGTATGAATATATCCTTTCTGGATATAATATTCTGGTTGACCTAGACCTACAGTATATATGCTCTCCGGAGAAAATTATAATGCCATTTATTTGTGTAACAGATCCAATTAGCATTGATCTCAGCAGGAGACATTTGACAATTTAACAGATTTTTCAAAAGCTATACACGACTCTTATATCATGGTATGATATAGTACAAATTACTGAAAAACCTAAAAGGGACCCTTTCAAGAGTCCATGCAAACGTAACAAAAAATGTACTAAATCCAACACACAATTAACTCTTTATGGAATAAAATCATAAACACTGAATAATAAAAACAACTTTTGTCAGTCTTTTCATAAAAACAGATTTTACAGTATATTGCTCAGAATGCGACATGATTTTCTGAAGCACACTGATTTTACATGAAAGGTATTAAATATAGCTTACCTAGGGGCCCATATTATTAATGTCTTTACCTAGGGGCCCATATTATTAATGTCTTTACCTAGGGGCCCATATTATTAATGTCTTTACCCAGGGGCCCATATTATTAATGTCTTTACCCAGGGGCCCATATTATTAATGTCTTTTGTGACATAATTTGGCCACATTTAGGGCACAAGATGATTTGAATATTTCTAAAATGGAAACGCACAATAAATAAAATCATCTTGCCTTCGTCCCGTGTCTAGCTAGCACACTAGCAACAACCGTCCATTGCTAAATATAATATTTTTCTGTATCAAACTGCACAACAAGCTAGTACAACATACTTCTCATAAATACATTACATCCACACAGAATACATCATCAGCTGGTAAATAATTGATACATAAGACAAAAAATAAAAGTGAGGGTGTACATACCGCGTGTGACTGTACGATAACGAACACACAACATGCCTGATGGTCAATGTCAAACACATTCAATTCATAGAACCACTTTTAATGACAGAGTATCATTTTAGCAGTAGCATTACTCAACTTTCAGTCGTCGTATCGTAACGTTATCGTACAGTATAGTGCAGAATGCTTGGATATAGTGCTCTGTTGGTTGAGTGGCAGCTGTAGCTCGAGGCCTGGAAGCTACCCTCGGGGGAGATATAAATAAACGCTGCAGGGTGTCAAACAAACCAAGGACAGATACACGGATAGACAGATGAGAGAGGTGAAAAAACCCCTGTCCGAAAGGCAATATCCTGAGTGTCGCCTGAGGGACCCTATTCTATATACAGTACAGCACTTTAAAGGGAACAGGACGCCATTTTGACTAGAACAGGACGCCATTTTAGATGCACCCTTGAAGTGCCTCCATTTCCCTATGATCCAGCCATGTCATTTCCTCCTTGGTGAAGTGTACTTCCTGGTTCCCGCCACTGAGGTTGGTTTGGTATCAGAGGGTACTCTCGTAGGTGATTGGCGTGTCGGTTATATCTCCGCTCTGCTCACGCTCTGCATATCCAAGGAAAAAGGGTGGAAAATAATGACAAACAAATATCATTTTACCGTGTGTGTGTGTGAAACTGAAGTGCCTCCATGTGAGTCTAAACAAAATAAGACTATAGGCCAAATGGTCAATAGCGAGTGTACAGTCTGAGACAGTGACGGGCAGGTAACACGTTCTACCAGGACACAGTGCAGTCAAAAAGAATCTACCTCCAAACCTGAAGAGTAAAAAAAAAAAAGCAGCCACCATTTTGTGGTGCCAGGGCTTAGATGAAGCAAGATGCAGGAAACAAAGGCTACCTGAAAGCACCATGCAAAACATTCTCCCATCCACGGCATCTCTTTTACTAGCCTGGGATCCTGGCTGATGCGCTCTGTTCCACCTTTGTCAACAACGTTGAAACAAAGCATATCAGTTTGGATTCCCGGCTTTTTCTGTCATAAAAAGGGACACTGCTTTTCATAAACACGCACCCTATGCTGTGTGGACAAAGCTATGACAAGCACAACGGTTAAAACCACAATGGGGTGTATAAGGTCACCGTTTACGTCATGTTGGGATAACTGCTGTCACTCAAGCAAGGTTAGTAGTAGGTATGGGGTTTTGTGGGTGTTATTATCTATTTTGTATTTTAAAACACTCAGATGGTGAAGCAGTCCTTCATGTTGCTGTGTGTGCTTCTGCCTGTGCATTTATACATTAGTGTGTGTGTGCGTCCTCACCCCAGGCAGGGTCCTTTGGTTTCTGCAGCAGGCGAGGTCCTGTCAGTCCTATGACCAGGGCCCCTACGGGGGCGGTGAGCAGGATGGAGAGCACGGCCACAGTCAGCACGTCCATGCCGTACTTCTCCAGCTCCTTGTCCTGCTTGGTACGGGCCATGTCCAGCGCTGTGGAGCCGATGGCCGCCTGGGGAGAGAAGAGGAGGAGATCCACACATTGGCTGACATCGGTAATAATAGGACATATTTTCCCTCAGAGCAGCACCAGACTCTGCAAAAATAAAAACGTGTTTACATGTGGCACAATCACTAGTCACAATATTCAAACGCTCTGGTTATTTTGAAGCATTTTTTGTGTGTGGAAATGTTCAGATGTTTAAGTATTCTGTACGCTTATTGGATAGAGAGAGGTGGAAAGGAGAGCGATAGCTGAAAGAGGCGTAAGCTGGATACATCGTACATGTGCTCCAGAGGCAGCGGCTTAGACCGCTAGACCACTCCAGGCCACATTAGATTCGGTTTAACGTTAAGTACCTGTACGGTGGCTTTGGGTAGCCAGGCCAGAGCGATAAAGAGCTTTTCTTTGAAGTTGAAGCCGGCACACAGCACACAGACGAAGGTGAAGAGAACACGTACCAGCAGACTAATGGTCAGAGAGCCTATGCCCAGGCCTGGTGGGACAGAGGAGGGGAGGGGAGGGGAGGGGAGGGGTGAATGATGGAAACACTTTATTCAAGTTAAAGCAGGAAAACACCCCTAATAGATCTCCAAAGAGAGGAATATATATGTGTATGTGTTGTGTGTGTGTGTTCTTACTGACTGTGTGTTTATACGTGTTTGTGTTCTCACCGACTGTGTTTTTGTCCAGCTCTGAGATTTGGATCTCGGCCCCTATCAGGCCGAAGAGCAGTGGCTGGAACACCTCCCAGGCAATACCCACTATGTCCTCCACAGGGACCTGCATACACACACACACACACACACACACACACACACACACACACACACACACACACACACACACACGTGTTAACAGTCTCTCAAATTTGTGAAAGTAGAGCAGAAATGGAGGGATTCGGAGGGGCGCTATCAAGACAAGCGATATCAAAACCATTAAAAACCTCCTACCAGACACAAAACAGACTAACGAGAGAGGTCCACTAACACCAAGACGTCACAACTGGGTTTCTCTACTGGAGAATCTGCCTATCATAGAGACAATACCAGATGTGACTGACTGTATATTTGGGATTGGGCCTCTACACTGACTGGAAGGGTCCCACTGTGTCTTAAGACAACAGTTTGGGCTGCACTGGAACGTTCCAGCTGTCCAGCTGCTATCCCGTGCTTAACGTTTAGTCCACTGTGTTGGAGGTAAGGGGGGGTTGGGTGAGAGAGTAAGTGCTTAGCTAGAAGATGCAGGGGGTTGAGTGAGGCGTCGGCACAGGATGGGGTCATTGTGTGAGTGTGTGTGTGTGTGTGTGTGTGTGGTTGACTGACCTTTGACCTTCTCCAGCCCAGGCCGGCCAGGAAGGCGAGGACCAGGGTGCAGAGGCCCCCTGAGCCGGGGAAGCCGGCCATGTTGCTACCGAACACAGCAAACACTGACAGGCCCAGGAGCAGGAATGAGCGCTTCATCACTACGTTGTCCTAGAGGAGAGAGAGCGAAAGAAGGAAGTTAGGAAAGGGAAAGGCTACTGAGAAAACTACAGTTCACCTCTACAGGCCAGTTTACTAGACCTGGACTAGACCAACTCCGAGACTGAAAGCTAAGTACGTTCAATAGAGATTCGTACCTGGTCTTTGCTGGGAAAGTAGCACAGCAGGCATCCCAGTAGTAACCCAGCTACCATTCCCCCTCCCACCTCGAGTATACCTCTCAGCAGGTTGTACCACATGGAGCCTGCAGGGGGAGACACAGCACAACAAAATATTAAGTTAATATCAAAACAGATGGGTTGTCCCAAATGGCACCCTGTTACTTACAGTGCCAGTCAAAAGATTGGACACGCCTACTCATTCAAGGTTGTTTTTTTGTTTTTCTTTTACTAATTTCTAAAAATTTCTACAATAATAGTGAAGACATCAAAACTATGAAATAACACATATGGAATCATGTAGTAACCAAAAAAATATATTTTATAAAGTCACCCTTTGTCTTGATGACAGCTTTGCACACTTTGCATTCTCTCAACCAGCTACATGAGGTAGTCACCTGGAATGCATTTCAAATAACAGCTGTGCCTTGTTAAACATTTTATTTGTGGAATTTCTTTCCTTCGTAATGCGTTTGAGCCAATCAGTTGTGTTGCGACAAGGTAGGGGTGGTATACAGAAGATAGCCCTATTTGGTAAAAGACCAAGTCCATATTATGGCAAGAAAAGCTCAGTCAATCCTGAACATTTCAAGAACTTTGAAATTTTCTTCAAGTGCAGTCGCAAAAATCATCAAACGCTATGATGGGGCCCAAGTAAATGCTTCACAGAGTTCAAGTAACAGACACATCTCAACATCAACATTGGATCGGTGGAAATTTGTCCTTTGGCCTTTGTGAGACGCATAGCAGGTGAACGGATGATCTCTGCATGTGTGGTTCCCACTGTGAAGCATGGAGGAGGAGGTGTGATGGTGTTGAGGTGCTTTGCTGGTGACTCTGTCTGTGATTTATTTAGAATTCAAGGCACACTTAACCAGCACAGCTACCACAGCATTCAGCAGCGATACTCCATCCCATCTGGTTTGCACTTAGTGGGACTATCATTTGTTTTCAACAGGACAATGACCCAACACACCTCTAGGCTGTGTTAGGGCTATTTGACCAAGAAGGAGAGTGATGAGGTGCTGCATCAGATGACCTGGCATCCACAATCACCCAACCTCAACCCAATTGAGATGGTTTGGGATGAGTTGGACCACAGAGTGAAGGAAAAGCAGCCAACAAGTGCTCAGCATATGTGGGAACTCCTCCAAGACTGTTGGAAAAGCATTCCTCAAGAAGCTGGTTGAGAGAATGCCAAGAGTGCAAAGCTGTCATCAAGGCAACGGGTGGCTAAATATAAAATATATTTTGATTTGTTTAACACTTTTTTGGTTACTACATGATTCCATATGTGTTATTTCATAGTTTTGATGTCTTCACTATTATTCTACAATGTAGAAAATAGTAAAAATAAAGAAAAACCCTTATGCGGGCCCTGGTCAAAAGTAGTGCACTACATAGGGAATGGGATGCCATTTAGGACGAAGTATGCAGTAGGAAGTCAATAATAAAACATGTGCAATACAGAGGAAGACACTGTAATAGCAGAACACATGCACTTAGACCATACTAATGGTCCTATGTGGCTCAGTTGGTAGAGCATGGCTCTTGCAACAACAGGGTTCGTAGGTTCGATTCCCGAAGTGTGAGGGCGCTATCTATTGGATCCAGGACGGATTGCAGGAAGATTTCTATTAACGTTTAAACAAAAACAGATAAAAAAGGTATTTCTTTTTCTAGTGGTCTCCTTTCATCGTTGGCTCAGAGCAGAGGCACAGATTAACATGCTCCTGACTGATTGGATACCTACCGGTGGCGAAGGCCATGCCCATGCAGGTGGTGAAGCCGGTGATGGCCAGGATGTCGTCGAAGCTGACGGCGGCCATGAGGAGGGTAGGTATGCCCTGCTCCAAGCCGTATCCATCCTTCTGCAGCAGCAGCATGGAGGGAACCAACACGGCCGGGGACACGGCTCCCAGCACAAACCTACAAGAGACGAGAAAGCCAAAGTGAGGGTTAATCATCATAATATCATATTCATTAGGTTTGCCAGAATGGGTGATTTTGGGTTGCCAGAATGGGTGATTTTGGGTTGCCAGGCTGAAGAGCGACCTCAAAGTAATAACCTGTAATATGAATACTGATCATTATATGACCATTTAGCAGATGGCCAGTACAAACCTACAGGAGAGGAGACACACTATGAGTGTTTATCATATAATATGGCCCTGTAGAAGATGCTTTCTAAGGCCGGGTTAATATAAAAATTATGCATTTGAATTATTGGGAAATTTAATTTAATTAAATTTCAAATTAATCAAAAGTTAGCTTATAACAGTGAACCTTTTTTGTGGGATACACATAAGACAATTCTAGGTCTTGTGGCATATGTTGGTTAAACTATCCCCAATTCAATGGAATTGCAACCCTCTGCATGTACAGTGCATTCTTCCATCACATGTACAGCTGATTCTCAAGATCTTGCACACTAATGAGATGCTATTGAGCCCACACTACTACACTGGCTGAGACAAGGACTACATGCTTTCTGGTCAGTTTTGATTACAATACTGGGTGGGGTGAATATATTTTATATGACATACATGATGTTATGTTAACTAGTAAATAGTAGCCTACAGTAAAGTGTGTTTGAATCATTTCTAACTTGCTAGTTAGTTTTTGCTACCATGTGGGTTTTAGCTTGCTTGAGCCTGCTAACTGAGGAGTGTTAATTCACCTGTTTCCATACATGTTTAACTTTAAAACATTTATCTTACATATGAGTTGTTTAATCTAACTGCTTAACTATTTATCTGTACATGGAATTGTATTATTATTACTCATTTATTATTATTATTATTACTCACACGGGCACTGATGTGTGGAGACATTTCACAGCAGCTAATGTAGAAGGAAAAGCTGTGTACATTTGTAAATACTGTGCCAAATCATATGTGAAGAATGCAACAAAGATGCAGAATCATCTGGCCAAGTGCATAAAGTTCCCTCAGCGCTCACAACAAGCAACCTCTGACAAAAGTCCCTCTACTTCTATTCGAGGTGAAAATGATGAATCACACACCTTATCGATAGCAACAGCTCATGGTCCTCCTGGAATCAGAAGTTTTTTTGACTCAATGGAGGAATGCTGATGAATGTCTTGCTCAAGCTGTGTATGCAACTGGTTCACCTCTGATGCTCACAGGCAATGTGTATTGGAAGAGATTTCTGAATGTTCTTCACCCAGCATACACTGCTCCAACCAGACATGCTTTATCTACTAATTTGCTGGATGCAGAGTTCAAGTGAAGGTCAAGCAAATCATAGAGAAAGCAGTATTGCAATCACTGATGGGATGTCGAATGTTTGTGGGCAAGGAATAATTAACTACATCATCTCCACCCCTCAACCAGTATTCTACAAGAGCAAAGATAAGGGACAGCCACACCGGTCTCTACATTGCAGATGAGCTTAAGGCAGTCATCAATGACCTTGGACAAACAGAAGGTATTTGCTCTGGTGACAGACAAAGCTGCGAACATGAAGGCTGCTTGGTCTAAAGTCCTACCCTCACATCACACCCATTGGCTGTGCTGCTCATGCATTGAATCTGCTCCTGAAATTGAATTCTGCATTGAATCATGGCACTGAAAACAATGGATACACTCTACAATAGAGCAAAGGTATGTGAAGGGTCATCAAGTTATAGCTGCAAAATCTACCCCACCAAGCAAAGTGAGAAGAATAAGAGCATCACATTGAAGCTGCCCAGTAACACCCGTTGGGGTGGTGTTGTCATCATGTTTGATAGTCTCCTGGAGGAGAAGGAGTCGCTCCAAGAAATGGCTATATCACAGTCTGCCGATATGGACAGACCCATCAAGAGGATCCTCCTGGATGATGTATTTTGGGAGAGAGTGGTAAGCAGCATGAAAGTCCTGAAACCTATAGCAGTAACCATTGCATGGATTGAGGGAGACAATGCCATCCTGTCTGATGTTCAGACTCTGCTTGCAGTTGTAAGAGAAGAAATCCATACTGCCCTGCTCACTTCACTGTTGCTCCAAGCAGAGGAAACTACAGTTCTGAAATACATCAAAAAACGTGAAGACTTCTGCCTGAAGCCCATACACGCCACAGTGTACATGTTGGACCCAAAGTATGTTGGCAAGAGCATTCTGTCTGGTGCAGAGATCAACAAGGCCTATGGTGTCATCACTACAGTGTCTCGCCACCTTGGCCTAGATGAAGGCAAGGTTCTTGGCAGTCTGGCGAAGCACACTTCCAAGCAAATGTACACGAGCCATCCTCAACAAGGTTGGAAGGTGACAGTGAAGATCAGAGTCTGATGTTCAAGAGGTGGACATTGAGGAGGTCCAGGGAGAAGACATGGAAGCCTGAGAGGAAGACAACCAAAGCGACTATCATTTTACAGATGTAAGTTGAAAACGTTTTTGGGAGATGTGATGGATCATTCAATATTCCCTTTCTTTTGTTGTTAAAATTTGCCCGGATGGCCACCAATTTTTCAACCCTTGTATTGGTCAGCCTGTTGCATGCTTTGGTGTGTGTGTTCCCAAACAAGGACCAGTTGCAGTCTGAGGCAGCTGACGTTGGTGAAATTTCGAGGATGATTGAGGCAACAGTGAAATCATCCCATGAAAAGAGTCAACTCATTTAATTAAAGTTCAGTTCGTAACTAAATCGTTTTTTTTTATTTCTATTGGAAGGATTTCATCATTTGCAATTATGTTTGGTTTATGTAAAAGGTTTATGTTTCTGTCTCCATACGTTATGGTAAATATATCCAATGAAAAATAACATTTAAATGGTATTAATATTAATTTGCATATATTTACGTTGACCGCCATTGGAGTCTGGAGCAGTGGAAACACGTTCTTAGGAGTGATGAATCACGCTTCACCATCTGGCAGTCCGACAGACTAATCTGGGTTTGGCTGAAGCCAGGAGAACTCTACCTGCCCGAATGAATAGTACCAACTGTAAAGTTTGGTGGAGGAGGAATAATGGTCTGGGGCTGGTTTCCATGGTTCAGGCCCCTTAGTTCCAGTGAAGGGATCTTAATGCTACAGCATACAATGACATTCTAGACAATTCTGTGCTTTCCTGTTTCAGCATGACAATGCACCCGTGCACAAAGTGAGGTCCACACAGAAATGGATTTAGAGGGATGGGTGAATAGAACTATGGACAGATCAGAGTGAGAGACCGCAAGAGTGGAGAAGACGAGAGAGAGAGAGAGTGGAGAGGACAAGAGAGAGAGAGAGAGAGAGAGAGAGAGAGAGAGAGAGAGAGAGAGAGGAGAGGAGGAGAGAGAGAGCGAAAGAAGATGAGAGAGAGACAGAGAGAGCAAGGGGCTAAGAGTCAGAGGATGAAATGAAAATGTATAAAGGTGGGGTCTCCAATCCTGTTCCAACCCCAGTTGTAACTAACCTGGTTCAGCTTATCAACCAGCTAGTTATTAGAATCAGGTGTGCTCTATTCAGGTTGCAGTAAAAACCTACAGGACGACAGCTCTCCAGGAACAGGGTTGGCTGTCGAATACTAAGTGGGATTTAGAAGTAGAAGTCTCAGAGAGGACGAGAGAGAGAGAGAGAGAGAGAGAGAGAGAGAGAGAGAGACAGAGAGAGACAGAGAGAGACAGAGAGAGACAGAGAGAGAGAGAGAGAGAGACAGAGAGAGAGAGACAGAGAGAGAGAGACAGAGACAGAGAGAGACAGAGACAGAGAGAGACAGAGAGACAGAGAGAGAGAGACAGAGAGAAGACAGTGTACCCTAGGATGAATCCCCAGATCCAGGGCAGGCCCATGAGGAAGTGGGAGACGACAGCTATGGTGCAGGTCTCGATGATGCAGGGTCCCATTCCCAAACGCATACACACCATACTCAGCTTCTTCAGAGCCTGGGAACACACACACACACACATTAAAAGGAAAAATCCACATTTCATTAGTCCACTGTTGATACAGTCCCAAAATATGTCAGCAGTCAAGTTTTGAAGATATTGGATTTTCAAGAAGCAAAGCGTCACTTGCTACATCATCATATGATTATTTTTGGCATCATGATGATGTAGCAAGTGACACTTTGCTTCTCGAAAGTCCTGAAAACTTGACTGCTGAAATGCTAAACATTTTGGGACTGTATCAAGTGGATTAATGAAAGAAATACACACATATATAGTTTTTTTTCCGTTAACACAGGATAATAAATAATTAAGAGAAGTACTAAACACTAAAAGCATTGGCCTATGGAGAGAGATGAGTGTTTGATTGACATACCGAGCCGTCCAATGCCAGGCCTGCTCGGGCCAGGATGACAGCGAGGGCAATGTTCCTCAGGGAGGCGGACCAACGGAAGTCGATGTACACGGCGTCCGTTACCACGGGGATATTACGCAGCAGGAAGCCCGTCAATAGCATACCTGCAGAGAGTGACAGAACAAAGATACTTTATCATACTATTATATTAAAGTTAATACTTTAATAAAAACAACCAGGGTGTTATTCTTTCTCAAAGCAAGAGGGGCAAAAAACGATGTCTTGCTGTGTTGTTCTGAAGACAACCTTGTTTTTTTATATGTATATATTCTTAATTCATTCCTTACTTAGATGTGTGTGTATTGAGTATATGTTCAGTAATTTGGTCGATATTACTAGTTAGATATTACTGCACTGTCGGAACTAGAAGCACAAGCATTTCTCTACACATCTGCCAAAAATATTTTTGGCGTTGATTTGATTATATTTTTATACAAAGAAGAGTTAAAACAGAGAACTTAACACTAAGATATCATTACCATCTTCACATTGGTTCAAATGCCGAGAAATACAATTTTTCCGACACACTGTTGGTTCTAATACTCTGGGAACTGCGTATTAAAAGGTTGAAGACCAATTGGATTAAGACATCAAAGGCTTCTAGACATCAGAGTCTTTTGAGAGAAAAGGAAGAAACGTTTCTAAGTAGGAATGGTTCAAACTAAAGAGAGACATGTGGTGTCTTTAATCTACTGTATGACATTGAACTGCCTCTGAAGGTCAGAAAGATCAATGTGTTCCTGTGTGGTTCAGTTGGTAAGAGAGTGGCATTAGCCATCGCCAGGGTTGTGGATTTGATTCCTAAACCGTATGCACTCAGTCACTGTGCTTTAAGAAGCTTTTTGGATAAAAGTGTCTGCTTTATAGCATATTATCAATAAAGTACATAACAATTTCATCCCATTTTTTACGCAAGCAACGGCTACCATCTGAGCAGGGAGGAACCAGTTAACAGGCGTAAGAATGTGGGACCGACTGTTTGTAAGCCTAAGTTAAGTAAAACATTAATACCTTTAAGGCTGTAACAAAGCTTGGCTGAAATTAAATTCCTTCTTGGTTCTGTTTTAATGCTGCATCCCCGGGTAAAGAAGGCATTAACTATCAACGTTTTGAAATCAAAGACCCACCGCAAACACTTTTTTATTATCTACAATCTCCTTTCTGGACTGTTGAAAGTGAGTCTGAACATCTGACTTTATCTTCTATCTGCTGAGTGTGTGGCCACGGTCTTATTATAAGGGTATGTGCAAACTACAGGACTTGTGTTTTTTTATCAACCAGTCTAAGTGAACAAGGGTGTTAATTGGGTTATAAATGGGATATGAACTCACTACACTGTCTAGCTATGGAAGTAACACGTCCATAGTGTGTGTGTGTGTGTGTGTGTGATCTACTATGCAAGCAGATATAGTACCAGCAGCCAGGCCACCACTCCCACATAAAAAACAATGAAAACAATGGTCTCTCTGACTGTTACCAAGGAACATGTAGGGCACGTAACAACCTGAAGAAGCCATTTTGTCTCCCTCTCAACAAGTCAAATGAGGTAGAGGTTACTAAAAATAACCTGTTGTACGCTGCACACACAAGATGCGGTCACGGACAAGACAGACCCCCATCCCCTACAACACACACACACGCAAACACACACACTCTCTCTCTCCATGACCTACCCAGGAGTGGGGGAAAGAGAGGCAGTTTGGGCAGCCGTATGAGGCCTACCAGTTTGCCCCCGGTGACGGAGCAGATGAAGAGCACGGTGATGCCGAACAGGTTCCCCCCCGGCAGACACTCCTGCTCTGTGATGGACCACACCACGCCAAACAGCACTACTGCAATGAGGACTGGGAGGGAGGAGAGGTCAGAGGTCAGTACATGGCCAGTTAGCAGAGTTTGTTTGTTTTTGCCTTTTACCTGCCAAATAAAATAAAAACTTGACAAAACAAATATTGCATGTGCTGTACTTGATTTGGTTTGTACGGTACAATGGTCTCAAAAGTCTAGGCCTTAATGTTAACTTGTAAATGTCAGTATATCAGGGACAGTGGGTAGTCTCTCTCACACACACACACACACACACACACACGATGCCAACCCCTGATCCCATAGCAACGTCACCAAGGTAACATCACTACGGTAGCATTAGCCCCCGCCCCCCTGGAGCCCGGAATTAAATCAAACAAACACAGACATTATCAGGACATTGTAGCGTTCTGAAGGTTCATGACATTAGGCCACTCTAGTATCTCTATTCTGGTGTCCATAGAAGTAGAATTCAATGTCTATGAGCACCAGCATAGAGACACAATACTAGAGTGGCCTATTTCTACGCTGGTGCCCACCCTTGGTGATGAGGGAGGCCAGGAGGCCTCGGGGTGGGCAGGGGCATGCCCGGCGGAGCCTGCCACAGCAGATGACCGGGGGGTCGGTGTTGGTGCCCGCATCCACCACCGGGTTACGGGGGATAAAGTAGGTCTCCTCCGTGACCTGGGGGGTGGAGCTCCGCCTCACCACCACCTGAACCTGGTTCACACCCAGGAACTTCTGAAAAAGTAACATTATTGGATATTTATTCCAAAGAGACACTTGACACGAAGGGACAATTCAATGTTTTTGAACCCTTGCTTTTGAAAAGCATCCTCTCGACTCCATCGTACTTGCAGAAATTGGAATACTTTGCTTAATTTCAGTTTATGTGACAAAACAAGCAATCTCTAGAGTAGAGCAGGCCTGGGCAATTACTTTCCATGGAGGGCCACATTAGAATATATATTACAGGATTATACATCATGTGTATGACTGTGTTGACAGATATATCTCACTGTAAATCACTATGACTGTGTTGACAGATATATCTCACTGTAAATCACTATGACTGTGTTGACAGATATATCTACTGTAAATCACTATGACTGTTGACAGATATATCTCACTGTAAATCACTATGACTGTGTTGACAGATATATCTACTGTAAATCACTATGACTGTGTTGACAGATATATCTCACTGTAAATCACTATGACTGTGTTGACAGATATATCTCACTGTAAATCACTATGACTGTGTTGACAGATATATCTACTGTAAATCACTATGACTGTTGACAGATATATCTCACTGTAAATCACTATGACTGTGTTGACAGATATATCTACTGTAAATCACTATGACTGTGTTGACAGATATATCTCACTGTAAATCACTATGACTGTGTTGACAGATATATCTCACTGTAAATCACTATGACTGTGTTGACAGATATATCTCACTGTAAATCACTATGACTGTGTTGACAGATATATCTCACTGTAAATCACTATGACTGTGTTGACAGATATATCTCACTGTAAATCACTATGACTGTGTTGACAGATATATCTCACTGTAAATCACTATGACTCTGTTGACAGATATATCTCACTGTAAATCACTATGACTGTGTTGACAGATATATCTCACTGTAAATCACTATGACTGTGTTGACAGATATATCTACTGTAAATCACTATGACTGTGTTGACAGATATATCTACTGTAAATCACTATGACTGTGTTGACAGATATATCTACTGTAAATCACTATGACTGTGTTGACAGATATATCTACTGTAAATCACTATGACTGTGTTGACAGATATATCTACTGTAAATCACATCCAGATATGCTACTTATTTTAGTTTAACATGCACAGAAATAAACCACATCCACGTTCTCCTTTTGGTTGGTAATTTAATTATTAAACATGCAATGAACAACACGGAGGGAAAAGTACACTGTGCATTCAGCACCATGGACAGAACTCTGGTTAACGGGTGACGCACAAAAACACAAGACAGAGAGAGAGCTCAACATTACATTTAAGCTACTCAGTCAGTGTGAGGAGTGAAGTCTCTGATGGGCGTTGACTAGAGCAGTGAAGTCAGGTATAGTTTCTGACGCCGCTATGCACAGGATTGCTGAGAGGTGAGAGTCAGTAAGAGATGATCTGTGCCTTGACATATTTCATCACCGAAAATGTCTGTTCACATACATAGGTTGACCCAAACAGTACAAACATCTGAGCATGACTCCTTATCTTTGGAAAGTTTTGTTCATCGAGAGATGCATAGAACCTCGTCAGGGACATTGTTTTGAATAGTTCTCCAATCACTGCGTCAGGCTGAAGATCGATAAGCTCAAGTTGCAGGTCAGTGGGAGCGTTATCCACATTGAAGGTGAAAGGAGAGGAAACCAACAGCATGTCATTTTCAAACACTTTGAAATCCTCAAAACGACGAGAAAACTCACCGTTCAAAGCACGCAGCAGCGATGTATACTTCTCCCACTGGTCATCTGATAGGGAACAGACTAGTAGTGTCGGAAGGTGGGGGAGATTGTTGGCTGATACTTGGCGGGTCAGGAGGAGTAAATAGGTGAAATCCTTTACCTTGTCTTTCAACTGTTGTTCCATATTCTCTGAGATGTCCTCAACACGCCCTCAGCGAATGGCTTGCTATGTTTAGCAATTTTGTGGGACAGTAAATAGCTAGCTCTCGCAATTCCTTTGTTTGCTGAATGCAGTTTTGTGAAAAGTCCTAGCTGCTTTTGCAACTGAGAAAGCAACTCTTTCGATGCACTTGCCCTCTGCTCAGAAGACATATTCCTATATTTCTCTGCATGCTTCGTCTGGAAGTGTCGGGACAAGTTGTAGTCTTTCAAGACGGCGATGCTCTTTGCAAACTAAAACACACAGCTTTCCCTGAGACCTCAATAAATAAATATTTTGATGTCCACTCTTGCTGGAACAAGCTACATTCATTGTCTAATTTTTGCGCAATATCCATCTAGCTGCTATTAGTAACTGTGACGTGTGTCAGCCTGTCAGTCACTGTCTGTCCTCGTGGAGTTTGTTATTTATACGTGCCTTCAAAATAAATGTCCCACAAGCGGTGGGAGTTAAATCACTACACAAAGGTGAGTATTCATTGGGCTTTTAATTTAACATAGAACAGATCTTGCTTTCAATGAGATTGACTGATCTACGGTTGAAGTCGGAAGTTTACATACACTTAGGTTGAAGTTTTTAAAGCTCATTTTTCAACCACTCCACAGATTAATGTTGAAAAACTATTGCTTTGGCAAGTCGGTTAGGACGTCTACTTTGTGCATGAGACAAGTAGTTATTCCAACAATTGTTCACAGACAGATTATTTCACTTATAATTCACTATATCACAATTCCAGTGGGTCAGAAGTTTACATACACTAAGTTGACTGTGCCTTTAAACAGCTTGGAAAATTCCAGAAAATGATGTCATGGCTTTAGAAGCTTCTGATAGGCTAATTGACATCATTTGAGTCAATTGGAGGTGTACCTGTGGATGTATTTCAAGACCTAACTTCAAACTCAGTGCCTCTTTGCTCGACATCATGGGAAAATCAAAAGATATCAGCCAAGAACTCAGAAGGAAAATTGTAGACCTCCACAAGTCTGGTTCATCCTTGGGAGCAATGTCCAAATGCCTGAAGGTACCATGTTCATCTGTACAAACAATAGTACGCAAGTATAAACACCATGGAACCACGCAGCCGTCATACCGCTCAGGAAGGAGACGCGTTCTGTCTCCTAGAGATGAACGTACTTTGGTGCGAAAAGTGCAAATCAATCAATATATTGAAGCAACATCTCAAGACATCAATCAGGAAGTTAAAGCTTGGTCGCAAATGGTTCTTCCAAATGGACAATGACCCCAAGCATACTTCCAAATAAGTGGAAAAATGGCTTAAGGACAACAAAGTCAAGGTATTGGAGTGGCCATCACAAAGCCCTGACCTCAATCCTATAGAAAATGTGTGGGCAGAACTGAAAACGCATGTGTGAGCAAGGAGGCCTATAAACCTGGCTCAGTTACACCAGTTCTGTTAGGAGGAATGGGCCAGAATTCACCCAACTTATTGTGGGAAGCTTGTGGAAGGCTACCTGAAACATTTGATCCAAGTTAAACAATTTAAAGGCAATGCTACCAAATACTAATTGAGTATATGGAAACTTCTGACCCACTGGGAATGTGATGAAAGAAATAAAAGCTGAAATAAATCATTCTCTCTACTATTATTCTGACATTTCACATTCTTAAAATAAAGTGGTGATCTTAACTGACCTAAGACAGGGAATTTGTTGTAACTTGCTGTAACTTCTTAAGTTGAAATGATAGCAATCTTTCAACAGAGAATGATTGTGTTTTGCGTAGCCTAGCCTAACACCTGAAAGTTGATAAGAATGGTACTGGAGCCAATACTGGGTCACACCTATGTTAAGTGGTTCTCACTGTTGACAGAGAGATTGGTCATACACACTACTGTGTTCCCAGTAAGTAATAGTTATCATGCTAATTGTATAATTTTTTCACCAAACTCTCTATAACAATGTATAGTGTACATATTAAGCCATTCACTCATACTACGCAATGCCTTTTTATAGCTTTTTGCACTCCAGACTTCCTGTATTTTTATACTTGACTTAAATCATGAGCAAATCTCCTGGTAGGGTACATCTCAAGGTATGTTTCAAATGACCTAACAAAACTAAATGCCAGCATGTTGATTTTACTTAAGTTTTACCTTAAATAATTGACCACAGAAATGCGTAGTGCCAAATAAGAGTTTACAGTACACTGCCAATTAGAAATTAAAACTAATGCCTTTAAAACTAATTATAGATCAATATGTGTGGAATCGTTCAACCAAAACTACTATTATGCCAAAGCTTCCGGTCAGCCATTTTTTTATTTAACCTTTATTTAACCTTTATTTAACTAGGCAAGTCAGTTAAGAACAAATTCTTATTTTCAATGCCAGCCTACACCGGCCAAACTCGGACGACGAGGTCTGTTCCCTATCAGATGACCAGCAGGAGAAGTATACATCGCTGCTGCTTCTGCGTGCTTTGAACGTCGTTCATATTCTGACATTTCACATTCTTAAAATAAAGTGGTGATCCTAACTGACCTAAGACTGGGAATATTTACTAGGCTTAAATGTCAGGAATTGTGAAAAACTGCGTTTAAATGTATTTGGTTAAGTTGTATGTAAACTTCCGACTTCAACTGTATAACTCACATTTCTACGTGAATTTGGTCGGGTCGCCCATAAAGTTGCATATTGTAGCTGTAACTTCATCAGTTGAAATGATAGCAATCTTTCAACAGAGAATGATTGTGTTTTGCGTAGCCTAGCCTAACACCTGAAAGTTGATAAGAATGGTACTGGAGCCAATACTGGGTCACACCTATGTTAAGTGGTTTTCACCGTTGACAGAGAGATTGGTCATACACACTACTGTGTTCCCAGTAAGTAATAGTTATCATGCTAATTTTATAATGCCTTTAAAACTGATTATAGATCAATATGTGTGTAATCACTCAACCAAAACTTCCGGTCAGCCATTTAAAAAAAAAATGTATTTAACCTTTATTTAACTAGGAAAGTCAGTTAAGAACAAATTCTTATTTACAATGCCAGCCTACACCGGCCAAACTCGGACGACGCTGTTGTGATACAGTCTGGATTCTAACCAGGTTGTCTGTAGTGACGCCTCTAGCACTGAGATGCAGTGTTTTAGACCACTGCGCCAGAGACTCAGTATCATTAAATTATGTAAAGGCTATCTATTAGAATTTTGTCTAAAGCACTAGATATACTATACCTCTGCATGGTTCGTTACTGGCGAGGCTCCGGGACTTTTTTCTAGGTCCAGCAAGGGAGAAGGTGAAGGGGTGGGCGGCTTCGACTTGGGCTGGTCGTCCTCCATCATGGCATCTAGTACAGTTACCTTTCCCCTCCTCACTTCTTCTCTAACCTCACAGCAAACGCGGTGGAGGGGTTGGGTTAACCATTGGTGCACTGCTGCTCTGCTCTTGTCCTGTTGTATCCCAAGGTCTGACTCTTGTCCAGCACTAGCTCCAATTCAGTGAGTCGTCACCTGTTTATCAGTCAAAGGCAGTGAGGGTGAGGGTTTGCTTGGTGGATTTGGCAAGAGAGGCATTTGAAGCAAACATGGCTGTAGAGATATGAGGTGAAAATCAGCCAAGTGAAGGTTTTATTTTTTATTTTACTGAGTTACAGTTCATAGAAGGAAATCAGTCAATTGAAATCACCTGCGGGATCGTCTGCGGAGACAGGCCCAGCCAATCCGAATGAGTTTTTCCCCCACTAAAGGGCATTATTACAGACAGAAATACTCCTCAGCACTCCCCCTCCCCAGATGATCCCCGCAGGTGAAGAAGACGAATGTGGAGGTCCTGTGCTGGCGTGGTTACACGTGGTCTGCGGTTGTGAGGCAGGTTGGATGTACTGACAAATTCTCTAAAATGATGTTGGAAGTGGCTTATGTTAGAGAAATTAACATACAATTATCTGACAACAGCTCTGGTGGACATTCCTTCAGTCAGAATGCCAATTGCACGCTCCCTCAAAACACGAGACATCTGTGGCATTGTGTTGTGTGAAAAAACTACACATTTTAGAGTGGCCTTATATTGTCCCCAGCACAAGGTGCACCTGTGTAATGATCATGCTGTTTAATCAGCTTCTTGATATGCCATTCCTGTGGATGGATTATCTTGGTAAAGGAGAAATACTCACTAACAGGGATATAAACAAATTTGTGCCCAGCATTTTTGAGAAATAAGCTTTTTGTGCGTATGGAACATTTCTGGGATCTTTTATTTCAGGTCATGAAACATGGGACCAACACTTTACATGTTGCGTTTATAATTTTGTTCAGTATAGAAAGAGATTCTAGAACTTTAGTTTATACCTTGCCTGACGTCACTGAGTATGGTTACATGCACACAATAATACGATTGCTGTGGATCGTCAGATTAATATAATAGTTTGTTTAAAACGTTTACATGCTTTGCAAGAAGAATGACTTCCCTAATAATCTTGGTTACATGGACACATTTGAAATCAGGCTACCCGATGGGACTTAACTAAATGCAATCTCCCAAACGAGCTGAGATTTGCGCTCCTACATTTACATGAACACTAATAATTCGATATTAAACTGATTATGGCAGAAGGCAGAGTATGACATTAGTCATGTAAACGCCTTACTTTATTTATCTTGAAACGGCGTCACGTCAAAATCGAAGTAAGCATTACACCGATTAGAACACCGGGTTTTCCAGCACTGTTTTTGCATCTTAGAAATCGTTTCACTTACAAACGGTATATATCCGAACACAGAATCAAACAAGTTTCAAAAAACTAACATGGTCACTGTGGCAGCACGTTTATTTTCACTGGCGATTTTCTGCACTTATTTAAAGTCCCATCAGGTAGCCTGATTTCAGATGTGTCCATGTAAACAGGATACTTAGGGGAGTAATTGTTTTATAATGTTTTACATTTTATAATGTAAAACATTATAAAACAAACTATTCTATTATCTGACTATCCACCGTAATAGTATTATTGTGTGCATGTAACCATGCTCTGGTCTCGCACCTCAAAGCTGCTAAATGACCACAGACTCATTATTGCCAAGCAGTCATCAGGCTGGTGAAAACCCACGCCGCCAAAAATGGGACCAGCAACGTTGTTAATGCCAGTAAGCAACGCTGACCGACGTTACTTTAATCCAATTTTGAGAGGCTAGGTTTAGCGAGAGAACATATGGCTCCCAAGTGGTTCAGTGGACTAAGACACTGCATCTCAGTGCTAGAGTCACTACAGACAACCTGGTTCAGTGGTCTAAGACACTGCATCTCAGTGCTAGAGGAGTCACTACAGACAACCTGGTTCAGTGGTCTAAGACACTGCATCTCAGTGCTAGAGGAGTCACTACAGACAACCTGGTTCAGTGGTCTAAGACACTGTATCTCAGTGCTAGAGGAGTCACTACAGACAACCTGGTTCAGTGGTCTAAGACACTGCATCTCAGTGCTAGAGGAGTCTCTACAGACAACCTGGTTCAGTGGTCTAAGACACTGCATCTCAGTGCTAGAGGAGTCACTACAGACAACCTGGTTCAGTGGTCTAAGACACTGCATCTCAGTGCTAGAGGAGTCACTACAGACAACCTGGTTCAGTGGTCTAAGACACTGCATCTCAGTGCTAGAGGAGTCTCTACAGACAACCTGGTTCAGTGGTCTAAGACACTGCATCTCAGTGCTAGAGGAGTCACTACAGACAACCTGGTTCAGTGGTCTAAGACACTGCATCTCAGTGCTAGAGGAGTCTCTACAGACAACCTGGTTCAGTGGTCTAAGACACTGTATCTCAGTGTTAGAGGAGTCACTACAGACAACCTGGTTCAGTGGTCTAAGACACTGCATCTCCGTGCTAGAGGAGTCACTACAGACAACCTGGTTCAGTGGTCTAAGACACTGCATCTCAGTGCTAGAGGAGTCACTACAGACAACCTGGTTCAGTGGTCTAAGACACTGCATCTCAGTGCTAGAGGAGTCACTACAGACAACCTGGTTCAGTGGTCTAAGACACTGTATCTCAGTGTTAGAGGAGTCACTACAACCTGGTTCAGTGGTCTAAGACACTGCAACTCAGTGATAGAGGAGTCACTACAGACAACCTGGTTCAGTGGTCTAAGACACTGCATCTCAGTGCTAGAGGAGTCACTACAGACAACCTGGTTCAGTGGTCTAAGACACTGTATCTCAGTGCTAGAGGAGTCACTACAGACAACCTGGTTCAGTGGTCTAAGACACTGCATCTCAGTGCTAGAGGCGTCACTACAGACAACCTGGTTCAGTGGTCTAAGACACTGCATCTCAGTGCTAGAGGAGTCACTACAGACAACCTGGTTCAGTGGTCTAAGACACTGCATCTTAGTGTTAGAGGAGTCACTACAGACCCTGGTTCAAATCCAGACTGTATCACAACCGGCCCAGCGTCCTCCGGGTTTGGCCGGTGTAGGCCGTCATTGCAAATAGTAAAGGAATTTGTTCTTAACTGACTTGCCTATTTAAATAAAAGTTAAATAAATAAATAAGCTACCGTTATTCGCAAGCCTGTGTCATATGTCCTCGCGCATTAGCAACAAGATTGTTGGCATCGTTATCTCTACATTCACAGTATTCACATCGACTGCCTTCAAAAATGTATTTATTCCTGTATAATCTTAAACACTATTATTATGCTTCAGCTGTCTAGAAACGCGCCGAATTACCGCGCGCAAACCTTTAGGAAAATAGCTACCAACTGGCTTACAAGTTGTTTTATTATTTTAAAAAATCACAAAATAATAAAGAAGTCACGTCAATTACTGTGTTGTTACTCACCTCAAAACGGAATTAGTGCCATGCCTATTTACCGGCTGTCTGTGTGCCTGCTAGCGGGTTCAACAGACGGAACCAAGGGGGAATCAGGAGGATTAGTGATCCACTCCTGAATCCATCCACATGACGATCAGTGTGTATTATCACAGTAGCACACAGGTTTCCATCCACTACTACTACAGGATAAGCGAGAAAATACTACAATGCCGACATTTTCAAAAAAGAAACATACATAGCAATAGGAGTTGGGCCTATTTGATCGGATCCGTGTACTGTTCGTTCAATCAATCAATCAATATCCGGATTTAAACAACGAAGACGGATAATGATTTCCACTGCATGAATATATATATATATATGTGTATATATATATATATCAACAATTCCTTTCATTAAATGAACAGAGCAGCGGCGAGGCGTGGCTTGACGTGACCACGCCCCGGGGGAGGGTACAGCCGTAGGATACTCCCATGTAATTAGCCTAACTTTAGCGCCATCCTAAACAAACTACTGACACTTTTTTTTATCGTTTCAATCAAAATAAATGTCAGGTTGCGTTAAGTGTTGTTATTAACATACCTGGCTGTCACAACAGCAAATTATTTGCATGCTACTTATTCTGCTAACACTGAAACTAGTAAAACTGTCGCATTATACTTACGTCACTGTTTGTTAACCCCTAGTTTTTTCGCCAGTTATAGCGAGAGCGATTCATCTCTATCTGGTTTTAGATGTGGTGCGTAAATACTTCCAGTCTTTGCCCTTGATGGACGGTCTAGGCATTTTGAAACGTTGATTATTGTTGGCTTCAATTTACCGGAGCCCACAGCTTTCCATCTTCACGGTGTATAGTCTGAAACCATGCATGATGTTAATCTAACCTGGTCTTTGGGCAGTTTAGGAAATGTAATATTTTTTATCCTACCATTGTTCAAAACAAAACGGTACGCAGCAGCTTTAAAAACATGTCTGTTAACTAGATGAAGAAATGCGACGTTCACGTGTTGGTCGGAACTAGGCAACTCGGACATTTCCGAAATGCTGACTGGTTGAACGCGGCACGTGTGTAACTACAACCAGATAGCAAGTCAAACATTTCTGAGATTTCTATTGCGACTAGTACATGAACGCCGCAAAAGTCTATTTGACTCCGCTATTTGACTGATAACGGTTATGTACATTCCATGCGACAGTCTCTGTTAACGCTAACGTATCTAGCTATGCGTGCGATAACGGGTTTCAAAGTAAAAGCTGTGTGACTAACGTACCTGACCATGAGGAAGTTCGATTAATCTCGCACTGGCTGAAAGTTGACTGCATTTGATTTGGAACCGGGCTGCCTCGCGGTCGTAAAAGTCGATTGTGGCTCAAAACAAAAGTGAATTAAGTATGTGTAGTAATTAGGATTCTGTGTTTTCCCATGCAAAAGTGCCTGCCTTCCCCATTAAAAATATACTAAACAAAAATATAAACCCAACATGTAAAGTGTTGGTCCCATGTTTCGTGAGCTGAAATAAAAGATCCCAGACATTTTCCATACACACAAAAAGCGTATTTATCTCAAATGGTGTACACAAATTAGTTTACATTCCAGTTAGTGAGCATTTCTCCTTTGCCAAGGTATTCCGTCCACCTAACCTGTGGCATATCAAAAAGCTGTTTATACAGCATTGTCATTACACAGGTGCACCTTGTGCTGGGGACAATAAAAGGCCACTCTAAAATGTGCAGTTTTGTTACATAACACAACGCCACAGATGTCTCAAGTTTTGAGGGAACGTGCAATTGGCATTCTGACTGAAGGAATGTCCCCTAGAGATGTTACCAAATAATTTAATGTTCATTTATCTACCATAAGCCGCTTCCAACGTAGTTCTAAAATAATTTGACAGTACATCCAAACGGCCTCACAACCGCAGACCAAGTGTAACCACGGCAGCCCAAGACCTCCACATCTAGCTTCTTCACCTGCGGGATCATCTGAAACCAGCCACCTAGACAGCTGATGAAAGTTCTCAGGGAAGCACATCTGCGTGCTCATCATCCTCACCTGGGTCTTGACCTGACTGCAGTTTGGCGTCGTGACAGACTTCAGTGGGCAAATGCTCACCTTCGATGGCCACCGGCACTCTGAAGAAGTGTGCTCTTCACGGATGAATCCCAGTTTCAACTGTACCAGGCAGACAGCATGTATGGTGTTGTGTGGGTGAGCAGTTTGCTGAAGTTAATGTTGTGAGCATGGTGCCCCATGGTGGCGGTGGGGTTATGGTATGGGCAGGCATAAGCTACGGACGACGAACGCAATTGGTCATTTGAATGCCCAGAGATACCGTGACGAGATCACAAGGCCCATTGTCGTGCCATTCATCCGCCGCCATCACCTCATGTTTCAGCATGTTAATGCACTGAAGCTGAACATTTCCCAGTCCTTCCATGGCCAGGATACTCCCCAGACATGTCACCCATTGAGCATTTTTGGACTCTCTGGATCGACGTGTACGAATATCCAGCAACTTCGCACGGCCATTGAAGAGGAGTGGGGACGACATTCCACAGGCCACAATCAACAGCCTGATCAACTCTATGCGAAGGAGATGTCTTCTCCAACTGATCAATTAAACGCCTTCATGTAGCCTTTCACTGTCTCCCTCTCTCTCTCGCTCTCCCTCTCTCTCTCGCTCTCAGAAGTTTACAGATTTGCTCGTGTGTACTAGGCACCTTGTTTTGTTCTTAATTGTGCTTAATAGTTTGTCTTATGTGAAATACAGGTCTCAGTTCTGCAAACTGTGTCAAATATACGTTTTCAATATAATATGCTCTTCACTTTGGTGTTTGTGTCTAGAGGTGTATTACTTGTATATAACAGATTCCATAATGAAAAGGGAAAACAGACTTACTGCTAACGTCTCTCTGTTGTGTTTGCCTTGTATCCCAGTCCCACAGAAACAGATGGCAGAGTACTGAGAACCCTATTCTATTACATAAAACAACCATTTGATGCATAAGCAGTATGAAACAGAATCTTTCTACCATAGGTGCAAGGCACCAGCTCCTCCCCTATCTTCTGGGGGAATCAACAGCAAGTTTAAAAGATAAAGTATATGGAGAAATGTAAGAATAGTTGAAGACGGTGCTTGTCCTGGGCTGCAATAACCATATGCAGAACCCTGGGACAGAAATCACCCACGTCTGTATTTTAGCTTGAGCTTGATATGTTACAATGAGCTGGCAATTCTGTGTGATAGAAAATAACATCATGAGTGGCTGGAAAATTGTATATATTATTTTAATTAAAACCACGACAATACGAACGGCCGCTCCACTCAGCGGGTGCTCTGGTCAGTGGGTGCACTTTCCCCCACCAGCTCTTAGACACTGGCAGTGCGCCTCCAGGACCAGCACACAACAGTGCTCACAGCGTGAAACCAAAACACAAAACATAAATAACTATACACAAAACATACAATAATCACATTGCCACCCTCACCCCTGATTGGAGGACCTCAAACAGTTATACTGTGTATGTGTGTATGCATCTATTTCCACATTCATTCAGTCCAACCTTCAGACAGCCACATATCAACCCATGTTTCCCAGTAAATCATCATTCTACAATTTCCTCTTGCAATACACCCCTCCATTCTACCATGGTGTCTCACTAGGGACTTCTGCAACATTTCTGCCGAAATTGGCTCAGAAATATTTGAAGAAAGGATTAAATGAACGGATACTTGAACTATTCCCCACGAGACCTTTCTGACTGTAATTTAAAACTTTTGCTTTACTTTAGCATTTGATACGCTAATTAAAAAGGTGTTCTCTCCTTTCTCACCTGTGGGAGGAAGAGAGCGACATTTCTGCCGAAATTGGCTCAAAAATAAACATTTTACACAAGAGCACAATTATATTTCCTTTTCAATGACTGTGATCCTTCAAATCCCTCAACAATACAGTTTGCAGATTGAACCGAGAACTGATATTCTGACATAGCAACCATTCCTGGACCTGACTCCAAAAACAAGCCACAGATTGACAGCACCAAAAGAGATGCTCTATTCATTCTGTTTCTGCATGGCAGTCTGCAAAGAGATGTAATGCAAATTTTCAATAATAGTTTAAATTGAGAAGAACAGATTGATGCATCAATTGTTGTTTTGTATATCAGTTCATAAACCCGATGCCATGGTGTTAGGACATCAACAATCTGTTCCCAACTATCTTGAATTTTATGCAAAATAGTTGTCAACCCTCTTGACAGTAGGCGACACTGATACATTCTACGATTTACACTGAGTGTACAAAACATTAAGGACACCTGCTCTTTCCATGACACAGACTGACCAGGTGAATCCAGATGAAAGCTATGATCCCTTATTGATGTCACTTGTTAAATCCACTTCAATCAGTGTAGATGAAGGGGAGGAGACAGGTTAAAAAATGATTTTTAAGCTGTGAGACAATTGAGACATGTATTGTGTGTGTGCCATTCAGAGGGTGAACGGGCAAGACAAAATATTTAAGTGCCTTTGAACGGAGTATGGTAGTAGGTGCCAGGTGCACCGGTTTGTGTCAAGAGCTGCAACGCAGATGGATTTTTCACGCTCACAGTTTCCTGTGTGTCAAGAATGGTCCACCATCCAAAGGACATCCAGCCAACTTGACACAACTGTAGGAAACTTTGGAGTCAACACGGACCAGCATCCCTGTGGAACGCTTTCGACAACCTTGTAGAGTCCATGCCCAGATGAATTGAGGCTTTTCATAGGGATAAATGGTGGGGTGCAACTCCATATTAGGATGGTGTCCTTAATGTTTTGTACAAGTTGGCCATTTTAAGCCATTATGATTTTTAATTGGTAACAAACTAATTAATTCCTTTCTCTTTTCAGTAACAGCCTCTTCCATTTTCGTGGCGGAGCTGAGATGACTTGGTTATAATTTAGTATTGAGCATACATCTCCATACACCTTGATTAATTGGTTGTGTGACATAATTTTACTGTCGTTGTTTACAATGTCATTCATAAACATGCTACCTTCCTCATACATTCTCTTCAAGAAATTAGGCTTAATCTATCTCAGTACATTGGAGTTGTCGTAATATCTATTCTGCCTCTTCTGGAGGATAACATTGAAATTTTAGCAAACTCTGTATGGTTTCATTTAAAAAGCAAGATACTTTGAATAGGGTTCCATTGTCAATCCACCCGAAATGGTTGGTTTTTATCTGTATAACAGCGAAGAGCCCCCTTTTAAAAGTTGAATGTGCCTCTCTTTGTAGCCTACTGGTAAACCAGTTTGGATTTAGAAACACTTTTGGTATAATATAAGCTTTAAGAGAGAGGTTTAATGTCTTCATATATAATAGTTTTAGCCCCACAAACGCATATTCAAATATACCCATTTAACTTAGTCTGGTTTGCCATTCCAAATAAATTGTTGATTTTACTTGAAAAAATAATCTCCTGGAGTCGGTAGAGCCATGAATAGATATGCAAACTGCGATGTCACTAGACAATTTAGCAGGGCAAGTTTTCTATCAAAATGAATAGTTGAAAGATCATAACATTTTTCTAGGATGTGTACACCAAGCTCATCAACTGCACCATTGGGAGACCACATAGCAATTTAATATTTGTGTTTTTTAAGAGACCTAATACGTAATATAGTAGACCTATGATAGTTGGGTTTTAATCCAGAGAAATTGCCCAGGCCCTTAATAATACTCTTTAGGGTTGACCTTTGTTTCTAACCCATTCTTTGTTAGAAGAGAATGTGTAACAAAGGGATCATGATTATGAATGATATTGTAAACGATGACAGTAAAATGATGTCACACAAGCAGTTAATCAAGGTGTATTCCCAATTCAAATTATAACCAACTCATCGCATCTCTGCCACAAAAATAGAAAAGGCCATTACTTAAAAGATACATTAATTAAATGGATTAGTTTGTCTGTTACCAATTAAAAATCCTAAATGACTTAAAATGACAGTGTACAAAACATTAAGGACACCATCCTAATATTGAGTTGCACCCCACCATTTATCCCTATGACGAACCTCAAGGTGTCGAAAGCGTTCCACAGGGATGCTGGCCCATGTTTACGTCAATGCTTCCCACAGTTGTGTCAAGTTGGCTGGATGTACTTTGAGTGGTGGGCCATTCTGGATACCCAGGGGAACCTTCAATCTGCAAACTGTATTGTTGGGGGATTTGAAGGACCACAGTCATTCATTACTAAATATCATTGTGCTCTTGGGTAAAATGTATATTTTTGGGGCAATTTCAGGGGAAGTGTTGCAGATGGGGAGGTTCAATTCCCTAGTGAGACACCATGGTAGAATGGAGGGATGTGTTACAAGAGGGAATGGTAGAACGATGATTTACTGGGGAAGATGGGTTGATCTGTGGTTTGAATTAATACATGTGGGAATGCATACACCCAATCACAGTATAGCTGGGGTGAGGGTTGGAATGTGATTATTTTATGTTTTGTGTATAGTTATTCATGTTTTGTGTTTTGGTTTCACGCTGTGAGCACTGTTGTGTGCTGGTCCTGGTGGTGCACTGCCAGTATCTAAGAGCTGGTGGGGGCAAGCGAACCCACTGACCAGAGCACCCGCTGAGTGGAGCGGCCGTTCGTATTGTCTTTGTATTGTATTGTTGTTGTTTAATTAAAACGATAGATATACTGTATATATAATTTTCCATCCGCTCATGTTGTTCTCTATCAAGCAGAACTGTCATCTCATTGTAACATATTAAACTCATTCTGAAATTCAGACGTGGGTGATTTCTGTCCCAGGGTTATGCGCTCTGTGCAAATTTGTATTGCTGGCCAGGTCAAACACCATATTCAACTATTCTTGGCCTACAATTTACACCATATTTAGTTAAATAAGGTGTTCGTCACGGGCTGGAACAAAAAATAATGTGTCCATATACTATCTCTTAAACTTTCTGACTTCAAATAGCCATCTTAACATAGTTTATTTTTTGGTTTACCATCTTACTATTTTGCAGGTATAGGAATACCCAATCACTTAGCAGAGGATGGATGGGGAGGTCCTGGTGCCTTGTGCCACAGTACAGGCAGACATCTATAGGGAAGATGTGAGATCCACAATGACCAGGGTATCAATCTTTGGGACTGTTCCCTTCTCATCTGAAGAGAACAGAGCAGCACTGACAGTATCCTGACATGTCAGTACTATTTGATAATGCACTAAAGTACAGTACAATGAGGGTCCCTTTCAAGAGGCCCTGGGATACCAGGTAAACACAACAGAGATTTGCTGCTAACTAGTGCTGCTGCGAGTTTTAGCAGCAAGGCTGTTTCATTAGTTTTTCTTATGGAATCTCTGTTATATCCAAGTAATACACCTCCATACACTAACACCAAAGTGAAGAGCATACAACATTGAAAACATACAATAACAAGGCTCGCCGGTGTACTAACCACCGGCATGAGGACGATGGGAGCCTGATCCAATCATCCGCTTCCCATTCCCCTGATTCTACCCGCCCACACACACACACCGGTTCCCATTCACCCCATTACACTGCCTATTTATGTTTCCCTTCCCCGTGTGTTTCTATTATTGTTTCTATTGTATGTGCATGTTATTCATTAAATGTATCATTATGTTATTCCTTTTGTCTCACCTCCTCCTTTTTCACGCTTCGCGTCGTTACAGAATAATCCACCGCCTCGGAGGATGTTTTTCATTATTGTATTTTGTTCACCTTTTCCCCGTTTTTTCCTTTTTGCCCCTGTCCCTCACGATGAGCACAGGAGAGCGCGATGGGGGATCTGGTCCCGGCGATCGGCTGAGAGGATAGGTACCGGGTCATGGAGGGACAGATGTCGGAGCTCATGGACACTTTTCGTGAGCTCAGTGCGGCGGCGTCCTCTCCCTCTGAGCATGGGGTGCCTAGCGGATTCCTGGTGAGCAAGATCCGGAGAGCCATGCCGGAACGGTACGATGGCGATCCGGAGGGTTGTCGTGGTTTCCTTCTCCAATGCAAGTTGGGAGAAGGTAACCACAATGCTCTCCCTCCTTCCCGGACACGCCCTCGACTGGGTAACAGCATTGTGGGGAAGCAGAGCTGAGGAAGTGAGGTCCTTCCCTAGGTTCATTGCTCAGTTCCAGACTGCTTTCGACCACCCCGCTGCTGGCGACCGACTGCTGTGATTGCAGCAGGGGATGGCACGGCTTCGGAGTATGCCCTGGAGTTCCGGGCGGTGGCGGCGTCCAGTGGCTGTAACGGGCCGGCTCTCCAGACCGTAGTCTGCAATGGCATGCGGAGGGAGGTTCGGATGGAGCTGGCTTGTGTGAGCGAAACCATGTCGCTGGACGCGTTCATTGCAAGGGCCATTGTCATCGATGGGCAGCTCCGGGACCATGACCGTTTGGGCCGCCAGTAGGCTCGCCCCCTCCGTCGGGAGGAACCGGAGCTTGAGCCAATGGAGCTGGGGTTGAGGGACCAGAGGAGACGGACCGCCGGAGTCGACAGGGAGTGCACCTCCAAACAGGAGCAGAGCGGGAAGAGGGTGAGTACCCAGACAGCACAGACGAGCACAGTAGGGGCGTTATGCATATCTGATATCGCTGGACCCTTCTGTTTCACGATTGTGTTGTCTGGGAAAACTCATCCTCATGTCTCCACAGCTCTGATCGACTCTGAGGCGGCGGGGAGTTTCATCGACCAGTCCTTGGTGTCCGCTCTCCAGCTGCCGGTGCTCAGGTTGAAGTCCTCTCTCCCCATTAAGGCTTTGGATGGCCGACCAGTGGGCACCGGGTCAATTACCCATGTGACTCGGCCACTCACCCTCATCATCAACGGCTGCCATCAGGCAAAATTGGAGTTAATGGTGCTGAAATCCTCCATACATCTGGTCATCCTGGGTCTCCCTTGGCTCCAACGACACGATCCCAACATCTCGTGGAGTAAGAGGGAGATCCAGGGCTGGTCCCCCAGATGCCGGAGGACCTGTCTCAAGCTGACCTGCAGATCAACATCGGTGTAGAGCCCTTGGGTTTTCCAACTTCAACCGCCGGTTCATCCAAGGCTACAGCACCATCGCCGCTCCACTCAAGTCATTGCTGAAAGGCAACCCTCAGCGCCTCCAGTGGACCCCGGATGCAGAGAAGGCCTTCCAGGACCTGAAGGGCAGGTCTACCAGGGCACCCCTGCTCCGCCATCCCGACCCTCTGCTGCCTTTCGTCGTGGAGGTTGATGCATCCGAGGTAGGTGTGGGGGCGATCCTTTCCCAGTGGCACCCCTGTGCCTACTTCTCGAGGAAGCTGTCTGCTGCGGAGAGGAACTATGATGTGTGTGACAGAGCGCTACTGGCGGTGAAGTTGGCACTGGAGGAGTGGAGACACTGGCTAGAGGGAGCACGTTGCCTCAATCCCCGGCAGGCCAGGTGGACAATGTTCTTTGCCCGGTTCCGATTCACGATGAACTACTGCCCAGGCACAAAGAACACCTCCGCCGACACAGTCTCCCGGATGACCGACTGGGGGGCAGACCAAGACCCTAGCGTTCCCGTCCTGCCACCACTGTGCGTCGTGGGACCCGTGGCCTGAGACGGCAACCAGGAGATCGTGCGGGCAGACGACGGGACCTGCCAACAGCAGCGTGCCCTCCGGGGAAGGCCTACGTGCAGGGTGCGTGGAAGGCTGGTGACCTGGGCCCACCAATCCCCGGCGACTGGACACCCGGGGGTGGTGAGAACACTTGAAGCGTTCCGGCCGAAGTACTGGTGGCCTGGCATGGGGAGTACTGTGCGTCACTACCCCTGACCCTGCCTACCGTCCTGTACATTTTCCCCACTACTCTGGATTACTGACCTCTACTTGCCCCGACCCTGAGCCTGCCTACCGTCCTGTACCTTTTCCCCGTCTATCTGAATTACTGACCTCTGCCTGCCCCTGACCTGTCTTTTGCCTGCCCCTGTTGGTTTAATAAACTGTTGTTACTCCGACGTTGAGCATGGAGGGTACTATGGTGTTGAAGCCTGAGCTGTAGTCAATGAACAGCATTCTTATATAGGTATTCCTCTTGGGATAGGGCAGATTATCAAACATTTCCAAAAACCTGTTATTGCTTTGTCATTAGGGGGTATTGTGTGGAAATTGATAAGAAACAAAATAAATGTAATACATTTCAGAATAATATGTGGAAAAAGTCAAGGGGTCTGAACACTTTCCGAAGGCACTGTATATAAATACAAACACACACATACATAATATATACACACACACATACAGCTCTGGAAAAAATTAAGAGACCTCTGCAAAATGATCAGTTTCTCTGGTCTTACTATTTATAGGTACTGTATGTGTTTGGGTAAAATGAACATTTTTGTTATATTCTATAAACTACTGACAACATTTCTCTCAATTTCCAAATAAAAATAGCATTTATTGCAGAAAATGACAGCTGGTCAAAATAACTAAAAAGATGCAGTGTTCAGATCTTGAATAATGCAAAGAAAATAAGTTCATATTCATTTTTAAACAACACAATACTAATGTTTTAATTTAGGAAGAGTTATTTGGTGGAATAACCCTGATTTTCAATCACAGCTTTCATGCGTCTTGGCATGCTCTCCACCAGTCTTTCACATTGATGTTGGGTGACTTTATGCTTCTCCTGGCGCAAAAATTCAAGCAGCTCGGCTTTGTTTGATGGCTTGTGACCATCCATCTTCCTCTTGATCATATTCCAGAGGTTGTGGGGTTCAGGTCTGGAGATTGGGCTGGCCATGACAGGGTCTTGATCTGGTGGTCCTCCATCCACACCTTGATTGACCTAGCTGTGTGGTATGGAGCATTGTCCTGCTGGAAAAAAACAGTCCTCAGAGTTGGGGAACATTGTCAGAGCAGAAGGAAGCAAGTTTTATTCCAGGACACATTTCACAGTGGGTGCGAGATACTGTGGCTAGTAGGCCTCTCCAGGTCTCCATCTAACCATTACATGACCAGGTGTTGGGCAAAGCTGAAAATTGGATTCATCAGAAAAGATGACCTTACTCCAGTCCTCTACGGTCCAAACCTCAGCCTGGCTCTTCTTTGCTTCTCACTGACGAAGGACTTTTTTCTAACTTTTGTCACGCCTGTGCCTCTGACCTCGACGGTGACCCTCCAGCCCTGGCGCTCCGGCTCGCCGGTATACTAACCACCGGCACGAGTATGATGGCAGCCGCGCTCACGCACCCACACCTGATGCCCTTCCCCTGATTCCACACACACACACCTGCTTCCACTCACTTGATTGCGCACCCTTTATACGTTCCCCTCCCTGTGTTGTGTGTGTGGATGATTGTTTCTGAGCTGTGTCTCAGACTGGTCAGTGAGTCATTAAAGTATCTAAATCCACTTCCTTCTTTATCGTTTTCCTTTCTGTTCAACCTCCTCCTGTTTTTGTGCTCACCAGCCTCACACTGACTTCAGCCCTGCCCCTAGGAGCCTGTTTTGAACCGTCCTCGCCGTGCACTTCACCCCAGCTGCCGTTTTGCCATTCTTTTTGTAGGTCACTTGATGTCATCCTACGGTTGTCGAGTGACATTGGAATGAGTTGGCGGTCATCCCGGTCAGTGGAGAGTGGTTTTCTCCCTTTGCTGGTCTGTAGCTTTGATTTCCCCAACGTCTGCTGCTTGACCTTGTTCTTATGAACCGCCGGCTTTGAAATTGAATTGAACCCTTCTTTTCCTCACTCAAAACTTTCCTTTCCAACTGTTTAGGCATGGTCAATAGTTATTTTTTGATTCCAATTACGTTTGAGGTACTACTAGCACTGTTTTTGCCATCCAGCTGGTCCTATTGCAAGAGGATAGTGATGACCACAGTAGTGGTTTTTATACTTTTCCTTGTTAAATAAGATTTAGTTCAGGTGATCACCTAATCAGTACCTCATTCAGTAGATTGAGGTGTGCCTGTGTTGGAATTCAACAGACACTGGAATGGAATGTCTGCCATACATGTAGAGATGCTGATTTATGGTGAAATGATTGTCTTTCCACTTCCGTATTATGGCCCCAACAGTGCTCACTGGAACATTCAGAAGCTTAGAAATGCGCCTATAACCAATGCCATCATTATGTTTTGCAACAATTAGGTTGCGAATGTCTTGAGACAGCTCTTTGCTTTTACCCATCATGAGATGTGTCTTGTGTGACACCTTGGCAATGAGACCTTTTTGTAGGCCATCAGTTGGGATTGAACCAGCTGATATTAATTTGCACTGACAGGGGGCTGGATTGCTTTTTAATGACTGATAGTTTTCAGCTGTTGTCTTGGCTTTCCATGCCTTTTTGAACCTCCCTTTCTTCATGTGTTCAATACTTTTTCCCTGTGTCATTTCACATTATTACACATAACTTAATTTCTGAATTTATTTGTTTTGGTTTCTTTTTATTTATGGATTACTTTGGTTTTTACCAACATCTGGTGAAACTTTCATGTCAATAGCACCTTTGGAAATATATTTACTGAGAAAAATGGTGACGTGTTCAATACTTATTTCACCCGCTGTACATACAAATACATATACATATATACTGTATACAGTACCAGTCAAAAGTTTGGACACACCTATTCATTCAAGGGTTTGCTGGTGACACTGTCTGTGATTTATTTAGAATTCAAAGCACACTTAACCAGCACAGCTACCAAAGCATACAGCAGCGATACACCATCCCATCTGGTTTGCGCTTAGTGGGACTATCAATTATTTTTCAACAGGACAATGACCCAACACACCTCCAAGCTGTGTAAGGGCTATTTGACCTAGAAGGCGAGTGATGGAGTGCTACATCAGATGACCTGGCCTCCACAATCAATTGAGATGGTTTGGGATGAGTTGGAGCGCAGAGTGAAGGAAAAGCAGCCAACAAGTGCTCAGCATATGTGGGAACTACTTCAAGACTGTTGGAAAAGCATGCCAGGTGAAGCTGGTTGAGAGAATGCCAAGAGTGTGCAAAGCTGCCATCAAGGCAAAGGGTGGCTACTTTTTTTAACTACATGATTCCATATGTGTTATTTCATAGATATGATGTCTTCACTGTTATTCTACAATGTAGAAAATAGTAAAAAAAAAAAAAAAAACTAGAATTATTTGTTAATTTGCCATAATTAACAAATAATATGCATAATAATGTAGACAGTTCATGCAAAGGGTTGTTATCTATAACCACGATTGCCATTCCAAAAATGTCATTTTTGGCAAGCAATTATTATTTTAGCAAACAATTATTGTGATTCATCCTATATTGTCCCTAACATCATCACCCCCTAGCAACAGATGTGGGATACATACACACTCATATACACTCAACCCCTTTCCCCCACAAGCAACCATAAGCTCAGATGCTCAACCGTTGTTCCATCCCTGAGCCCAACTCGAGAAAGGACTTGATTTATGAATGCATACAGTTGCAGGTGTTTGGGAAGGCCTGTAAAAACAGGCAAAAATGGGGAGATTTGATTAACCATTATCGCATCCTAGGTGATGGAGATCAGATACACCCCCTTCCCCTGAAACACACACTCACTGGTCTTCCGTTGTGACCCTTTTTCCAAGCCTCTCTGTGCAGTCAGACCTTTCATTATTTTGTGCCACCAGGGCCACAATAATATGTCCCCTCTCTGATTGTCTGAGTGTTACCCCCCTCCCCATGGGTTACTGCAGCTAGTGTTGCCAGCACTGTTCCTACCTGGGTGGGGGCACCCCACTGTAATCCCCACCGGCTAGGTACAAGGTCGTCAAGGTTCTCATTAGAATTTCCTAGCATATTCTTCTCTCCCATCAGGGGGCTTTGGGTTTGTAGGACCAACCCTGCCAGGCAGGCTCAGAATCTTGAGGGGGAGGTGCTGCTTTAGTGGGTCTCTGACCACATTCATCTCTCTGTCTTGGCAGCGTATAGGCTACTTACAGTAGGCCCATAAAACAGATAAGGACTTCTCCTTAGTGTGTGGGTCTCTCAGGTGGGTGTCTAGGGTATGGAGTTGGGGACCATTCCATCATGACAGGACAATAAATAAATAAACTATATTTATAAATTCATTTTTAAATGTATATCCCATATCTGCACAAAATTGAAAGCAACCCCTGCTCACAAACACACGTGGGATTTGCAACCGTTTTCCTTTTTCACACATTTTAACTCCACACTTTTCCAAACACAAAAACACTCACCCCACCTTCCATCACAATACAGCTGTACATACCCACATACCCTGCCTTCTATGTCCTCTGTTTGCTGAGTTTTATCTCTACCATGTTGATTGAGTACTTTTGTGTTCCAGTTCCTTATATTTGAAGATGTATTATTTAGATAATTATCTTTTCTTCTACTGCTGTCTCATCAATGTATAAAATACTATAAACGGAAAGTCTAATACTAATTATTTTCAAACATACCCTCTCTAGAATGGTACAGTGTAGATGTAGTTTCTTAAACAGTTGTATTTTATGGCTTTTCTATATATATTTTTTATAACAATCCCTACCATGGCTAGTATTGGCTGTTCCATTATTCGAACTCCTCTATGGAAGCTTTGTAATATCTAGCGAACATTCGGGAGCTCATATCTCTGTCCTCTATGTCCGAAACGGTGAGTTCGAGTTGGATTTTGTCGATAGGATTTGAAGCGCTGTAAGAAATAATTCCTTCTCTACACTTTTAGGAACTTGGCCTTCTTTTTCTTTGATGCCAGTAAGTACCAGATTTTCTCTCGTAGATCTAGTCTGTATGTCAAGGAAGGCTTCTCTCAGAAAGACGTTCTCCTTTTTATGTTCGTTAACGTCCGCTTCAATCTTATTGACTGTCCCTTTTAGCTTGTTTGCTTCTTTCTCCATTGTCGCAGCTTTTTCGTCACTCATCTCGAGGCTCCAAATCCTTTATATCTTTACTGACTAATTAAAGTATACCCAGTTGGCATTTATCGACTTTCGGTTTCCACCCTTACCTTTCCCGGTGGTGAAAAGCATAATTTGTCTGTGTCCGTCTGTCAGGCTCTGGCCATAGAGAAGCAATAGGCTTCTCTATGTAGCTATGGTCAGAGTCTGACAGTGTCGTTCTTTTCTGTTTCTTTGTGGGTTTTGGGTGGATCTCTAATTAGAGGCAGCTGCTACCCGTTGTCTCTAATTAGGGATCCAATATATGTTGAGTCTGTCCCTCACGCGGGTGTGGGTTGTTATCGGTATATGTTGTATATTTCGCATGTCACGGTGAGAAGAAAGTGTGCGTGTTTTTACGTCTGTTCATTCGTGTTTTGTTTTGTGAGCGTGACGTTTATAGGTTCGTGGTTTTTGTGTTTTCAGTAGTTCGTCTTTTGGTCTGGTTATACATAGTATTATAAAATCTATACATAGTAAAATAAAGATGTCTAACTACTATCCCTGCGCTGCGCCTTGGTCATTCCCACACCCACATCGTGACAGAACAACCCACCACTACCAGACCAAGCAGCGTAACTGGGGAGAGAGGGAGAGAGAGGAGGTGCCGCTGCGTTATGCGCGATGCGCGATAAGGGGAAACGCCCGCCAACAACCCCAAAGGAATTTTGGGGGGGGGCTATGGGGGTGGTCTGGCCGAGAGGAGGAGGCGCCATTACCACTCTCCAGGTGGAATGATGAAGAGGAAGAGGAACAGGGCTGGACGGCGTTGGAAGAGGAGGCGCGATACCGGGCTAGAATGTTCAGGAGGATCACAGAGCTGAGTAGGCAGAATTGGAAGGAATGCGAGAGCGAGAGGACGGAGCTGAGGGGAAAGAGGCCCAAGAGGGGCATTCCCAATCCGGGTCATTCGGAGGCAACCTTCCAAGCCGAGTCTCCAGGAAGCCTCTCCAGTTCGGTAAGGACCGCACCTACTCTCCGCACTCGCCCTGAAGTGTGTGTCACCAGTCCGGTGCCATCGGTGCCGGATCCACGCACCATGCTTCCAGGTCACCTCTCCAGTTTGGTACGTGCAGTGCCTACTCTCCACACTCGCCCGGAGGTGCGTGTCACTAGCCCGGTGCCTCCAGTGCCGGCTCCACGCATTCAACTTCCGGTGCGTCTTCCCAGTCCGGTACGCCCAGTGCCGGCTCCACGCACTCGACCTCCAGCGAAGGTCAGCAACCCTGCACCTCCAGCGAAGGTCAGCAACCCTGCACCTCCAGCGAAGGCCAGCAACCCTGAGCCTCCAGCGAAGGCCAGCAACCCTGAGCCTCCAGCGAGGGCCAGCAACCCTGAGCCTCCAGCGAGGGCCAGCAACCCTGAGCCTCCAGCGAGGGCCAGCAACCCTGAGCCTCCAGCGAGGGCCAGCAACCCTGAGCCTCCAGCGAGGGCCAGCAACCCTGAGCCTCCAGCGAGGGCCAGCAACCCTGATTCTCCAGCGAGGGCCAGCAACCCTGAACCTCCAGCGAGGGCCAGCAACCCTGAACCTCCAGCGAGGGCCAGCAACCCTGAGCCTCCAGCGAGGGCCAGCAACCCTGAGCCTCCAGCGAGGGCCAGCAACCCTGAGCCTCCAGCGAGGGCCAGCAACCCTGAGCCTCCAGCGAGGGCCAGCAACCCTGAGCCTCCAGCGAGGGCCAGCAACCCTGAGCCTCCAGCGAGGGCCAGCCACCCTGAGCCTCCAGCGAGGGCCAGCCACCCTGAGCCTCCAGCGAGGGCCAGCCACCCTGAGCCTCCAGCGAGGGCCAGCCACCCTGAGCCTCCAGCGAGGGCCAGCCACCCTGAGCCTCCAGCGAGGGCCAGCCACCCTGAGCCTCCAGCGAGGGTCAGCCACCCTGAGCCTCCAGCGAGGGTCAGCCACCCTGAGCCTCCAGCGAGGGTCAGCCACCCTGAGCCTCCAGCGAAGGTCAGCGCCTCTAAACCTCCTGCGAAGGTCAGCGCCTCTAAACCTCCTGCGAAGGTCAGCGCCTCTAAACCTCCTGCGAAGGTCAGCGCCTCTAAACCTCCTGCGAAGGTCAGCGCCTCTAAACCTCCTGCGAAGGTCAGCGCCTCTAAACCTCCTGCGAAGGTCAGCGCCTCTAAACCTCCTGCGAAGGTCAGCGCCCCTAAACCTCCTGCGAAGGTCAGCGCCCCTAAACCTCCTGCGAAGGTCAGCGCCCCTAAACCTCCTGCGAAGGTCAGCGCCCCTAAACCTCCTGCGAAGGTCAGCGCCCCGGAGCCTCCAGCGAGGGTCAGCGCCCCTAAACCTCCTGCGAAGGTCAGCGCCCCTAAACCTCCTGCGAAGGTCAGCGCCCCTAAACCTCCTGCGAAGGTCAGCGCCCCGGAGCCTCCAGCGAGGGTCAGCGCCCCGGAGCCTCCAGCCATTCCGGGCTCAGCCGTCTGCTCCGCCTCCGAGCCAGAGCAGTCCGCCCCACCGGTGCCCATTCCGGGTCCAGCCGTCTGCTCCGCCTCAGTGCCAGAGCAATCCGCTCCACCGGTACCCAGTCCGGGTCCAGCCGTCTGCTCCGCCTCAGCGCCAGAGCAGTCCGCTCCACCGGTGCCCATTCCGGGTTCAGCCGTCTGCTCCGCCTCAGCGCCAGAGCAGTCCGCTCCACCGGTGCCCATTCCGGGTCCAGCCGTCTGCTCCGCCTCAGCGCCTGAGCAGTCCGCTCCACCGGCGCTCAATCCGGGTCCAGCCGTCTGCTCCGCCTCAGTGCCTGAGCAGTCCGCTCCACCGGCGCCCAGTCCGGGTCCAGCCGCCTGCTCCGCCTCAGTGCCAGAGCAGTCCGCTCCACCGGCACACAGTCCGGGTCCAGCCGGCTGCTCCGCCTCAATGCCAGAGCAGTCCGCGCCACCGGTACCCATTCCGGGTTCAGCCGCCTGCTCCGCCTCAGTGCCAGAGCAGTCCGCTCCACCGGTACCCATTCCGGGTCCAGCCGCCTGCTCCGCCTCAGTGCCAGACCAGTCCGCTCCACCGGTAACCAGTCCGGGTCCAGCCGCCTGCTCCGCCTCAGTGCGGGCCCGGTTGTTTTCCCCGCTCCATGGCCGGAGCCGTTTACCCCACCGGTGCCCAGTCCGGGCCCGGTTGTTTTCCCCGCTCCATGGCCGGAGCCGTTTGCCCCACCGGTCCACAGCCCGGGACCGGTGATAAGGAAGGGGCACGGGACAAAACTGTCCACATCGCCGGAGCCGGAGCCGCCCCCGATGGACTAGTTTTCCCTCCCATTTACCCCCCCCGTGTTTTGTGTGTGTTTTTTTTTTTGTTTAGGCGTCCGGGAGTCCGCACCTTGGGGGGGGGGGTACTGTCAGGCTCTGGCCATAGAGAAGCAATAGGCTTCTCTATGTATCTATGGTCAGAGTCTGACAGTGTCGTTCTTTTCTGTTTCTTTGTGGGTTTTGGGTGGATCTCTAATTAGAGGCAGCTGCTACCCGTTGTCTCTAATTAGGGATCCAATATATGTTGAGTCTGTCCCTCACGCGGGTGTGGGTTGTTATCGGTATATGTTGTATATTTCGCATGTCACGGTGAGAAGAAAGTGTGCGTGTTTTTACGTCTGTTCATTCGTGTTTTGTTTTGTGAGCGTGACGTTTATAGGTTCGTGGTTTTTGTGTTTTCAGTAGTTCGTCTTTTGGTCTGGTTATACATAGTATTATAAAATCTATACATAGTAAAATAAAGATGTCTAACTACTATCCCTGCGCTGCGCCTTGGTCATTCCCACACCCACATCGTGACACCGTCGAGGAGATATTTGGTCATATTTGTAGATACATTTATCTAGACTTATGATTTATTTTTTGTTGTTATCCAGATTAAAGGTTAATACCCACAAGTATGTAAAGTGCTAATATTTAGTCTAACTTACAGATATTGAATATTCCGTTTTTTATCTTGAGGTGTGTTCAGTCCGCCATCTTGCGTGTTAAGCCATGGTTTTTTGTTTGGGTAGGTTTTAACCGTCACAGTGGTAACAACATCCCCTATACACTTGGTCACCGTGTCAGTGTATATGCCAATGTTATTCTCAGAGGCAACCCGGAATATGTCCCAGTCCACGTGACTAAAACAATCTTGACGCATGGATTCCAATTGGTCAGACCAGCGTTGAATAGACCTTAGCGTTGGTACTTCCTGTTTGAGTTTCTGACTATAGGAAGGGAGGAGCAGAATGGAGTTGTGACCTGATTTGCAGAAGGGAGGGCAGGGGAGGGCCTTGTAGCTATCCAGGAAGGGAGAGTAACAATGGTTGAGATTTCTCGAACCGCGAGTACTACAGGCAATGCGTTGATAGCTTTGTTAAAATCCCCTGCTACAATAAATGCAGACTCAGGATATGTGGTTTCCAGTTTGCACAGAGTCCAGTGTAGTTCCTTGAGGGCCATCGTGGTATCGGCTTGAGAGGGAATATACACGGTTGTGACGATGACCAAAGAGGTTGGCATTTGATTGTGAGATATTCTAGGTGGGGTGAACAAAAGGACTTGAGTTTCTGTACGTTACCACAATCACACCATGAGTAGTAAATCATGAAACATACACCTCCGCCTTTCTTCTTCCTGGAGAGATCTTTATTCCTGTCTGCTCGATGTACTGAGAACCCAGCTGGCTGTCTGGACGGGGACAGTATAATCGGAGAGAGACAAAATTCTGTGAAAAAGAGTATGTTATAGTCCCGGATGTATCTCTGGAAGGTTGATCTTCATCCTGAGCTTGTCTACTTTATTGGCCAGGGACTGAACATTAGTGAGTAATATACTCGGAAGCTGAGGACGGTGTGCATGCCTCCTGAGTTGGACTAGAAGTCCACTCAGAATACCTCTTCTCCCCCGGCACTGTCTTGGAGCAGCCTCAGGGATATGTTCAATTGCCTTGGGGGATACGAACAAAGGATCCAATTCAGGAAAGTCGAGTTACCCCCTCTCTGATATCCCAAAGTTTTTTTTCGGGCTGTATGTAATAACGCAAAAAAACGTTCTGGGCTAATAATGTAAGAAGTAACACACACAAAAAAAAAAATGCTAAGTTGCTTAGGAGCTAGTTTTTGTTTTAAGTCGTGGGGAGAAAGACGCCTCTTCCCTTGAGAAGGTTTACAAGAAGATAGAGGAAGTGGTTCTTGCAGCTGACTCCCTTCCTGCAGCAGCTGACCGGGCTCCACCAGCAAATCCTTCAGCAGCAGCAGGTTTTTCCTGCGCTGTATGCAGAGGTGAGTGATCTATGACCTTCTCACTGACGGCCACACTGTAGATCACATGGTCATCTTTTGTAGTTTGCGTTTCATTTATCTGATAGTCCTTTCACATCCAACAGGACATGTGTTACAAACAGGTTTATCAACATTAGATACAAGGAATATAGAAAGTACAGTACTTTGCTCCCTGTGAAACCCTTTGCCTGATGGTCCTTGGCTACATTTTCAGACAGGCCCATGGTCTTCAATCCTTTGTGGTTGAATAGGAGCTAGGGGTCAAAGTTTAAAGGCCATCAAAACCATGTCGGTAAAGGCCAGTTGAAAATAGGCTCAGAAAAAGTATTCCATTCAGAATCCAGATCGTACAGACATAGCATTACTTTCATTTATAGGCCTAACTTTATTCTTCCAAATGTACGGGGTCAACACATCAGAACCGAGGCAAATTAGCGGTTACTGAAATGCTCACTCGAGGATAATGTTCACTCGAGGATAATGTTCACTCGAAGATAATGTTCACAACAGAAATAAAGCATGGAAAATACTTTTTATTTTATTCACACCAACTGACATAATTTATAATATAAAACATCCATAAAGTAATTTATATATGATGATCTCGAGGGCCTCTCTACATACTAGCGACAGGTGCTAACCAGAAGAGTAGTGTCCTCACTAAAGTGCCTGTTAGAGGAAGCTACTAGACTATTGAGACGCAGCCACAGTGTATGTCCTCAAGATGAGGAGGTGTTGAGGTGGGGAGGTGGAGAAGTCCTCTTGGGCGAACATGAAGGCATCGCTCTTAACAGGAAGTGGTAGAAGTTGGCCATCCTGCCGCGGCGTTCCGGGTGCTGCCGCAGGTACAAGACAGGCTCCGCTTTCAACTCCTCCTGTAACACACACACACGTCAGATCATGTTGTAAACGTAGGGGGTAGTGGTTTAAGAGGAAGAGGCTAAGGTGACAGTCGAGGGTAATGGTAGGGTGTAGGGAAAGACTAATATGTCACCTTTCTGTCCAGGAACTTGGAGTTCATCTGCATGTCCTCCTCCCACAACAGATGCCTCTTCTCAAACACTGGTTTATCATCCCTCACATCGGACACACAACACACATACACATAAACATAAACACACATACACATAAACACGCACACACACATACACATAAACATGTAAATAGGGGAACATTCCTAATAGTGTGTGTGTCTGTGCGTGTGGGTACCTGTGTATGTGTGTACCTGTGTGTATTTAGGGCGGGAGCAGGAGGAGCCTCATGTCGGCTGGCTGAAACAGGAACGTGATATGACATCACACAGGGGGAAAGAGATGGCAGGAGCAGTGGTGCTGTATGGCTGTAAAAGCACTTTGTGACAACTTTGATATCAAAAATAAAAGACCATATATTTTTTTTTTGTTGCTTGATTTATTGTATAAGAAGAAGGGATGTCCACACACCCGTCAGGTAGGAAGTAGCATGGCTAACACTGCCAAGTGGCTGGGGTGTCCACCGTCCTCTCCAGCCCAAACACCTCCATCACCTTCACTCCCACTGTCTGCTGTCTCTTGCTCCCTCTGACCACAGATAAACCACACATTCATCTTGACGGTGTAACAGTTGGGATAATGTGAGAATTCGGAGTACAACGCGTTTCTCATCCCTGGACTGAGGTACGTTTCCCGAGCCATATCTCGCTGTCCGACCCTAGTGCAGCTGTAAGCAAGTGGGTCGGATATGCTGGCTATCTGCCCCCTTACCTCACACATATTCACACCTCCTTACCTCACACATACACACACACACATCACACAGACACATCCACACACACACACACAAATATATGACCATGTGTGTGTCTGTGTGCGCTCAATGTGCTCTATTTGATTTTGGTTCTTAAACGGTCAACGGTTTGATATGATAGCTAGCTAGCTTTAGCGTTTAGCACGATGGTTGGTCGCTTTTAATATAAGCTCCCTGTCTTATCTGTTAGTACAGCCACCGAGCATTGAAGGAAGGCAGCTAGCTAGTTAATTAGCTAACCAACTAACTAACTGACGTTACTTGTTGGTGGCCTTTATTATAACCAACCTAGCTGGAGCGATGGTCGGGTAACGTTAGATACTTTGAAAACCGCTAGCACACGTACTGTATCCTGTTGCAGCCACTCCTCTCCACGCCCACACACCGTGTCTGTCCAATGAACTACATCTTGTGGATGACATTAATTCATGCAGTCCAAATGATTATCCGTCTTCGTTGTTTAAGTTTGGAGATTGATTGAATGGACGTTACACGGTCAGACCCGGCTCCAGGAAGACAATGGGTGGGCAGAACTAGTAGCCCTAATAAAACAAGGTAGGTTGGTCCTACTACTGTTCAAATATACCAACATGTATCTAAAATATAGCCGTACACCTCAACAACCGTAGTTCTATAGAATAACACAAGAAAGATATGCGCCCCACTACCATACATTTCAGTCATTTAGCTGACGCTCTTATCCAGAGCAACTTACAGTTAGTGCATACATATTCATACTTTTTTCATTCTGGTCCCCTGTGGGAATCAAACCCACAACCCTGGCGTTGCAAGCGCCATGCACGGGATTAGACAAGTATATCAGAAATACAGCCGTAGCTGTCGTAGGCCTACACATAACCAACATGCACAGATCAGCTCGACAAGATGAGCACCTCTAGGCAATCAAAGATTCTTACAGGTTCTTACAGGTTGCTGTCCAAATTGTGACACTAAGCTGTTTACGCAATGATTGAAACCAAGCCGCCACTTCTCCAGGTGAACAATATTTTCTGTGTGGAAAGGTTTCACACATACAAACACACATGCTATAGCAAGACAACAGGGAGGAGGCTAAAAAAAAGTATGTCAGGCTTTTTGTTGATGTACATTTTCTTATTTAACTAGGCAAGTAAGTTATGAAGAAATTCTTATTTACAATGACAGTCTAGGAACAGTGGGTTAACTGCCTTGTTCAGGGGCAGAATGACAGATTTTTACCTTGTCATCTCGGGGATTCAATCAAGCAACCTTTCAGTTATAGGCCCAACACTCTAACCACTCGGCTACCTGCCATCTCTGCATTCTGAGTCTGTGTTCACTGGATATGTTCTTCAGCGTGGATAAATAATTTTTGCACATTGCTGTAGATGTCCCAAAATGTTTAATTATGTTTTAGTACTAACTGCACAGTCGGTATTGCTGACAAAGGCCTGCCGTATCTATGAAGAACACGGAATGGGGTCCATTTGTTGTTGCGGTTCAGATTTCACTTTGCGAAAATGTGATGGGATGGCATATCGCTGCAGAATGCTGTGGTAGCCATGCTGGTTAAGTGTGCCTTGAATTCTAAATAAATCCCAGACTGTGTCACCAGCAAAGTTCCTACATTTGAATATAAAACCACACATATTTTTCAAACAAAACTACATTACATTTTATCTCTGGGATCCTCAGGATGACAAATCAGAGCAAGATTACTGAATGTAAGATAGATAGATAGATAGATAGATAGATAGATAGATAGATAGATAGATAGATAGATAGATAGATAGATAGATAGATAGATAGATAGATAGATAGATAGATAGATAGATAGATAGATAGATAGATAGGTACTTTATTGATCCCCCGGGGGGGAAATTTCATTGTCAAGCAGCTACAACAAAACACAGGGCAAGTGCAAAATGCCACAACGAAAGTACACAAAAGACAGATACACGGTACATGATACATAGAGCGGCAGTATGAAAAAGTATAGAAATACAAGATATCTGGAGTGCAAAAAAAGCTATAAAAAGGCATTGCATAGTATGAGTGGTTGGCTGAATATGTACACTATACATTGGTGGATGTTGGATGGTTAACTATACTATACAGGTCGATGGCAGAGAAATACTTCAGTAGCTAAGAATGCGTATGATATGAGCGAGGGAATAATAGTTTACTTAATAGACAGACTGGGTAAATGAACAGGTAAGTGAAAATTTTGCATGGTTAAATTAGCTGTACAGTTAGGTATACAGTTATATTTACAGATAAGTGAATACTTGCATGTTTACACAAACTGTACAGGTAAATGTCTAAGTCTAATAGCCACCGGCAGGAAGGACCTCCTGTAGCGCTCTCTGGCACACCGTGGTGGGATCAGTCTGTGACTGAAAGTGCTCCTCTGCGTCATAACCTTAGCGTGCAGAGGGTGGGTGACGTTGTCCATGATGGCCAGCAGTTTGGCCAGGATCCGTCTCTCCGCCACCTCCTCTAGAGTGTCAAGGCTCATCCCCAGGACAGAGCTAGCCTTCCTGATCAGCTTATTTACCCGAGACGCATCACCGGCTTTGATGTTTGCTCCCCAGCACACCAATGCAAAAAAGATGGCAATGGCCACCCCAGACTGGTAGAAGGTATGCAGTAGTTTACTGCACACGTTGAAGGACCTGAGCCTCCTCAGAAAGTAGAGTCGGCTCTGGCCCTTTTTGTACAGGGCCCCGGTGTTACCGGCCCATTCCAGCCTGTTGTCCATATGGACTCCCAGGAACTTGTATGACCCAACCATTTCCACATCCATCCCCTGTATAGGGACTGCAGTCAGTTGTGCCTTGGTTCTCCTGAAGTCCACCACCATCTCCTTTGTTTTGCTGATGTTGAGCTGAAGGTGGTTCTGCTCACACCACAACACAAAGTCACTGATTGTACTCCTGTACTCCTCCTCCTGCCCACCCCTGATGCACCCTACAATAGCAGAGTCATCCGAGAACATCTGTAGGTGGCATGTTTCAGAGTTATATCTGAAGTCTGAGGTGTAGAGGGTGAACAGGAAGGGGGACAGGACCGTACCCTGGGGGGCCCCTGTGTTGCTAACTGCCCGTTCTGACACACAGCTCTGTAGTCGCACAAATTGTGGCCTACCGGTCAGGTAGTCCGTGACCCAGGAGACTAAGGGTGCTTCCACTTTCATCCTCCTCATCTTCTCACCCAGTAGCAGGGGCTGAATGGTATTGAAGGCACTGGAGAAGTCAAAAAACATAACCCTCACAGTGCAACCTGCGTTGTCCAGGTGAGAGTAGGCCCTCTGCAGAAGGTAGATGATTGCATCATCCACCCCGATGTTGCGCTGGTATGCAAACTGCAGGGGGTCCATTGATGAACACACCAGGGGTCTGAGGTGAGCGAGGACTAACCTTTCCAGGGTCTTCATGATGTGGGATGTTAGCGCTACAGGTCTGAAGTCATTCAGGACAGTGGGGTGTGCCTTCTTGGGCACTGGGACGAGGCAGGATGTTTTCCACAGCACAGGGACCCTTTCTAGGCTCAGGCTAAGGTTGAAAAGACGCTGGAGTATTCCACACAGTTGGTCAGCACAGACCCTCAGCACCCTTGGGCTGATGCCATCAGGGCCCGCCGCTTTCCACTGGTGTAGTCTCTCCAGCTCTCTCTTCACTTGGTTGGTGGTGAAAGCCAGCCCAGGTGGGGAGGTGGGGGGAAGGGGGGTGTTGAGGATCAGTCCAGGGGGAGCAGGGGCGGAGGTGGGGTCACTGATTGTCTCAGCAGAGGTGCTGTGAGCAAAGTGGGGGTGGGACAGCCGTGAGGGTGTGTGGTCTGGGGAGCTGGAGGGGAGGTGGACAGGGCCAGTATCAAACCTGTTAAAAAATTGGTTCAGCTCATTGGCTCTGTCCTGGGTCCCCTCCGTCTGCCCACTGTTTGACTTTTTGAAGCCAGTGATATTTCTCATACCCTTCCATACCTCTCTCACCTGGCTCTGCCTCAGCTTGTCCTCCATCTTCTCCTTATACACTCTCTTCCCCTCAGCAATCCGCAACTTCAGCTCCCTCTGGACGCATTTCAATTTGTCCTTGTCCTTGTCCCTCTCCTTGAAGGCCCTCTTCTTCTCATTCAGCAGGGCCTTCAGGTCGCTGGTGACCCAGGGTTTATTGTTTGGGACAGTGTTGTCTACACAAAAATTGATGTCCTCCCCATGAGCCTCACAGAGCACATCCCAGTCTGTTGTTTCAAAACAGTCCTGTAGGGCCTCATTCGCCTCCGGGGACCATCTCCTAATAGTCCTGGTGGTTGCAGGTTGCTGTTGGACCAAAGGCCTGTAGAGTGGGGTGAGGTGGACAAGGTTGTGATCCGATCTACCGAGGGGAGGGAGTGCAGTGGAGTTGTATGCATCCTTCACATTAGCATATAAAAAGTCCAGAGTTTTATTATTCCTGGTTGGGCACTTCACGAACTGTTTGAACGTGGGCAGCGTTGAAGAGAGCGATGCATGGTTAAAATCCCCCGAAATGGCAAAGAAAGCACTGGGATGCGCTGTCTGTAACCTCGCGATAACAGAGTGGATGACGTCACACGCTGCGTTTGCGTCAGCAGAGGGCGGGATGTAAACAATAACAGCAATGGCCGCCGTGAATTCCCTCGGCAAATAGTAGGGTCTCAGGCTAACGGCTAACAGTTCAATGTCCGGGCTACAAAACCTTTCCTTAAGAGTAATATGGTTCGGATGACACCATCTGTTGTTAACTAATAAAGCCAGCCCACCACCCTTACTCTTACCGGAAGAGACGCGATCCCTGTCCACTCTGATGGTCTTTAAACCGTCGATAGTGACGTTCTGTATGGGGATGTTATCGTTCAGCCATGTCTCAGTAAAACACATTAGGCTCGTTTCCCGATAAATCCTTTGTCCACGAACAAGTCCCTCCAGCTCATCCATCTTGTTATGTAGACACCTCACATTGCCCATAATAATAGATGGTATAGCCAGCTTGTACTTGAACCTCCTCCGCTTTGCCTTACATTTCAATCCCGCCCTGCGTCCACGGCGTCGTCTTTTCAATTCGTCCGGAATATCAAACTTTTCCCTGGGGAGCAGCAGCGCTGCGTGGGCTAAATCCAGGAGCTGGGCTCTGTTGTAAACAATAACAGTTGACGACTCCTGTCGACGTTCAACTGCGATAAAATCCATAAAATCCATAATCCTGAACTATTATAGTTCAACTGTAGCAAAATATAAAATAAAACTAAAGAAAAGAGATGAAAGAAAACTAACTAAAACAGCAATTTAAGCTGCTTAACAGGCGACCACTCAGGGCGGCGCCAAACACATTATTTACCTTCAGAGGTAAATGTACCAAACCAGTTGCCGTGATAAAAGTGTTTTGTTGTTGTGCACTATCCTCAAACAATAGCATGGTATTTTGTTTTGCTGTAATAGCTACTGTAAATTGAACACTGCACTTAGATTACAGTTTTTTTTATTCGCTTTGGTACTATTATCGCAAGTATGTGGTAAAACCTCACAACTGTTAGTACAAAACTCAAAGCAGATCATCAAAAAGTCTGTTTTTTCAAACATGTAATCACATATTCAATTGACTAAGTACAACGCACAAAATTACACATTCACTTTTTCACCACACCTAATCAAAGAAATACCTTTCATATGAAGTAATTGTCTTTCACAATGCAATGCTCACAATACTTTTGATAAGCTTCTCATCTGATTTGCGTAAATACATTTGACCAACACTTAATCCAACTGAGAGAGGTGGGCATGGGCACCAACAGAGAGGTCAGAGAGGTGGGCATGGGGCCCGTCAAAGGGTTGGTCATCAGAGAGAGGGAGGCAGAACTGTTGTCTCTAATGAAGTCCGGGCCATCATCGTTGATCATGTGGTGAACCGAGGCCTTACTATGGCAGAGGCTGCCAGATTAGTTGATCCAAATCTAAAAAGATCAACTGTCAATTCTATCACCCGAACTTTTCGCCAAGAAAACCGATAAGTGTGGAGGATGTATACTATTACATTTACAGTAAATTGTAATGCATGTAAATTCATCAGACATGTTACAGTATTCGTACAGTATGATCTATTGACAGTATACTCTGTTCTATGCTTAGAATTGACAGAAAACCCCATAGTGGTGGCCGTGGCCGTGTGCTGACCGACCAGCAAGAGTGGGCAGAAATAAAGCAGGCAATTGAGGAGAACAATGACACCTTTGCCAATGTGGCATCCATCAGCCTACCAACAGTAGGCCGCCTTTTAAAGAGGCACCAGGTATCAATGAAACACATTTACCTGTTGCCTTTTGAGAGAAACAATGACCGGGTGGAACAACTAAGGGCTGAGTATGTTCAGGTACAGCACTATATATTGTATTACTGTTACTATTAGTATGTTCAGGTACAGCACTATATATTGTATTACTGTTACTATTAGTATGTTCAGGTACAGCACTATATATTGTATTACTGTTACTATTAGTATGTTCAGGTACAGCACTATATGCTGTATTACTGTTACTATTTGATGCATCACTTACGTCATATGTATATTGGAACAACACTGTAAAAAGAACTAACCAAAATATATTTTTTAGAGGGTTATGGTGCTTGACACTAATGTGAACCATCACAAGTACGTTTTTGTTGATGAAGCGGGCTTTAACCTGGCCAAAACCTGTCGCCGTGGACGGAACATCATCGGCCAACGGGCCACTGTCCAAGTGCCTGGACAACGTGGAGGAAACATCTCCATGTGTGCAGCTATCTCTGAAGATGGTGTCGTAGGACGTCGGCCATTACTTGGCTCCTTTAATGCTGCACATCTTATTGAGTTTCTCAATGACATTGAGCCGGCCTGTCAAGGTGAAGGGGTCACCTATGTAATTGTGTGGGACAATGTCAGGTTCCACCACGCAGAGGTAGTTCAAGCATGGTTTCAGGCCCATCCCCGATTCATGACCCTCTACCTGCCTCCATACTCTCCTTTCCTCATCCCTATTGAGGAATTTCTTTCAGCATGGAGGTGGAAGGTCTATGATCGCCAACCCCTTGAGCGCGCCACCCTCCTTCAGGCCATGGATGATGCATGTGATGACATCAGTGTAGACCAATGTCAAGCATGGATTCGTCACGCCAAAAGGTTTTTTCCAAGGTGCATGAACAATGATAACATTCATTGGGATGTGGACGAGAATCTATGGCCAAATGCTCAAGAAAGGCTTGATCCAAATGAATGTAATGTGTTCTAAATGTTATGTTTTCTTCTCATTTAGCTACATTTCATTATAGAAAGTATACCTATGTTACAATTATATCTGAAAAATAAAAACTAATTTGCCCAAATGATTGTAGAGGATGTCTTCATTGATCCTTCACTTGATTACACATAGGATGGAAATGGTAGATTATGTAAATGTTGGGTAATGTAAGTGTATTGCCTAATGTGAAAACTGTGTAATCTGTTTTTTATAGTACTGTAGCATATTACTTTCAGCACTTCTAAGGCCGATTTGAAACATGTATCTTGCATTTTTTGCTGTTGGATGAACTGATTGTTAAAAGTACTAAACTGAAAGAAGATCATACTGTTGTGTTTCGGTGATTAAACCAAATAATCTCATTACATATTAAAATAATCTTGTGTTTGAAACAATGATTATGTGGACTGAAAACATGTGCAAATGACTGAATGCATTACATCAGGTTTTGAAAGAATGACTAGCTGCGTTACAAGTGTGATCAGTTTGGATTTTTGTACTAAGAGTTTTGTGAAAATAGTACCAAAGCGAATAAAAAATAAAGTAACACGATTTTAAGCTTTCTGCCCATACAATACATGTCTATGTCCCGGAAAGTTGGCGGTTGGCATCAACCTTCCAATTAAAGTAGACACCGATTCCGTGGAGGTTAATGAACTATCGTTTGTCTTTGCTTATTTGAGCAGTTCTTTACCAAGCTTGCAAAGTGTGGCTATTAGATAGATAGATAGATAGATAGATAGATAGATAGATAGATAGATAGATAGATAGATAGATAGATAGATAGATAGATAGATAGATAGATAGATAGATAGATAGATAGATAGATAGATGGATGGATGGATGGATGGATGGATGGATGGATGGATGGATGGATGGATGGATGGATGGATGGATGGATGGATGGATGGATGGATGGATGGATGGATGGATGGATGGATGGATGGATGGATGGATGGATGATGGATGGATGGATGGATGGATGGATGGATGGATGGATGGATGGATGGATGGATGGATGGATGGATGGATGGATGGATGGATGGATGGATACTTTATTGAATAATCTCAAATATAAAATATATTTTGATTTGTTTAACACTTTTTTGGTTGCTACATGATTCCATATCTGAAATCAGTTTTGATATCTTCAGTATTATTCTACAATGTAGAAAATAGTAAAAATAAATGAATGAGTAGGCGTTCTAAAACTTTTGACCAGTAGTGTATATATATATATATATAATTCGAAAAGGCAAGATATTGACATTCCGGTAAGGCAGTGACATTTGCAGTAACTAACAGAAACTAATGACGGTTTTCTAAGTTCTTCCTTGTTCTCTGTTCTGTAGGTTCTTCAGAGGCTCCATCGTCCATCGATTTTATACTCTGGTCCAGTCACATAGAGAGACTAGAGGGAGGTGAAAAAAAGTTACACTTTATTTCCCCAAAACTCTCAACTATCTGCTCCAAAAGAAGATTTAAAGATGTCTGCCAAATAATGGGGTGTCAGGCATGAGACCTTGGGCACGGATACATTTAGTCAAGTCAGGGATCATCGTTGGTCATTGCCTTTCAAAGTGTGTTGCATTATGGGGATAGAAATGATCAGACTTGCTGCATGAACTTTACAAAAACCATGTGGTCAAAGGTCATGTGGTTTTTGATGAAGTCTCCTTCAAGTCCCTGCAGTTGCTTCTTACCAACTGCACCATTCAGCCATCACCTGCATTGTGGGAGGCACTATCTGTCAACCAATCACGATCCAAAGATGTGACTGAAAAAGGAAACAAGTTGACCACGATTCTGAAGCTACAGGGGATACAAAAGTGTATCATTGTAAATAAGAATTTATTCTTAACTGACTTGCCCAGTTAAAAAAATGTCCTTTGGGTGGTGGGCCTTTCTTGATGCACACGGGAAGCTGTTGAGTGTGAAAAAACCAGCAGTGTTGCAGTTCTTGACACAAACCGGTGTACCTGGCACCTACTACCACACTCCGTTCAAAGGCACGTCAATATTTAAAAATCACCTGTCTCGTCCCCTTCATCTACTGATTGAAGTGGATTTAACAAGTGACATAAATCAGGGATCATAGCTTTCACCTGGATTCACCTGGTCAGTCAACGTCACGGAAAGAGTTCCTAATGTTTTGTACACTCAGTGTAGACTTTGGTGAGACCGATGACTGCAGCGTTGGAGGTGCTGTACGTACAACGATTCGTCATGCCTACGTTTTGCTTGACTAATTACATTGTCAGAGATAAGAGGATCAGAATCTGTGGCCACGTCTCATTGGCTGTTCAGGAATTATACTGTCTATTCATATCCATGTCAGAAATAAGTGAACACAAAATCACATGAATGATAGTTTACCTTTTGGGACATTGATGTATTGTTATTAATGATATTCCCAGACTTCTTGGCCAACATCTGAGTTGAAAAAACAAAGTTGATCAAGAAGGGAAGTGGGAAACCAATTTAAGGACATTGACTTTATTGACTTTGTGTACAAAAAGTCTTGAACCAAATGAGTCATATATTAGTAATAACTACTAACTACTCACTATGAAACTGAAGGTGCTGTCGCAGCTGATTATAATAAAAGCCAACTCAAGATCGACTGAAAGAGTTCAGAGTGGAGGGATGCATTGTGTGCCAAGGAGCCATAGTTAAGACTACACTTTGTGGTAATCTGGTCAGTTTATGGTTAAACCAGGAGTAGTGGCTAGAGGTAACGTCCTATGTCCCATGGCTTAATGCAGTTCATCCGGGTGGGAGAGCAGTCGAAGGAAAAACAACTTGTAAGGTAATTGACCGCAGCACCTCTTTCTCTCTCTCTCTCTCTCTCTCTCTCTCTCTCTCTCTCTCTCTCTCTCTCTCTCTCTCTCTCTCTCTCTCTCTCTCTCTCTCTCTCTCTCTCTCTCTCTCTCTGTCTCTCTCTCTGTCTCACCCACCCTCCCCCTCTCTCTCTCACTCTCTCTAGACTACATTAGGATAATAGGATAAACAGTGAACAACAGGGGCAGAATGGACATATGTCTTCCTGTAATCCTTAGGTCAGAGGTTATGTAGAGTGTACTCAGTGGAGGGATGGGGTTGATAGTGGGAGTCAACTTGGCCAGGAGGTACATGCTGCGGACGTTGACGTCCATGGTGAAATCCCAGTCCAGTTTGGAGCCGAAATGGACAAACCTGGGAGAGGATGATGATGAGCGGTGGCCAATTTGATGATCCAAAATGGCGGCGTTCCAGGTTGTCATTTTTGCAGTTGCCCTGTGTATCTTAGATTGCTGTCATATTAATATGGTTCTCCTGGTGTGAGACATGACTGCATAAGACACGACTTGGAGCACCACCAATGGCTTCTCGTTCACCTTTGTCCATCTACCTGTTGACAGCTCCGTCAAGCTAGTCTGGTTGTACCAGACATCACACCACCAAATTCTCATTCAAGTCAACCCTTGGGGCAGCAGGTAGCCTAGGTGTTAGAGCGTTTGGCCAGTAACTGAAAGGTCGTTGGTTCGACTACCTGAGCAGACAAGGTGAAAAACCTGTCGATGTGTCCTTGAGCAAGGCACTTAACCCTAATTTGCTCCAGGGTCTGACCCTGTAGGTAGGCTGTCATTGTAAATAAGAATTTGTTCTTAACTGACTTGTCTAGTTAAATAAAGGTACAATAAAAACCCTCTTCCAGTTCCAGACCAGTCAAAGTTGAAAGAGACAAGAGTGCTTCTTCACAGGGCCTGAGAAAGGTGCTGTGCAGATGAGCCTTATATCTGTGAACAAACTGTCTATACTGAGGGTTACCATCTTAGTGACCTCCAATAAGGGGATTGGTTGGTGACAGAGTGGAGGGTAAGCTCATGGGATTCTGGGAGTTTGGAATGTAGAGTGACTGCTGGACATTTACAGTGAGAGGAGAGAGAAGTGCTAAATCATTTATCTTGTTTACTGGTTTAAACAAAATAAAAAATGTTACTGTATGTTTACAATGATTAACAACAGTGCCATAGCTACAGTATTTAGGGACAGTGGGTGCAAATGAAATGCTGGAAATGGCTCAGTGTGGTGGCTCAATGCGTCTTGTTAATTCAATGTGTCAATTAAATAAAGGTTAAATAAAAAAAATAAAGTGTCAATGTTTTAATTGCATTACAATATTTAATTATTTAGTTATAATTTAATTACATTAAAACTATTTGAGTCCAGGAAAAATACCAACTTGAAACAACATTGACGAACACCTCTACATGGTCAAACTCCTTGGCCAGACCTTCAAGCACTCAGTTTGGTTTAACCATCTCCCTCTCTTTGGAGATACACGCCCGCCTGGTTAAACCAAACGGAACGCTGGTGAGCACAGCGTTTAGTTCTCTACGTCAACATATGACTAGCTTCAATAAGCCAAACCCAGTACAAGGAGATGTGTCGTAGGGGGATGTATTGCACTCTAGATCATGTGAGGCGATTTGGGGACTACTTTAAAAGATTAGTAGGTGTGGGTAGAGGAACGTACACAGAGAACAGCAGTAGGAGAGAACGTACGCGGTCCCTTTGAACTCACTATCTGAGAGGAACATCTAGTCTATATATACAGTAGGCATGGTTAATGAACGACCGTTGACCTATACGCCGGATAATCAGTGTGGTTGTGGGCTTTAAGCTATTTTGATCATAGATCATGTCAGAGAAATACATTGAGTACTGAAATGTATGGTGAGAGATTAGAATGAGGTTAGCAAGAGATAAAGCCTTGAATTGTTATTTTTTTACACAGCCTTGAAAATACCAGTATTCTACTATCCTGAGAGGTAAGCATGAATGAGTTTAACACTGTCAAGAGTTTTAATGTTGCTCTCAAATCAATAAAAATAGGTCAAGGTTAGGGATAGGTTAGGATTATATTTAGGGTTAAGGTTAGTGTTAAGGGGGAAGGTTAGGCATAGAGTTAGTGGACCATCATTGGGAAGTTCTGGGAACCAATCAAATGTGTATAATAAACATACTTTTTAATACGATCGAGGGGCACTCCTTCATTCTCAAGATGTCCAGCAGATGGCAGTAGTAAACCAAGAGAAACTACCAGGGTGGCCATTGAGTTCCTTCACTTTACATGGACGTCTGTTGCTGTAACTTGGGGTCCTTCTCTGGCAAAGGCCTACGATGTATAAAGATATAATACCATGCTTTTTCACACAAAATATCAGTAAAATGTTCAAATTAATACATATTATACTACATGTCATACAATACGTGATGACATAGAACTGAAACTGCTTGAATAGAGATAAGGGGTTCTTGCCCACACACACACACCACACACCACACACCACACACCACACACCACACACCACACACCACACACCACACACCACACACCACACACACACACACACACACACACACACACACACACACACACACACACACACACACACACACACACACACACACACACACACACCCAGGCCTCCCTCAAGAAGCATTGCTTCAAGGATATGTTATAGTATATTTCACTGGCCACCCCCAAAGCCAACACCTCCTTTGGCCGCCATTCCTTCCAGTTCTCTGCTGCCAACGACTGGAACGAATTGCAAAAATCCTTGAAGCTAGAGGTTCCTATCTCCCTCACTAACTTTAAGCATCAGCTGTCAGAGCTGCTTATCGATCACTGCACCTGTATATAGCCCTTCTGTAAATAGCCCACACTACTACCTCATCCCCATATTTATTATTTTACTCCCTCTCATCTTGCACTCCAGTATCTCTATTTGCACATCATAATTTGCACATCCTTCATTCCTGTGTTAATGATGATAATCTGTAATTTATTTCACCACTATGGCCTATTTATTGTCCTACCTTCCTAACCTTACTGCATGTTGCACTACATCTGCACACTCTGTATATAGATTCTCTATTGTGTTATTGACCGTACGTTTGTTTTATTCTCATGTGTAACTCTGTGTTGTTTTTGTCGCAATGCTTTGCTTTGTCTTGGCCAGGTCGCAGTTGCAAATGAGAACTTGTTCTCAACTGGCCTACCTGGTTAAATAAAGGTGAAATAAAAATTAATTTAAAAAAAGGAACCCAATCAGGACATGGGCAATATAGATAGATAGATAGATCGATAGATCGATAGATAGATAGATAGATAGATAGATAGATAGATACTTTATTGATCCCCCGGGGGGGAAATTTCATTGTCAAGCAGCTACAACAAAACACAGGGCAGGTGCAAAATGCCACAACGAAAGTACACAAAAGACAGATACACGGTACATGATACATAGAGCGGCAGTATGAAAAAGTATAGAAATACAAGATATCTGGAGTGCAAAAAAATAAAAGCTATAAAAGAGACATTGCATAGTATGAGTGGTTGGCTGAATATGTACACTATACATTGGTGGATGTTGGATGGTTAACTATACTATACAGGTCGATGGCAGAGAAATACTTCAGTAGCTAAAAATGCGTATGATATGAGCGAGGGTAATAATAGTTTACTTAATATACAGTCTGGTTAAATTAACAGGTAAGTGAACATTTTGCATGGTTAAATTAGCTGTACAGTTAGGTATACAGTTATATTTACAGATAAGTGAATACTTGCGTGGTTACACAAACTGTACAGGTAAATGACAGGAAGAGATACTTTAATAGCTAAATGTGTGTATGATATCATTTGGGGTAATAATAGTAATTCCCTTAAAATACAGTCCATAGTGCGCAGGGTTTAATTACAGACAACTGCACGTATTGCACAATCGATATACTAAAAGCAATGAGAAAAGGTGCAACTGGCAGGATACTAATATGCATTCCTGAGTGAATGCCTACGTAAGTTAAGTCCAATAATTACTTACAATATTGCATGTGATATGATATAACAACTGTACATGAGTATGTATATACAGACCTGTATGAATAAATAGGTCCTGAGTGGATGAGTGCTGACGGACCAGAGTTACTCACGGATGGATGCATAATTGTTAAACTAGGTCCTAGCACCCCAACAGTTCCAGATCTATGTTGCCGACGGCACGGCACCCCGGTGAGGCATATAGTCTAATAGCCGCCGGCAGAAAGGACCTCCTGTAGCGCTCTCTGGCACACCGTGGTGGGATCAGTCTGTGACTGAAAGTGCTCCTCTGCGTCATAACCATAGCGTGCAGAGGGTGGGTGACGTTGTCCATGATGGCCAGCAGTTTGGCCAGGATCCGTCTCTCCACCACCTCCTCTAGAGTGTCAAGGCTCATCCCCAGGACAGAGCTAGCCTTCCTGATCAGCTTATTTACCCGAGAAGCTTCACCGGCTTTGATGTTTGCTCCCCAGCACACCACTGCAAAAAAGATGGCACTGGCCACCACAGACTGGTAGAAGGTATGCAGTAGTTTACTGCACACGTTGAAGGACCTGAGCCTCCTCAGAAAGTAGAGTCGGCTCTGGCCCTTTTTGTACAGGGCCCCGGTGTTACCGGCCCATTCCAGCCTGTTGTCCATATGGACTCCCAGGAACTTGTATGGCCAAACCATTTCCACATCCGTCCCCTGTATAGGGACTGCAGTCAGTTGTGCCTTGGTTCTCCTGAAGTCCACCACCATCTCCTTTGTTTTGCTGATGTTGAGCTGAAGGTGGTTCTGCTCACACCACAACACAAAGTCACTGATTGTGCTCCTGTACTCCTCCTCCTGCCCACCCCTGATGCACCCTACAATAGCAGAGTCATCCGAGAACTTCTGTAGGTGGCATGTTTCAGAGTTTTATCTGAAGTCTGAGGTGTAGAGGGTGAACAGGAAGGGGGACAGGACCGTTCCCTGGGGGGGCCCTGTGTTGCTAACTGCCCGTTCTGACACACAGCTCTGTAGTCGCACAAATTGTGGCCTACCGGTCAGGTAGTCCGTGACCCAGGAGACTAAGGGTGCTTCCACTTTCATCCTCCTCATCTTCTCACCCAGTAGCAGGGGCTGAATGGTATTGAAGGCACTGGGGAAGTCAAAAAACATAACCCTCACAGTGCAACCTGCGTTGTCCAGGTGAGAGTAGGCCCTCTGCAGAAGGTAGATGATTGCATCATCCACCCCGATGTTGCGCTGGTATGCAAACTGCAGGGGGTCCATTCAGCAGGGCCTTCAGGTCGCTGGTGACCCAGGGTTTATTGTTTGGGAAACAGCGTACCTTCCTGGTGGGTACAGTGTTGTCTACACAAAAATTAATATAGTCTGTTATGCAGTCAGTGAGTCCATTGATGTCCTCCCCATGAGCCTCACAGAGCACATCCCAGTCTGTTGTTTCAAAACAGTCCTGTAGGGCCTCATTCGCCTCCGGGGACCATCTCCTAATAGTCCTGGTGGTTGCAGGCTGCTGTTGGACCAAAGGCCTGTAGAATGGGGTGAGGTGGACAAGGTTGTGATCCGATCTACCGAGGGGAGGGAGTGCAGTGGAGTTGTATGCATCCTTCACATTAGCATATAACAAGTCCAGAGTTGTATTATTCCTGGTTGGGCACTTCACAAACTGTTTGAACGTGGGCAGCGTTGAGGAGAGAGATGCATGGTTAAAATCCCCCGAAATGGCAAAGAAAGCACTGGGATGCGCTGTCTGTAACCTCGCGATAACAGAGTGGATGACGTCACACGCTGCGTTTGCGTCAGCAGAGGGCGGGATGTAAACAATAACAGCAATGGCCGCCGTGAATTCCCTCGGCAAATAGTAGGGTCTCAGGCTAACGGCTAACAGTTCAATGTCCGGGCTACAAAACTTTTCCTTAAGAGTAATATGGTTCGGATGACACCATCTGTTGTTAACTAATAAAGCCAGCCCACCACCCTTACTCTTACCGGAAGAGACGCGATCCCTGTCCGCTCTGATGGTCTGGAAACCGTCGATAGTGACGTTCTGTATGGGGATGTTATCGTTCAGCCAAGTCTCAGTAAAACACATTAGGCTCGTTTCACGATAAATCCTTTGTCCACGAACAAGTCCCTCCAACTCCTC